>BTHU01000014.1:18613736-19133736 GCA_036184795.1 Tokudaia tokunoshimensis
TTCCTCGGGGCGGGCGAGGCGCCCCGGGAGCGGAGGTCAGGGGGCGGGGCTTGCGAGAACCCAGAGAGCCGGGCTACTGACCATGCGCGACGAGCCGAGAGCCGGAGGGGGCGGGCCTTCCGCAATGAGCTCATTTGAGGGCAGGAGCGGGGCTTATGCCTTAAAGGAGCGGTAGAGCGTGTGCGAGCTTTGCGCAATGAGCTCATTTGAGGGCAGGGGCGGGGCTTGTGCCTTAAGGGGGTAGAGCGGGGGCGTGCCTTGCGCAATGAGCTCATTTGAGGGCAGGGGCGGGGCTTGTGCCTTAAGGGGGTAGAGCAGGGGCGTGTCCTGCGCAAGGAGCTCATTTGAGGGCAGGGGCGGGGCTTGTGCCTTAAGGGGGTAGAGCAGGGGCGTGTCCTGCGCAAGGAGCTCATTTCGGGGCAGGGGCGGGGCTTGCGCCTTAAGGGGGTAGAGCGGGGGCGTGTCCTGCGCAAGGAGCTCATGGGGCAGGGGCGGGGCTTGCGCCTTAGGGGGGGAGGTAGAGCGGGGGCGTGCCCTGCGCAATGAGCTCATTTGAGGGCAGGGGCGGAGCTTGAGCGAAGCGCCCACCAAGAATATGGTTAGACTTTGCAGAGCGAGCCCTTTGGGATCCTGTCAGGCTTCGTGGTTTGAACTTTTCCGGGAAGAAAAGTAGGAAGAAGTCATTTCAAACTAAGAGTCTCAGTAGGTGTCTAAGCTACGTGTAGCTGTCCGTCATTGGTTAACCAGCGATCTAGTGCCATCCACCTTACGGCCGGAATGACAGGAAGGGAGGGAGTGGCTACTGGTTTAAAGTCTGGGACCACAAGTGAAACGCAGGCTTCGTGCTACCCAAGGTCTCCGCTTTCATTTGCCTGCTACGTCGAGCTGTTTATAAAGTTACCTAACACTAGGTGTGTTTCTCAGCAGCATGGCTGTGACTTAACATTGCCTGTCCATCGCCTAACACGTAATTAATGTTTAAAGTCATATACGTACGTATGTTTATATAGAGATGTACTTTGCATACACACACAGAGCCTTCTGCTAGACTGAGCTAGGTGAAATTTAATCAGGGTATAGACCTGGTAAAAAGATTACCCAATCTGGAAGTCAGATTCAAGTTATCTACAAAAACAAAGGAACTTATTTTTTTAGCATCAGCCTAGCAGCGGGGATATGACGACTTTTACAAAATAAAGAGAAATTAAAGAAAGGGAACTGATTGGATTTAAGGCCCACTCCATGAGATGTATCACATACCTGACCCTGCTCAGGTGGCAATCCAAATACTGTTCCAAAGTAACTGAACAAGAAAATGATACCTAGTGACATTCTACTATACCCATAGGACAATATCTCGTTTAGCCAGTATCAGAGATGCTTCCTCCTGCAGAACATGGGATCAAAAACAGAAAGACACAAAGGAACAAAGTGCAAAGAGGAATGAGAGACCTTGGACTACTCAGCTTTAAATGGGATGTCTCCAGCAAACACCCCTCCTCAGGGCTCTGGGAACCTTATGGAAAAGGATGGAAAGTCTAAGAGCCAGAGGCGATGGAGAACACCAAGGAAACAAGGCCTTCTACCCAGCAGGACCAGCACACACATTATGAATTCACAGTGAGACAGCATGCACATTCCCTGCATGGATCTAAGCCAGTTGGGGTTCAAGAGCTGAAAAAAGTGGACACATGGCCCCGACCCTAGCCCAGAACTTATTCCAGTTGAAAAATGCTTGCAAATGAATAATTAGTTTTCCCCCAAATAGTCTCACTGGGGATACAAACCATTTTTTTTTTTTTTTTCGAGACAGGGTTTCTCTGTGTAGCCCTGGCTGTCCTGGAACTCACTTTGTAGACCAGGCTGGCCTCGAACTCAGAAATCCACCTGCCTCTGCCTCCCAAGTGCTGGGATTA
The DNA here is from genome assembly GCA_036184795.1 of Tokudaia tokunoshimensis. NCBI lineage: Eukaryota > Metazoa > Chordata > Mammalia > Rodentia > Muridae > Tokudaia > Tokudaia tokunoshimensis. The sequence goes on from BTHU01000014.1 coordinate 18,615,653, forward strand.
AAGGCGTGCGCCACCACCGCCCAGCGCGATACAAACCACTCTTAAGGAGAGATCCCATGCCCAGCAGTAGCCAGGACAAAACTAACTCGATTGCAGTTCTGGAGATCCCTGGCTCTTAATTCTTTGTCTGTGCATTAGTTCTATTTTTACTTATTCTTCCCCTTGTTGGTCTTTCTCATTTACCTTATGACTTCCAGTGTCGTTTCTATGGAATTTCTCTGTGTGCTAATGTATGTCTCTATGTCTGTATGTGTTTCTTGTGCCTTTTCTTTGGTTTTCTCCTAGTACTTTGGTTCAACCTACTCTGATTTTGTTTTGTTTTTTAATCTTATTCCATTACTATTTGTATATGCTGTTTGTATTCTGATGATAGACTGGATTTGGGTAGGGGGGAGACGGAGAAGATCTGGAAGGACTTGGGGAAGGGAATCCATAATCAGAATATAGTGTATGAAAAAAATATACTCTCAATTAAAAGATTGGAGTGAAGATTCAGGGACAAAGAGCACTGACTGCCCTTGTAGAGGACCCAGAATCAACTGTGAGCTTCCATATAAGAGCTCACAATCACCTTAACTCCAGTTCCGAGGGACTGACCTCCACAGGCCCCTGCATGCACATGGTGTATGTAAGTACACTCAGGCACACACACATGCACTCAGGCACACACATATGCACATAAAATTCTGTGTGTGGCTTCCTTAGGAGCTTTCATTTTAATGAAATACCGGAGCCTAGCTTCTGGCCTCTGTGTCTACTAACACAGGTGGACCTGCACACACATAAATGCCCTTCTGAGAAGTGGCAGTGGTCCATTTGTGATCGACGATAGCCACTATCAAAACATTTTCAACCTTAAGATCTAACCACAATTCCTGTAACATAAAAACTTCCAAATAATACTTTGATAATACTCTAGAATATACATTTCCTTTTATAACTTCAGATCTTAGGGTATACTATCCTAATATTACTAATATTATTTAATGATTTATAATAAAAACGAAATAGATCATTCCTTAGTTTAGTTGGAAGGCCCATAAATACTACATTATTTTGCTGTCTTTTTTTTTTCTCACTGCAATAGTACACTTACTAAAGAAAAAATAGTTTTAAGTGTAGGCATATAAGAACCTTTGGGTCTGAGACCCAATGACCTGTACAATTTCTGAGCTTTAGTTTTCTATGTATGGTACGTAGATGGTAACTACTAGTGTTGTAAGAATTACTGAAAGTGCTGCCTAAATTTTGAAATGTTCAGTATGTTCTAGATACCTTTACTTTTCTTTGAAATGTTTTCATCGTAGAAATACCTATAGTAAAAATAAACAGTAATGCAAAGTCAGGATTCATGGCCAAACAAAAGTATTTATTAGGGTTTTTTCCTTATAAACATTTTCTTCTAAAGACAAAAACCTAAAATTTAAATACCTCCCATTCTGCCACATATAAGACTGTGTACATTATTTACATCTGTCAACTAAAACATACTACAGATTTTCTGACATTCAGTATTTCCTTTAAAATAACAAGTGAAATAACTTTGATCAATAACTACAATTTGCATAATCTTGGCACAATTTACAATATGGCGCCTACGTTGCATTTCATATTTTAGATCATTTTTGTCCCATCTAACTTACTAGAGAACCTGTCCCCATGAGAATGGACTTTTGTCTCTGTGCATTCTTAAGCAATTGCACAATGTGAATTCTACCCTTCAGCTTCCATTACCTGGCACTTGCAGCATTTCTGATTTTTGTCTTCAGAAATGATTTCTATTCTGACTTTAAGTATTCCTTATAAACTATCTTCACAACATTATTTCTACCAATAATTTTAAGTAATAACTTAAATGTATAGGAAAAAATCAAATATAACAAAGGTATTTCCTAAAATATTAGTGATCTCACCACCCTGGTTATGCATATACAAAAATAACAAATACAGTTTAATAGCTGTAAAAAACTATTTTCCCTAAAAAATAGTCATTTCTGCAGGTCAATTTAAGGAGGAAAGTGTTCTCAAACGAAAATACACTAACCTATTTTACAACTCATACAACTATTTCAAAATCAAAACTAAAACTCAAATTTGTGCAAAAGTAGAAAGATTCCATAAAGGAATAATTATGAAAAAGAAATTAAGAAATTGTCACATTATGTCACCAATAACTGCAGCTCTGGTGACATAAAGAAATTTAACCAAACAAAAGAAAACCTGTATAAATCTCTTAACAATGGTTGAACTGTAAACTCAGCCTTGAGTTTGTGTGAGCAGGTATGTGTGTGCACACAACACAGATGTGAGTGGGAAAACACAAATCTTAAGGGCCCATGATTTCGCTTCCTGCGTGTCTGAGATTTTACCCCAAAGCTTTCTCCTATGCAGCACGATATACAGAAGAGAAAGGAGGGAGGGAGGGAAGCAGCAGCTTGTACCACACAAAGAAGGTGGCCCGATAGTTTAATTTGTATTTTTTCTCTTTTGTCAGAATACAAATAAGTCCAACTATAAGTGACAGACAAGATAAGAAGTCTTATACCTTCAAACTGAATTCTCATATGGAATAACTACTTAGGGAAGCCTTAAAAAGTCAAACCATTTGCATTCAGAATTCTTTGCATATTTGTTAGCACTGAACTTTCCTATTAAATCCTGAAACAGACCTTTAATCATTTATCACCTCACATACAATCACACTGGTAACAGCAGCTCCTATGAACATCTCTACATTACCACAAAACAATTATGTGTAAGGTACATTAATTAGGGTTGATGCTTAAGGACTGAGATGAGTTTGTAACTGCTAAGTCCTTTAATGTATCAAGTAAATTCCAAAGTTAGATGCTTTCCTAGGACGCAATCACACTCCAAATTACAAATGAACTTTTGATCCAGTATATTTTCAAAAGACAGCCAGAATTTAATGACATGTGCTGAATACTTACATAATTTTTAATAGTTTTAATGACAGGTAAGCTAAAATTTGGCATAATAATAAAACTGTTTCCAATTTTCCTGTACATCAATCTCCAATCTTTCATTAAAGACAAATTGAAAGAAAAACCTGTTTAAAACAAAATATAAAACAATGGAGGTAAATAAAGGCTTTGTTTCTTTAAACTGCTGTTCTAAGTACTGGATCCATTTTCCATACTATCCTCTCAATCAAAACTATCCAAACACAATTCAAAAGTTTTTGGAGGAGAAGGGGGAAGAGAAAAAATAGAAAGCAAGTTCTAGAGAAAGACCTTGGTTTTAAAATTCTATACAAATACAAAGAAATAAAAAAAGTTTTCACATGTAAATAATGGTTCTGGCTTCTAATAGTAACATCCAGAACCTATATTTCTGTGATGCAGTCAGTATCTGTAGCCCTCGTCTCAGCAGATTTAGAGCCTAAAATATACCCTTGTTTTCCATACTGACTTGGTTCTCGGGAAATAGCCAAGTTAGTGGGCATGGTTTGGTAGTTAATGTAGGTTCTACTAAGCTTCAAAAGTTGTTTTTGTGCTACTAAAAAAGATGAAACTGCCTATGTTCCTAAGAGAGCTGCTTTGAAGGTCAACTCTCATTTGGGTGTCACAGTACATCATGCTCATCTTAAAAGGCACTGTGACAACTTAGTATTTGCATCTTACATAAGCTACAATTTCAGTGCTTATCAAAATCTCTCTCAGAGAGGATGTAGACAAAGCTATAAAAGAAATATGTTGTTTGCTTCTTTCCCTATAAGCAAGGAAAATGCTCATTACATTAAATGGAATCTAGTGATGAAATATGTAAAATATAACTATCCATATTCGCATATTCTGATAAGAGATTGTAGTGCTTCATCCATCCTGATATTCCAGGTAGTAACTCTGAAATACATGTTAAAAAATACTCTGCTAACTTTATGTTGACCATTTAGAGTTTATGACTAGCAAAACAGAGTTAAAAAGAGGCAACAGTCTAAAACGCTTTCATTTTAAGGCAGAGAGAGCTCCACAGTGGCCACACACGTGCTTTCTGTCTGAGGCAGTCTAATAGCATGGCTTCTATGGGACGAGGAGGAACCAGGTCGGCAAATGAACAAGGCCAGCTGTACTACCTACTGCCAACGACAAACAGTTCACTCGATCAGCTTCTCTTCACCACCTCCACTCTGACAACTAAGTAACTCCTAAATCTTGCTTCATCATGTCCATATTTAACCAAAGCAATGTGAATAACAACTGTAATGATAATTTACTACATTCAATTGTATGGGATGAGCATATGAAAGGAAAACCGGCTTGCACTTTTATAAATGTAGCCAGGTATGGTGGTGCACATCGTTTATCCCAGCATTTGGGGTACAGAGGCAAGCAGATCTCTTACAGTTTGAGATCTGATCTATAAGCCAGGGCTACATAGTGAGACCCAGTCTCAAAACATAAGGAAAGAATTAAAAAGGGATAATTACCTTATTTATTTATAAATTAACAGTTCTAAGCAAGCTGTCCTGCAGAATCAAGCTTTGATCCTTACTTTATAAAACAATGTTTTGCTGGAAAGTAGTGGAGCATGCCTGTAAGCCCAGCACTTGGGGGGCAGAGGCAGGCAGATCTCTGTGAGTTGAAGACCAGTTTCATCTACACAGTGAGTTCCAGGACAGCCAGAGCTACACAGAGAAACCCTGTCTCAAAAAAAAAAAAAAAAAAAGAGGGGGGAGGGGGTGCATTTTACTCTCAAACTAAACTAACTTTCTCTTGTATCCTGGTGTTCTTTAGTTATAGCCACCCAATACTGTGTACAATTGCCAGGCCTTTCCCCAGGAGACTGTCTACTCTTTCTCACCACACACACACACACACACACACACACACACACCCCTCATTTCCCAAAGCTTGAGTGCTGAACTTGAAAACATAGCACCTGAGATTCTGACAAAGTGAACATAAACTGCTATCCACGCAGAGTGACAAGTCCTATTGTCAAGCACTAGTTTCTAGGACTGGTTTTCATTCTGACAGTGTAATACATGTAGTAAGGCCTAAAGGACCAGAAGCAACCTCATACTCCTCTCTCTACATGCTGCTGCTATAAAAGACCCCTGTTACAGGGTGATATAAAGTCCTATACTATGGAAGACTACTTAGTTAGTAGTTATGTGCTTCATTTCCTGTATAGAGAAGAATCAAACATCGGAATTCTGAACCAACCCATAATGGTTGATATTATCTATTTAGATACTAAAAAAAAAAAAATATTTTAATCAGTTAGCTGTCAGTTGATAAATAAGCATTACTAATAAAGGTCCAGTATTATCTACCTTTTCCAAGCTCTTTTGTTCCTTTTATTATTGTTACTCGGTAAGTAATTGCCATTATAGAAATCAAATGGAGAAAAAGGCAGTTCCTAGTGATCATGATTGTACGGGCATCCAATTGTATCATTGTCCATTTGTTCATTTCATTTTAGACTCTTTCCACTAAGTGTTTGTGTACAAATTCACAGCAAGCCTTTCTAGTTTACAAGTTTGAAAGTATGTATCTCTAACTAGAAAGAGAGAGATAATTAAGGGGAGCGGATTTATCCAAACTGACAAACTTAAAACTCAGAGTCTGAAATGAGTATTTCTCAAGAACAAAACTGAAGGAGAGAGAACCTCAGTATTTATTCAAAAACCAAATTCCTGAACCTGTAATTCATGAAGATAATTTAACAGGATGTTATCTCAACTAATATTTAAAAGTTATTAACTACTGAACTAACATCTTCATTACTTGATATCACTACAAAGAAAGAAGATTTCTCACAGTGGAAAAATAAGGAGTCAGGATGCTTCAAACTGCACCAATAATCAAGGTAGTGTATCATTTAAAATGACAGGCAAATACCAGCTCCATTCACTGAATGGAAATGCTAAAGTGATTAATTTCCCCAAATAATTTTTAATTCCATGTTTAATGTCTGTACCTAAAACTAATTACTTATGTTTAACTTCTCATGGAAGCTGATCTCTAAAAGGAAGCCTCCCAGACTGTAAGTAATAGACACCATTCTATCCCAGGGTTTTAAAACAGGACTTTCTAGAATCTGACTCTACACTAATCCTCTCTCTAATTTCCCAAACTAATGCCTGCCGAGACAGGTCTCATTTTTCCTTTCCTCTTTGAAGTACAAAGAGATTCTGCGCTTACGGCTCATTTGGCAACTGCTAGGACCTCACAGTTCAACGTCCTTTCTGAAGATGGCGATTCTATATATAACCTCAAGTTTTACACTTACAGTGCACTTACATGTACAAAGGAGCTGAAATGCAGTATCTATTACATTTCAACATCCTCAAATTTCAATATCACAGATATTAAGAGATGGAAAAAGACCTGCTTGTAGAACTTTAAATGGCTGTTGAGCAGAATATATTAGTCAATATCAAAAATAATTAAGAATTTTGTCGTTTTACATTTATGTTCTACATGCACACCTTTACAAATTGTGTCAAAAATAATTAAGAAATAATTTGTTGCTTTATATTTATGTTCTACATGCACAACTTTACAAATTATGTCTTTTTCAACATAGTAAAAGCTGGAGATCATCAATTTGAGTAAACTATGGCTTTTATAACAGATTACTTTATAACATGCACAAGTAAGTGCCCTAGGTAGAAATTCTAATTTCTAAGCTCTGTTCAGTCCTATATCTGTGCTTTGCACCTCAGAAGCGAGCCTATCAAGGCACTTAAAAACATATAAGTCTTTTTTAGGAACTTCAAAGTGGGCCACAGTTTACACAACACAGTACCCAGTCCATCAGCACTTCAGTCAGTTTGCATTTGTTTCCAGCATACAATTATCATATAAATTCCTCAAGTAACCAAAACCAGGTTAATAAAAATGAAATAGAAAAAAATACTGTATACCACTACAACAAAATTTGCCCTTTTCAAATGTAGAGAATGGTTCTCGGCTTCCTCTAGCAACAGAATATGATTTTTTTATATATTCAGAAGAGAAAAGGGAACCCAAGCAAGCCCCAAAACCTAAAACAGAAACAATCTAGATAAAAATGAAATATAACAAAGCCAACTACACTGTACACAGCTCCGCCTGAAGAAGGGCTTTGCATCCTTTTATCTGTCCTTTGAGGTGAGTTTTTCAATCAGCTCTTGAAGTGGTGCCAACTCTCGTCTGTCAATAAGGTTGAATTCCTAAAAACAACAAAACATTATTTCCATCTAATTCCAAAGCAAATTACCATGAACAGGCCTGGGATTAGCTTCTGAAGTAAATAATCACTTTTTAAACATTCATTGTCTTAAGAAAATCACTTAAGCTCCCTTGATGCTCTGTTTTTACATATCTATAACATTAAATATCTATAATATTAAAAATAAATACCCCCTGCCTCATTAAACTATTGTGGATACTAAATGTAGTAAATGCTGTTAACCACTTCATGTAATACCTGGAATACTGTATAATTGGCTCCCACTTCCAATCAGTAAGTGGGAGCTGTTGCTTCCTGCTGAAAAGAGTACACTGGGCGGCATTGAAATGTGTCAATCAGGGCTGGAGAGATGGCTCAGCTGTTAAGAGCACTGACTGCTCTTCCAAAGGCCCTGAGTTCAAATCCCAGCAACCACATGGTGGCTCACAACCATCCATAATGAGATATGATGCCCTCTTCTGGTTTGTCTAAAGACAGCTACAGTGTACTTACATATAATAATAAATAAATTTTTAAAAAAATGTGTTAATCAAATAGGGATCTGATATCACTGCAGAGAAAAAGATTTTACCGTGGGAAACTTAAGTCAGAATGCTTTAAACTATGCCAATAACCAAGGTACTATATCTTTTAAAACGACTTTTTAAATGATTTCTCCTGAACTATAATTTTAAAAAAATGAGTAAGGGTCACATATACTTCCAATCTTCTGTAAGATGGACCTTATTCAACTCCCAGTATAATCCATTAGTACCCCTCATAGGCCAAGCACTACAATCAACTTTAGAGAAGCATTAGCCTTAATACTACAATCCTTTCCCTAAGATCGGTGGAATCTGGGCCAAGAATATATGGGAATATATACCACATGACGACATTTTTGTATTGCACATTAAAGTAACACTGTTAAATAAAGCATGTCTTCCTGTCTTGACAAATGTCCAGGGTAAGAAGAAAGACAACTCCTCAGGATTCCAAAAACTCCTCAGGATTCTACACTACAAAGTAGATCACACGAGGAGAGCCAGCTCTGAGTTCCTGGCCCTCAGTTAACCTCTGGCTTTTCCAACCCCAAGCTCCATCTACGTACGAAGGGGCCTCATGCAAAAAGGTAAAAATAAGCTGACTGGCATGTATGAGAGATGTGCACATTCCTGTAACAAGCAGGCATCATCAGGGTCCGACTTAGTCGGAAGTTATAGCTAGCAGAGGTGTGACCTAGTGTCCAAAGAAAACATCAACTGTGTTTTATGAGAGCATGCGGGTAAGGAGTTCTAGGATCACATATATTCTAAGTATCTAAGCTACAAAAAGGGACCTGGGCAAGTTTGTTATTGGCCCTGTAGAGCAGGACTGTATGGGGCCAGAGCAAGATTCTCTAAATCTAAAGGTCCAAACAATGGTCCTCTTAGTCAAAGGGGTGTTGCTAGTACATTATGATGGGTAAAATTCTCTAGATTGACCCCCACTATTTACTAGCACATAGCAAAAAGTATACTTTATGACTAAAGAGTAAAGTAAAACTAACACTTTTAAAGAAAGAATATTTACTCCTAACCCAACAAAACCTAAACTTTGGCAATCATTTTCTGCTAACCATAATATTAGTGCAAATCTTAGAATGAAGTGGGTTCTGTTGCTATGGGTCTCCAGAGGAGACTATCACGTAACTCCCCAAGAAGTTTTAGGAAGTTACAACCTCTCAAAATGTGTTTTTATGGATAATTTAAAAGAAGTGTGCCTTTAGTATAAGGAATATGAATTAATCAAAGTGAACATATTTCTTCAGTGGAAAGTAAAGACATTAATAGACTTGTGCTCACATATAAAAACATCTATTTCCAACTCTTTCACCTTTCCTTATTATTTCTCTAATTAGAGAATTAAATAAAAATATATTATATATAGCTCTTCCTTTCCTTGTTTGTTTGAGACAAGGTACTGAGGAGTAAACCCGGCTGGCGTTCAACTCCTGATTCTCCTGCTCAGCCTCTGGAGTACTGAGACTGTGTGCAGGGACCACCATGCCTGGCTTCTTACTCTACATTTCTAAGGCCAGCTCTCTGAGGATTAAACAAAGAGAAAGTCAACCAGCAAGACAGTTCAAACTCTAAGAGACCACTAGAATACACTATGACCTTTCTTTTCTTACCCATAACAGATAGTTATTAGCTTCAAAATCATTTAGAATATGGTTTTAAAAAGAAATGGAGGGGGAGGGCGGAGAGATGGCTCCGCGGTTAAGAGCACTGACTGTTCTTCTGAAGGTCCTGAGTTCAAATCCCAGCAACCACATGGTGGCTCACAACCATATGTAATGAGAGCTGATGCCTTCTTCTGGTGTGTCTGAAGACAGCTACAGTGTACTTACATATAATAAATAAATAAGAGGGGGGGGGAAGAAGGATGTGATATTCAAAGCATATATCTAGAGAAGAGTCCCGTAATAAAGATTCACGATTTTTTCTTTTAAATACAGGTTTAGAAGGAATACTAAAATGCTCGCTGCCAAGCCCACAACGTGTCTGCCCAACTAGTCGAGTTCAGATTCAGATTTTTTTTTCCTACTTTGATTGGTTTTTGTTTGTTACTTGCTTCTGTTGGTTTTGGTTGTTGTCTCTCCGTTTTGTGTTTAAGACAGGATCTTCTGGCCCAGGATAGCCTGAAACTTAGTAGTAACTTGAAGTCATATTCCTTATGCTTTAGTCTCCCAAGTGCCAAGATTATAGGCAAGTACCATCATATCTGACTCATATTCAGGTTTCTTACTTAGTCCCTTATGGCCTGGAAATTGAAAGCAGTCCAAGCAACACAAGGCATCTTAGAGCCATTTTACACTTGCCTAACATTAACTGGGAAACTAATGAAGTTAAAGAGAGCAAAAGGCCCATCATTATCATCATGGAAAGTGTAAAACAAAACAGGATGCAGATTACAGACAGCAAAATCTGTCCTGACAGTGTATATTCATTTATTCATCACAGAATTCTAAAGATAAACACAAAGCAACAAAAGCTTCATGAGTCAACCTACCTGAACAAAAAAAATAAAGTGCTTGAAAGATGTATTGAGATGTGCTTCCTCCTGGAGCTGGATCACAGGGTCAAAATGTTGGTGATAAATATGAGCATAAACTCTGAAGAGTCGTTTGAGTATTGTTTTCGCCACTGACATGAAATTCTTTGGGAATGGAACACCTAGGAAAGAGATAAGCACCCTCTATTAGTAAGAGACGAGCACAAAGCAACAATGATTGTCATAGACAATCAATCGCTCATAGAGTAGCGACAAGGCAGGAAGATGGGCTGTGCACGAATCCCGACTCTATAGGCCCATAAAACCTTTGGGAAGGTCTCAGCACATAATGAATGAAAGTAAACTCCAGAGGGCCTCGAAAACATGAACGGCTCTTCTTCTTTTACTGTACGTCTAACACAGAAATCACTGTACAAAGAAGCTAAAACTCACATCCAGGTTGTTAGATTTGTTAACATTAAGTTCTACACAAATGTGTGCTAACATAATTAATGTACTAACCATTTATGTTTAAACTGTTTTTCATATATCAGACACACACAAACACACACACACACAGACATACACACACTAAGCCTTAAAGGGATTCTGACCCCGGCATGGTAACTTATATTTGTAATCTCAGCACCAGGGACACTAAGGCAGGTTGACAGTGAGTTCAAGACCAGCATGGGATACATAGCAAGACTCAAAAGAACAAAAATAAAATGAAATTTGCCCTTGGGAGGATATTGTCCTAAGTGCACACAGACTCAAAAAGACTATTCTTTGATCTTACTTGTATTTTGCATTAAAAAAGAAGATGAACTCTATGGAGAATAAAACCATGGTTACTGGGTAAGGAGACAGGTATGAGATAATGTAGAACAGAGATATACCTAAGACATCTGCAGAAAAGGTATAGGATAATCAAGACCAAAGATCTAACATTAAATTATTAATATACCATACTGAATTTTTTATTAGTTGGTTAATTATATAACAGAATAAAACGGGTTAACTGTAACAGGATGCACATTAATTATCATGCTATATAACAGATATATACAATTTTTTAAATTTTAATAAAAATCTGAGCCCGTTCGATGGTTTAACAAGTAAAAGCACCTGTTCAATAAGCCCACTAAACTGTGTTTGGTCCCCAGAAAGCACATAAAGGTGAAGAAGAGAACAGGTTCCACAAGGTTGAACTCTGACCCCCACATGCACACACATGTACACACAATAGTCTTAAAAAGAAAGAAAAGAATACAAAATCCAATATTCTAAATGTTGAACTTGGCAAGACAACCAAACACTGGTATTACTTAGTGTCATAATACTATTGTCCATCTAACACAACTAAAAATCACAAGAAATAAACACACCACAACCAAAGCACATTCTACAATATCCAAGTCATGATAAAATAAAAAAGGACTGAATCCACATATTCTAGACTACAGAGATTAGCAAGACAGAGCACTCCATGAAAACCATTTGCAGTGATCTTCTCTTTATCTATAAAGGACATTACTAGGAAAACCTGAAAACCACAAATAGGACCTAAGATTCAAGAAGACCTAAGATTTCAGAGATAAGTGCTCTATTGAAATCACACAATGTTTGTCAAAAGTTGTTTAACAATATTCTACAGGTAATTTTTTTTTTCAGAAAACATACTTTTAAGTAGTTTTAAAAGGTAAAAACACATATGAACTGTCTAATGGCGGCAATTCAGACTTAATTGCCTTTAAAAGCAAATCCACCAAACAAGTTACTCTTATCTATGTCAGGCCAAGTCTGTGTCTTTCCTCACATATCCTGATATCAGAATCCCTGTGACACGTGGTGGCTCATTCCTACAGTCACACTCAGGAGGCTCAGCCAGGCTTGATGCCAGCCTGAGCTACAGAGGAAGACCCTATCTCAAAACAGAAGAACAATACAAAATCATTAAGAATAATTTTATAAGCCTTAAAAATCATTTCTTTAAAAAAATCATTTCTTTATCATAAGCATAAAAATAGATAGAAGCCATAAAGTTTGGGGAAAAAAAGAAAATAAACATGAATAAGACAGGTCTTATTATCCACTATCGTCTTTCTATAAGATAGGCCAGATTTTATTATCCTCCTACATCATAAACTTACCGGTTCATCACTTAAAATTATAAAGAGGTATCCTTAATATTTAGTGTAAAACAGGACCCAAGAATACTCCTGAAATGTATAAAGTTAGAAATATTTTGATTGATGTGGTAACCTGCTATGACTCCCAGAACAGCAGTAAGCTTCCATCTGGAACTTTCTACTAAAAAGGAAAACTAGTAGGCATTTATAATTCTTGAAAGAAAGAAAGAAAGAAAGAAAGAAAGAAAGAAAGAAAGAAAGAAAGAAAGAAAGAAAGAAAGAAAGAAAGAAAGAAAGGAAGGGAAAGGAAAAGGAAAGGAAAGGAAAAGAAAAGAAAGGCAGGCAGGCAGGCACTGGTAATGGTGGTGCACGCCTTCAATCTCAACACTCAGAAGGCAGAGGCAGTCGGATCTCTCTTAGTCTGTCAACCTGGTCTATAGAACAGTTTCCAGGACAAACAGGGTTGTACAGAAAAATGTGTCAGGGAGATGGGGGCAAGAACTCAAACACACCCAATCACACAATCAAAAGACAGTCTATTATTAGAATAATAGTCAGTAATATTTTAATCTGAAATATCATAGAAATTTTAGCAAATAATAAATTAAGTCAAGAAGGAGATCACTGATTTTGTATTGTCTTGCCTTTCAGTTACAATACTAGGTGCAATGGTAAAAAAAATCCATTACACAAGACAGCTTGCTTCTGTCATAACTGGGCTAGCAAGCTCCTTCGCTTCTCAGAAACCACCTCATCAATGCAGTCCCAAGAAACCACTCAAATGAGCAGGGCAGGAAGAGAGAGACCAACTATAGAAACATAAAATTAAATACATCATGATTTATCTCAATTACATAAAATATTTTTACCAATTTTTGATGGAAATAATGTCTCATCGTCCAGCTGGTCCTGAACCCAAGTCATCAGATAATCAATATACTTTGGTGCAGAACACTTAATGGGCTTTTTTATGTTTGTTCCATCTGCCCAGTGATATTCATATCTGCAATAGAAAAATTACATCAGAAGAGAGGTGTAAATGTATGCATACATGTATTCTGAATGTATACACTAACATGTTTTAAACAATCTGTTCTTCCAGGTAGGTACAAATTTCCAATTAACAGTAGCCTGTTTTACATTTACCACAATCCAACCTAAGGGGATCATATCAAACTCATCTACTGAGATGTTTTCCTCACCTGTCCAGTTTTCTATCTTTTCCTTTCTTTCTCTCTTCTTTCCTATCTCACTATGCAGAGCAGGCTTGAAGCTCAGAGCTCCACCTGACTCCGCCTCGCCAACACTGGGGCTGAAGCACAGGCCTCCATGAGCAGCCCCGGCATGTTCTTACAGCGCGCTCTAATACAGGCCTCCATGAGCAGCCCCGGCATGTTCTTACAGCGCGCTCTAATACAGGCCTCCATGAGCAGCCCCGGCATGTTCTTACAGCGCGCTCTCTAATACCAGGTAGAATAACACACTGCTGAAGCAGGAGAACAACTCCTGCCCTATGATGTCCTATCTTTGAACTTTAAGCTTTTCTTCCTTACATAATAAAATGCAGCACAATTCTTTTTACTTGGCTTTAAATTTGGGGTCAAGTACAGAAAATTTCCAGCAAAACTAAAGTAAGTAAGAATGGTGTGGTAGGTTAGTGCATTTGGCTAAGGAACCCTTAATATACCGTTAAAAGAAACCAGAAACTGACAATTCAAAAATGTTCATGTTTTGGATATGAACATTACCCTTTGATTTAATAAACATTTACTATGTAACCATCACGTGGGAAACACAAGGTCAAGAACAAAGAACACTAAAATGAAGTGCACTTTCCCAACTCTGAAAAACAAGATTAGTAGAAGAGATGCTCATAAATGTATAAGTAAAAATATATATGAACTTCCTGTTTAAAGTGAACAATTTATCCTTGAAAAATCTACCTATAAATGGTCACAATCATGTTTGTTAACTTGTTACTGATTTCGGGTGTTCGCTCACTTCCACATAAAACAAATATAAAACAAATTACTTGATCTGTATTCAGGCCAAACCCTCAAATTACTTTCTTAAACAATTCTCATTCTCTTATTCTGTCTACCTGTATGTCTCACCCCCCCCACACACCCCCCACAAAAACCCTGACTTTAAGATACTAAAACTCGTCTTGCAAACTGTACAATATACACTTGCATCAACAAAACCCTAAAGTATTAAGTTCACAGCTGAAACTCCAAAATATAAAAATCTATAAACTGAACTGTTTAGATTTTTATTTTCCAACATTTCTTTGGAAGCTTCACTTTTAATCAACTGTTGTCTAACCTTTGATGGTCACAAGGAGTGACCATCAAATTATTATTATTGTTCATTTAAGAAACATGAGCTTAGGGCTGAAGAGCTGACTCTTGACTCAACAGTCAAGTATGCTTACTGCTCTTACAGAGGACCTGGGTCCAGTTTGCAGTACCCAAATGGTAATTCGAAGCTGCCTGTAACTAAAGCTCTATGGGATCTGATATCCTCTTCTGGCCTCTGAAGGCTCTTATATGCACATGGTGCACACATATACACAGAATGAATAAATAAATGAATCTTTAACAAACAAGAAGGTAGGCTGAAGAAACGGCTCAGTAGTTAAAAGCACTGGCTGCTCTTCCGGAAGACTTGGGTTCAATTGTCAGCATACACATGGCAGCTCACAACTGTCTATGACTCCAGTTCCAGGGGAACCAACACCCTCACAGACATACGTGAAGGTAAAGCACCAATGCTCCTTTAAAAATAAACTTTTAAAAAGGAAACAAAAGGCATCTATATTTTCTCTCTACATTAAGAAACTTGAAAGTTTTTCTTTCTTCACAATCATGTTTGTTAACTTGTTAACTTAAGATTTTCAGGCGTTCATTCACTTCCATATATAACAACCAAAAGCAAACACAGAAAATCTGAGATTCACACTCAATGTCCTGAAGCTTTAAAAATCATCTCAGCATTCAGTATCTTAAGACTTTTTGAAAACTGAAACAACTCTGTCGCTTACACCTCTAGCACTTAAACCTACTATTCCTATTTTTTTCTTTTGTTATGTTTATAATTAAGATCATGTTAGGGTTTGAGTTTGAGCCACAGCACAGGCTCAGGTGTGGGCTTGAGTGTAGCACCTTTACAAATGGTGCTGGTATACTACTGGGGACTGGCCTTGAAGGTTACAGTGGAGCTGTTTCTCCACTTTCCTTACTGATCCTTCAGTAGGTCTCACTCTAAACTCTCGCTGCTCCATGCCAACCTATCCGCCATGCCTTCCCCACCATAACAGACTGAAATGCCCTGAACAGAGAGCTGGGCATGGTGGGCACAACCTAACCCTAACCCAGGAGGCACACTCACACTCAGGAGGGTTCTAGTCCTAACCCAGGAGGCACACTCACACTCAGGAGGGTTCTAGTCCTAACCCAGGAGGCACACTCACACTCAGGAGGGTTCGAGTCCTAACCCAGGAGGCACACTCACACTCAGGAGGGTTCTAGTCCTAACCCAGGAGGCACACTCACACTCAGGAGGGTTCGAGTCCTAACCCAGGAGGCACACTCACACTCAGGAGGGTTCTAGTCCTAACACAGGAGGCACACTCACACTCAGGAGGGTTCTAGTCCTAACCCAGGAGGCACACTCACACTCAGGAGGGTTAGAGTCCTAACCCAGGTGGCACACTCACACTCAGGAGGGTTCTAGTCCTAACCCAGGAGGCACACTCACACTCAGGAGGGTTCTAGTCCTAACCCAGGAGGCACACTCACACTCAGGAGGGTTCTAGTCCTAACCCAGGAGGCACACTCACACTCAGGAGGGTTCTAGTCCTAACCCAGGAGGCACACTCATACTCAGGAGGGTTCGAGTCCTAACACAGGAGGCACACTCACACTCAGGAGGGTTCTGGTCTAATGTCTACCTGGGACACATAGAAAAGAAGCAGTCTTTGAACAATTGTTTTAATTTCTTTAAGGAAAAAGACAGAGAGCGGAGCAAGTGGGCAGGCAATGCGCTTCTTTTATCAGGAAGGCAGAACTACTGTTCCTCCATGCAAATTAACCATGTAATTTTAAAATTAAAACTTTAAAAATTCACATTTTCACATGAACACCAAAAATACCAAACAGGAATTATTAAGTTATTAAAGGGAATTTCATTTCTCCAATGCCCTTTTACACTAAGAAATTTTAAAATAACAAGTAACAGAAATTTGAAAAAACTAAGACACTATCATGTGTCTGAAACACAATATTTAGCCAAAGGGATATCTAATTAATTTAAATTTGA
This sequence comes from Tokudaia tokunoshimensis, assembly GCA_036184795.1. Classification (NCBI taxonomy): domain Eukaryota; kingdom Metazoa; phylum Chordata; class Mammalia; order Rodentia; family Muridae; genus Tokudaia; species Tokudaia tokunoshimensis. The sequence goes on from BTHU01000014.1 coordinate 18,632,323, forward strand.
TAAAGAAAGGCAATTCAATCAAAGATCTACAGAGGATCAGGAGTGGTGGTACACATCTTTAATCCATTCCTGCACTCGGGAAGCAGAGGCAGGCAAATCTCTGTGAGTCCCAGGCTAACCTAGTCTACACAGGGAGTTCCAGGACAGAACAGGTTACGCAAACACTGTCTCAAAAAACAACAACACAAGTTCCATAAAGGAAAGTTCTCCAAAATAAAGAGTTCCTTGAGAGGAGAAAGTTACCAGATACAATTCTAACGAAAGAGATCAAAAGGAAGCAGGGAAATGGGATGTGGGAAAACTCTCTGTGGGCAAGAAAGCAGTGCACACCAAACACAGCTCTCTGCTCTTCTAGTGGGGACGGCTAGTGTGTGGCTTGCCTCCTTCTAAGAGAGCAGCATGCCTTTCGCTTGACACCTCTGCTGCAAGGTGTTTGATCAGCTAACTAAATTCCTTATGCTCATAAAGATGTATGGGTAAGTATTTTTCTGGTGAATGTTAGAATATGAAGTAAAATATGCACTTACATGTCACTAAATAAATAGCAGCAGCCTTTATTAGTAGCAATAGTAAAAAGCCAACTTCAAGAGGGCATTGACCCAACCAATATTTATTGATTGCTGAGGTGGTAAGTGCTATCTTTGCACCAAAACAGATTTAAAAGAATAAAGAATTGAGTGGCACACCTGAAGTCCCAGATTTGATCCTGAATACACATGAACACACACAGTGTAGACACAATACAATGAAAAATGTAATCATCATAAAAAGTGAAAGCACTAGGTCTGGAGAAATGCCTCAGCTGTTTGGAGCACCCCAGGCTCTTTCAGAGCCCCCGAGAGAAACTTCAACTTCAAACAGCTGCAGGAGATCAGATGTCTCTGGCCACTGTGGGCACTTGCACTCAATATGCACACACCTACACACACCCCCATACACAAATTGACAACAGTCTTTTTAAAGAACACATTTATACTGAAGAATCCTAAGCAGCTCCAAAGAAAAAGAAATGTTTAGCAAGAGCCTGTAACAAAGGTGAAACATTTTAAAATATTAACATAAGATAAAAAGAAGAAACGAAAGAGAAGGAAAAAGTCCAAGAAGGATAAATGAGGCAGAAGAAACAGAGTGACTGGCAAAGTTTCCAGAAAGCTGGTTCAGGTGGATGGAGAAAGAGACAGTGTAAGGAGAGGGAAGGCAGAAAGCAGCACAAGGTGGTAGGTAACAAGCTGATCAGTGACAGTGAAGTTCCTAAGGCAACTGCCAGAACCCAGAAAGTGCATGGCTAGACATCTTCTTCTCAGCTAAGAGCCCAATAACAGTGATAAGGGAAAGTGGTCATTACTCGTGTCTTACTTTGGTCCAGCTGACATCACCGGACAGCTCTCCTCTGTACAGAAGTCTGTGATGGTTCCATAAAGCATATTGATTTGATTGAAAAAATCCACAGCTGAAAAGCAAATGTCTGTCATAAGTAAATTTAAATGGTAAAAAAATCATTTTGACTCTATTTAAGCAGAATCCCAGTATTTTTCCTACAAAATCAGGTGTGATCAGGAAAGTTCACACCAAAGTCTCAACTGATTATGAGTTTGTATTAGAGAGCAAGAAGATTGGCAACTCACATAAAAACATTATATATACAAAGAACTATATAAGAAAAAAACAACACACACAGGAAATGTAACAATTTAAAATGCCCCCTCACAAGTTTCAAGATGATCATAAAATTCTATGGGAAAAAAAAAAGGTAATAATGAAACCACAAATTTAAATGATAATGGGTTGGCATTCCAAAGCCACCCTGTCCCCCCCAGCTAAAAACTTACTTCAAAATACAAAAACCCAAGAATCGCCAACACATTGTAATTGTCTGTGTGTGCAATGTGGAGGCCAGAAGAGAATGGTGTTATTCTAGACAACAGACAATCAGGGACAGCAACTGAGCCTGAAAGTAATTATCTGCTTCTATACTTAAGACAATGTCTTATGTTCTACAATAAAGAGTTCTACACAGCCATTCTTCATATTTCTTAATCAGTATATATGCATGCTGGCCAAATATGGCAGCATATGCATGCAAAAACTCAGTGGGCAAGAGTGCTCTCCACCAAGCCTGACAACCTGAATTTGATGTCTAGGACCCACAAAGTAGAGAGAGAAAACTGTCCTCTGACCTCCACATATTTGCTGTGGCATGTGTACCCATGCACATTAACATACATGTGTACCACATATACACAAAAAGTATAAAAATTTAAATAACTAAATAAATAAATGAGCTCTCAAAGGTACAAAAGCACAAACAAGTGCCAAAAGGAAGAAGAGAAAGGGTCAGCAGACAGGAGGGGACAGGAAGGGACAGCAGGGGACAGGAGGGGACAGGAAGGGCAAGGCAGATGAATCTCTCTAAATTGAAGACCATCATAATCAACACAGTGATTCTAAACTAGCCAGGGCTACACAGTGAGACCCTGTAATAATGTACATATACACTAGAAATTTATTATTATCTTTGAGATGTCACAAGAATCACCTAGTTAAGATGGCTCTCACCAATAAAATGAAGAAACAAAACATTTTATTTCTAATAACAAAAGTGTCTTAGTCTAAAACTATAATCACATTATAATAATTAATCACATAATTCAAAAAGTGTCAATACAGTTCTATTGACATTTCATAAAATTTCATATTCAGAAATTTAGTCATATAAAGATTAAAGCTGGATTGTGTCATCACTATATTGTGATATCAGGCTTTTCATCGTCACTATATTGTGATATCAAGCTAAATAGATCCTAGACTGGGCAGCACCTCAACATTCACCTAAGGTCACTGACCAAATCCGTAGTCTGCTGAGAAACCAAAGGGCAACTGACTTACTGTTAACCGCAACCCACTCATTCAGATCCTCTCCCTCAGGAAGCATGACAGCCATCCGCAGGTTACCACTGCCCAGTGTGGCTTCTGCGTGTTTTAAGAGTTCATACTGGTGAGACCCCTCTGGTATGTTCTTCTTTGGTTTAAAAGTTTTAGAAGAGCGACTACCACTGTGAATAAAAAAAAGAGGGGAAGGAAATACTTGATTATTTAAATACATACTATCAATGGAATCTATACTTTATTACTGAAAAAGTCATCTTAAATGTCTAAAAATTAACAGGAATTACACTTTCAGCCCCAAACCTAAACTATACTAGCTAAATTAAACCTAGCAGTAATGTAGTTACTGAAATGACTATATTATCTACCTAAAATACATACAAACTTCCTCTACATTCTCTAATTTAACTCAGAAGGAGGAAAAAAACTTTAAGCTGTAACTAATCCAGCTCTCCACAATAAACCAACCACTCTGGAACTGTGTAATCTATGAAAACAAAAAAAAACACTTCCACAATAAATATTAGTAATTTTACCTTTTATTCAACTCTGTTTTTCTTTTTTTTTTTTTTGGTTTTTTTTTTTTTTTTTGGTTTTTTGAGACAGGGTTTCTCTGTGTAGCCCTGGCTGTCCTGGAACTCACTCTGTAGACCAGGCTGGCCTCGAACTCAGAAATCCGCCTGCCTCTGCCTCCCAAGTGCTGGGATTAAAGGCGTGCGCCACCGCCGCCCGGCTGTTTTTCATTTTAATACACAGAAGTGTATCTAAGATGCAGAAATACTTTTATTATCAATAAAATACAAAAATCTAAGAGCAAGAGGAAAAGAAGCTCAATGTTTTTCTAACCAATTATGGGAAGCATTTGCAATCAATCTTGATACAGAAGAAATTCTGGGTAAACATGTAGTTAGTATGACTGATGTGCTCAAATTTCAGAATATACATGTAATATAGTGTATGTATCATACACATAAGATGGTCAGCCCTCCATGAGTCCACATTTGTAGACTCAAACAAAAACTGAAAATACTTGGGGAAATATATCTTTTCAAAACATACACAGTGTTTTTGCTGTCACTCTCTAAAAAGAGTATAATAGCACTCAGACTGTGAATAAACAAGATATGAGCTTAAAAGTCATAAGAGGGTAAATATGGTATATATGCAACAATACTAACATTCTATAAAACATACTTTATAATCTTTGCAGGATTCTGAACCCAATAACTTGTGGATACAAAGGAACAAGCAAGAAAGCGTGTGTGTGTGTGTGTGTGTGTGTGTGTGTGTGTGTGTGTGTGTGTGTTGATCCAACTAAAAATAGGTTTACAGTTTTAAAAGATTAAGAGCAGAGTGTAGTGGTACACAACTTTAGGTCTCAGGAAGCAGAGGCAGGCAGATTACTGAGAGTTCAAGGTTAGGCTGGTCTACACAGTGAGTTCCAGAATATCCAAGACTGCAGAGAGAAACCTTGTCTCAAAGGCAGGAAAACAAACAAGCAAAAAACATTCAGCCACTTGAAGATATGAAGATGAAAACAGAAGCCTTAAGAGAACACACGGCAGTGAACCATTACAGCCTCCATGGCTTTTCAATGCTCAACACTTCTCTGAAGTTTAAAATCCACATCCCTTCCCTCCTTCCCCAAGGTCCGACTGTGCTCTTGACCCTCCCTGTACCTTCTAACACCAAGGATCCTGAAGTAAGCTAAGTCTACCGATAGTCCAAATACCAACTCAAATGGTGGTATTACTCTACTGACACTCTAATTTAAATGTTGTCTCTTCTTGAGTGTTTAATTAAAATTAAATTGGTATTTCTCAACTCTGAACACATTTTCCTCCTAAGTCTTTACTCAACAGCTAAGGGATCTCTTTTGAAACATTAATAAGCAGATACTCACTCCTCCTTAAAGAACCACTCAGTGACCTCCCAATACTCTCGGAGTAACTCCAAAGGTAAAATGCTGGATACGGTCAAGCTGTAGCACACATTGAAGCGTTCACACTTTTCTTCAGTTGAATGTATTAAACACCAAATTCTCTAACTGGACAATGGTGGCACACACCTTTATCCTAGCATTTGGGAGGCAGAGGCAGGTGGATCTCTGTGAGTTCAAGGCCAGACTGATCTACAGAGTGAGTTCTAGGCCAGCCAGGGCTACACACAGGGAAACCCTGTCTTGAAAGACAAAAACAAACAAACAAACAAACAAAAAACTCTCCAAAGCCAAGCAGCTCTAAAACTCAATGCTTATATCCAAAAAGCTCAAGGCTGACTGCCAGCCACAACTACCAAGCAGCTCACAGCGATCAGTAACTCCAGAGCCAGGGGATCTAGTGTCCTTTCCCAACTTGTATGAGCACTGCCTTGTACAAGGTGCACATACATACTTATAACCAAAACACAAACACATAAATCTTAAAAAAAAAAATAAAAAAAAAGCTAAGCAGTAAAGAAGCTGGGTGAGGTGAGGTGGCATGCATCTGTAAGCCCAGCACTCTGGAGGCTAAGGCAGAATCATCACCTGTGTGAAGCTTCATAGTAAGCTCCAGGACCTCTGAATTACAAAACAGAACACTGTATAATGATAATGATAATAATAATAATACAAAATCAACAACAAAACCTAGCAATAAGGCTACGTATGAGAGTATCCAAATAATGCCAGATACGTGCTTTCCTTTAATTTCTTAGTTTCCTTCAAATTTAGTTTCTAATCTCAGAAAAACCAGAGTACCACTAATACATAGTATAAGTACAGAAATTATCTTTTATTGGAAATGCTGAGAATTGTTATAAAATAACAGCCTCTAACAGTCATCAAAATGCTGTAATATTCATATCATTGTTGCACACAACTATAATTTATGAAGCGAAACTTTCTATAAACCCAGAATTCTATTTCCTAAGAACTGTTACTAAACGCAAACTTCAAAGGAAAGAAAAAAACAAACAGATTACCTAGATGCACAAATACCATACATATGGAGTCTCATACTGCTTTCATTCTTAAGACATCTACCAAAGGCATCCACAAACGCTACACTCAGGGGTAAGGGGCAATAACCTGGGGCAGCTGCACAACAGCTAGTGCCCAGGCCACAAGGAAGGTAACCAAGACAAGTCAAAACAAACAAACAAACCCAGTAGGTAGCAAATAAGTAAGTGAGGACAACTGGAAGACACGTTTTAAGAAAGTGAAGAACAGGGGAGGCTAGAATGAAGCCTGTGTTACAGGCCTGAGTACTGCGACCTCATAGAACACATACAGATGTTTTTAATGGACATGCATTTGTATGGGTATCTATGTTCTAGCAGTGTCCAGGGAAATGACTTAGGAACAGCAAGATGCTGTAGCAGTAGGTGTATGAGGCATCTATATTTTGTTTTCTAAATATTATTCTCCCCTGAATGGAATCAAAGCCCTCAAGAGAACTCGCCAGATCCAAGGCTGAGGCACAGCAAGTGTAAGATAACCCTGGAACACCCTTGTCAAAAAATGTGGATGTACTTCAAAAGAGAGGTGAGCATAAGTGAAAAGGACACAGAAACCAGCATCAGGGCTGTCACCGACCCAAACTGAGACAATCTGAGCACCAAAGTTAGTAACAGTAGTTTCAAATCCTAAGTAACTGAAGAACATTAAGAATCCATTTCCCTAGATTGTTGTGTTTGGGTATACATGGTGTATGCATGCTTGTGCACAAGTGTGCATACCACAAAAGGATTTCAGTTATCCTGTCACATCACTTTCAGCATCATCCCCTAGGCTGGCTAGCCAGAGAGTCCCAGCCATTTCCACACTTTTCTGTGCCCCCCCCCCCAGGGCTAGGTTTTACAGGAGAGACTGCTAGAGATTTGGACTCAGGTCCTCACTCTTACTTACCAGACCACCTCCCCTGTGTAAAGAGAATCTCTTGTGAACTGTACAGAAGCATCATCTGCCAATTAAAAAAGCCTATGGCCAATGAGCTGAGGCAAGAAAATAGATAGGAGGTGGGAGATCCAAGAGGGAAAGTGGGGGGGGGGGGGCGGGGAGGATTCTGGGAAAGAGTCAGGCAAGAGGGAGATTCACCCTGAACTCTGAAGGAGACATCACATAAACCTGAAGAGAGGTAATTAACCATGAAGAAAACATAGAATAGTTTAAACAGATAAGTTATGAGCTAGTCGAGGAACAGGTCAAAGCTTATAGCCTATGCATGCATGCACGAATGAATGAATGAATGAGTATACACACACACACACACACACACACACACTGAGAGACAGAGACATGATTTACTGATCCCTCTCCATGGGAAGAGCTCTGAGACTGGCTGAGACATTAAAATGTCTGCAGTCAGAACTTCAGCTATGCATAGCCAATAAATCTTGTTGGCTACAGAATCTTCAAGACTTATCATGCCATCCTTTCAAATGGCAAAGATAGGAATTTATTACAGTTTGGTTATATAATCCAAACTAACTTATAAAGAAAGATAGATGCCTTACTTTCTCAAATAAGCACTGAAAATCTTCTTTAGCTAAATTGTGTACACTGCACATTCCTTACATTATGTCAATACAGAAATGGGTGTTACCTGTAAAAAGTTTAAATGTTCAGAGAGAAAAAATAACCAAAAAAGCTGCCCTGGAAAGATTCACCTTGAGGATACTAGGAGGGTGTTGAGATGCTGAGACATCCAATCTCAGACTACCTCATTAGCTGTTTAACCAAACAGCTAGGCAGATCATGCAGCATCACATATTGTTCCAGCAAGGATTTCAATTAAGCCCTGAACTTTCTCAGCATGCAGAGACTGGACAACAAATATGTTACAGCTAACTTTCTTAAGACTGACCAATATCCCAAATTTTGGGGGAGGGGTTCAAAAAGAAAACGACACCCCCACACAGCAGAAAGAAATTTCAAGAGAGCGACAACCCCATTCCCAAGAGGTGGAGGTGGATCATTCGTCTTTTTTTTTTTTAAGATTTATTTATTATATGTGAATACACTGTCGCTGTCTTCAGACACCAGAAGAGGGCGTCAGATCTCATTACGGATGGTTGTGAGCCACCATGTGGTTGCTGGGATTTGAACTCAGGACCTTCGGACGAGCAGTCAGTGCTCTTAACCGCTGAGCTATCTGTCCAGCCCTGAGGTGGATCATTCAATGATGTTTGTTGTTGTTTAAGGGGGTGGTTACAAGTTGTTATGGTCTTGGACAGGGAAGAAACACAATGAGGGTGGTCTCTATCTTTCCTTCTCTCCTATCTAGTGTTAAGGGGGAAAGGGGAAAAGAAAGGGGAAATTATACAAATCTTACATTAGTACAGATCTTCGCATATTGATATGAAATTAAGGTTATACTTGTTTACATCAGTATGGACTTTGAATACTAATACAGATTTAAAATTATATATTGTTATACCATACTATGTATATATATTTCAACTATTATTTAAGAATAAAAAGCAAGGACACTAAAAAGAGTGAGTAAAAATTGGAATGAGAACAGAACTGATTACATAGAATCAGAATACTTACACAAAATGTTAATTACAAGGAGGAATAAAAAGGTGAAATAACAGCGAAAGATCCTGGTAGACAAACACCAAAATTAAAACCACCAGTAACAACCAGGTGGTGGCACACACCTTTAATCCCAGCATTTGGGAGGCAGAGGCAGGCAGATCTCTAAGTATAAGGCTAGCCTAGTCTACAGAGCAAGTTCCAGGACATAAAGGGCACAAAGTAACCCTGGGGGTGGGGGTGGGGTAGGGAGACACTACACACCAGTAATAGACAAATACGGATTTCGAGAAATGTTATCAGATACCATAAAAAACGGAGCACCTATGTGCAAAAGAAAACATCAGAGAAACTGAAAGTGAGGGACACGCTACAAAAATTGCCTCAGTAAGGATAAAGGTCATGAAAGAAGACAGAAGAAATATTTTAGTTAAAAAACTGTAGGGCTGGCAACTGAGCTTCTTATCAAGCACTGGGTATCTCCAACAGTAACAGGGGACTGAAAGAACTGTGTGTGTCTTATCTGTGTGTGTGTGTGTGTGTGTGTGTGTGTGTGTGTGTATGTGTGTGTGTGTGTATGTGTGTTACTCTGAGATGTTAAAGTTACTGATAGGTAAGGAAGATCTGTAAAATCTTTGAAGTCTTTTTAAAGATAAAAAATCTTACTATTTAAAAAAAAATGTTTTTGGTTTTTAAAACAAGGTTTCTCTATGTAGCCCTGACTGTCCTAGAACTCACTCTGCAAACCAAGCTAGCCTCAAACTCAGTGATTCACCTGCCTCTGCCTCCCCAGTACTGAGATTAAAGGCTTGCACCACCATACCTGGCTAAAGTAAAATATTAAGCAATTCAGCAAAAGATTTTATAGCTGTAATTTGTAATTATTGTTATAAGGTTTAATTATTGTTATAATAATTGCTAGAGTTCTAATTAATTTTTCCATGATTATTTTACAGCTTACTGTCAAATTGGAGATGTTATAAAAAGTCTTACATTCTTTAGTGCTATAGTTTGAACATGGGCAGCATTCCTTGAAAGATTAATTTGCTAAAGGGGCTGTTTTGGGAATGATGTTCTTGCGTGTAGCAGACACGGCCTCATAATGGGTCCCTGTCATACTCTGCTCATCAGGCTTGCATGCACACCCTTTGACCAGCTCAGCCATTTCACTGCCCAAAAGTCTATATGCACCATCACAAGGAAACTGACATGTCTATGTGGAAAGGATCCACTTGTTTATCGGTGATAAATTATCAATTTATCTACCCTGTATAATGTGACAGAAAATACTTGCAAAGTTATACCCCAAAATGCAAAGTTATCTGTGAAGCTCTAGTTGTAAATTATATTCTCTGACTGTGTGAAGCAAGATCTCACACGTGTCAGAGGCTCAAACTGACAGTCTTCCTGCTTCTGGAGATTACAGACATGTACCAGCATGACTACCAGGAATTATTTTCTTTCTTTTCTTGTTCTGTAATATCTCCAGTAAACTGATTTAATACAAATGTAAGAATGAGTTATATTAAGTTTTAAAGTTTCTCCTTTATCTTCCTGTTGTGTTCGTGACAAAGCCTTAGAAAAGGACTCTACCGATACAAACATAGTACCTGCTAACAGAGACTATGTCTGGAAACAGCTCTGACTTGAAAACCACCATTTAAAAATACATGTTATATATAATAAGGATTTAGGTCACTGATAGAACACTTTCCTGGCCAGCAGGAGCCCTAGCCAGCACGAGGGGTGGGGGAGGGTAGGTATAAAACATAAACATGACTTTGACTCAATTACAGACAAGACAGTATAGGATCATATCCCTAGATCCAGACTTCCAGGGCTCAAATTAGCTACCATTTATTGACTAGGTGACATTTTTGTGCCAATTTCCCTATCTAAAAAGTTGGATTCCTGCTAGTCATTTAACTAAGTTCTTGAAAGTACTGAGTGCCCAGGCTGGAGAGATGGCTCTTCAGCTCTGTGCACTTACAGATCTCCCAGAGAACCCAAGTTCAGTTCCCAGTTCCCATCTGGAGCTCCAGGCTCAGGGGACACAATGCCCTCCCTCATCTGACCTCCACAGGCACTGCATGTGCATGCGTCACAAAAATTCAAGCAAAACATTCACATACAGAAAACTAAAAATAAGTAAACGTTTAAAGTACCTAGTTCCTGGCTCACAGTAAACATTCACAAAATTACTATTTTGCTATTAATTAACATAGTATAGAGTAAAACAGTAATGCCCTAAAATCAGTTAACTCATTTGTTTAAAAATGAAAACTAGGGATGGTGGGTTATACACAGAAAAGAAGACAAGAGAGAAAAAGCACATAAATATGAACTCAGACAAAATGCTGGATCTCAGCTGGGTAGGGTGGATCTCTGAGGTCCAGGCCAGCCTGGTCTACAGAAGGAGTACATACAGAGGGAGCCAGGGCTACACAGAGAAACCCTGTCTAGAAAACAAGAAAGAAAGAAAAAAAGAAAGAAAGAAAGAAAGAAAGAAAGAAAGAAAGAAAGAAAGAAAGAAAGAAAGAAAGAAAGAAAGAGGGAGGGAAAAGAAAAAAAGAAAAGAAAAGAAAAACAAATGGCTGGGTCTCTTTTTTTTTTTTTTTGGTTTTTTGAGACAGGGTTTCTCTGTGTAGCCCTGGCTGTCTTGGAATTCACTCTGTAGACCAGGCTGGCCTAGAACTCAGAAATCCACCTGCCTCTGCCTTCCAAGTGCTGGGATTAAAGGTATGCGCCAGGTCTTTCTTCTTACATTGTTGTTACAATAGAAAAATGGACAGTATCCAGCAAAGTAACTAATACATAGTTCTTTCCTTTCTCCCTTCCATTCCCAAACCACTTTTGTTTCTCCTGTATGGAAACAGATGATTTATACTAATTCATATCCCTAAACCATCTTTTGATACATAGTTAACACACTGTTTTAACTCTATCAAAAAGCCTTATATTAGAAAAGAATATTTCATTTTTTCGTTATTTCTCAAAAGAATTTTAAAATGCTAGAAACAAAGAGAACACAACATACATTTTGACGACTAATTACCAGGAATCATTTTTATTCTAATATCTCAGCATTTTACGTACATAAATTATAAAAATAAAAAAAAAACCACCACCACCAAAACCCTAAGAGAGAACTGTTTTCCAAAGACTGAACCCCAGCAGTCCTCAGCTAGTAATTACGATCTTGTCCCTCCAGTAGAATAGTGGACTTTGAAGAGCCCATTTGCTGAGTAGGAAAACATACTATTTCCCCCTTTCTTCCTTAGAGAACTCTTACCTTTCACTATATATTACCCTTTTTTCATAAACCTCCTTGAAGCCTGACTAGAACAACTGCTTCCTAGGTTTCGGGACCTCCTGAGTGCACTGCGGTCATGGGAGATGACTGACTGACTGACTGACTGACTGACACAGTCTACCCATACTCTCCACTTAGGCATGTAAGGAACTGAGTCTACAACGTTAATTTAGGTTCTTATCCAGTTTCTATACTCAGTATCTGGGAGTTCAATTTAATCTGCAGACACAGAGGCCAGTGTATGACACAACCACAGTTTACCCTGGCCTTTCACACAATGCAAGGAAAATCTACCCTAAGCATCTGTATAGGAATTGTAGAAAAGTGTCACTCTGGAGGACCGTCTGTGGACCCTCCAGAGCCGCCCTTCCCTGCCTCCAGGCACTAGCCACAGTTCCTTCCCCTGCCTTATGTCGTTCCACAGCACATCTGTTCTCCCACACTCACTGAGTGAGCATAAACTCCCTAGGCAGGAAGCCTGTCTACCTTATCATAAGGGATGCGGTGTCTGTGCTGCTGCTGGAGCACAGTAAGGTTGTGGGTCTGTAATCACTAGAGCTTTCCTTCTCAGACACGACTCATCTTGTTCTAACCCTATCTCTCACTAGCCTATTTCCTCTGCTTTATCTACGTACAGTAACCTTCCCAAAAAGGTTCCAAGAACCAGAGGATATCTATACTTAACTCTTAACTCTCTTTCTCTGCTTCCCTTGAATAATAAACTATCAAATAAAAATTGCCAGATTGAATTGTTCTTTCTTTTTTAGACAGAGACTATTAGCCATGGCTGACCTGGAACTCTCTGGGTATACCAGGCTGACCTTGAACTCTCAGAGATCCACCTGAATCTGCATCTTAAATGCTGGGATTAAAGTTGTGTGCCACCATGCCTGGCTCCCTCCAGATTAACATTTTTGTATTGTTAAACTGATAGGCAAAACCTGTTGAAAGTACGTAGAAGCAATCCCTACCTGAGGAAAGCTTTCTATTTGTGACCTTGCTAGAAAATTGTCCCCCAAATAGTACAAACTCTCTAGATGATCACATTAGTTATAGCAATATTTTCTTATATAACTGATATTCCTCAGTTAAATGAGCTAATCTACCACGCGCCTCGCCTAATACTGAGCCACATAAAAACAGGATTCTATCACAACTGTACTAAGGAAGCAGCACTAGCTCTTTCCAATCACCAAGGGTCAGCCAAATACCGCCCTCCAACACTTCAACCATGTCAGCTTATGAGTTCCAAAGACACAAGCCTGTCAGAAGCAACCATCCACACTGCTATTTTACAGCTTTTACATTCTTGAGAACAGAATATAAGCAATGTCAAATTACACTCAGCATGGGAGCTGCTTGGGTATGTTGATTAAAGGTAAACTCTGAGACAGACTTTACTGCAGAAGTCACAGGGTTTCTCTCCTCTACTACTGACAAACTCAGAATCAGCCCTAAAATAAATTTACTATTGAGTTCAAAACGTGTCGGGCAGGTTGACCAGACCCTGTGCCTAGGAGAAAATGTGTCCAGGGTAAGCTTCTCATCATGTCCAGCTTTACCCCGACACCCTAAAAAGAAATGGTTCCCTAGACATGAGCATGAGGAAACAGGAGTGCTACCAATGTAATGACTGAAACCATGGGGGTTGGGAAAGAGAATCTGAACAGAAACCAATGGCTGCATTCTGTCTGCTCCACAACAATAAAGGCTCACTTATGAGGTGGATTACAACCCTGAAGAGTGTTTTTATTTTGGTTTTAAATTAGCTTTCTAAGCACCTGGGTGACTGTGAGAAAGCTTCCATGGTCATACTCTTCAGTGTAACCTCAAGGACGTGAAAGTTCCAAACCCTTCCTGTCTTATTTTTGTGCCCTGATCCCCACCTTCACCTCAAACTGGTCTGAAATACACGGGGAGTAAAATAATGCCCAGCACTAAGTGTGACACTGAAGTTGGTGTTAACAGACGACTGGAGAACTACAGCCCAGTGGACCTAAATTAACCCTGGGCACATTACCCACATCCTATCTGAAAGGTGAATGAAAAGACGTAACCTCTACAAATCAAGAAAGACTGCAAGAAGCAGTTTGCTCAAGTCCCCAGGCCCTCAAGCAACCCTGTTTTGAAATCATCTCTATGGAACTTGGCTCTCAATTTCTCAACCCTAAGACCTAACGAAGATGCAAAAGGGGTCCGAGGTAGCCAGAGAAGAACAATCCATCTTCCAGGCTTGGGACTCAGAAAACAGGAATGGGCAGCTGGCACTGAGCCGGGAGACCTGTCAGGTGCTGGGTGACGTCTTGGAGGAGAGTGGGAGGTAAGCGTGGAAATACACACATGCCCACACGAATGGGAGGTGAGCTTGCAAACACACACCTAGCGATATCGAAAGAAAGAGACAAAAAGACAGAGATGGAGACAGACAGGGACAACGGGCAAAGCAGCGAAGACTGAGCTGGGTAGAGAAATGCGGACACGGACTCTGGGGTCCACGGCCCAGGTACCACAGTGAGGCCTGAAGAAGCACGGCCCAGGTAGCACCAGGACGGGGATGCACGGTCGGGCAACACCAGGAGGACGGGGAGGCGGGGAAGGGCAGCTCCAGGAGGACGGGGAGGCAGGATCCAAGTAGCACCAGGAGGACGGGGAAGCAGGGCCAGAGCAACACCAGGAAGACGGAGAGGCAGGGCCTGGGCAACACCAGGAGGACGGGGAGGCAGGGCCCGGGCAACACCAGGAGGACAGGGAGGCAGGGCCTGAGCAACACCAGGAGGACGGAGAGGCAGTATCCAAGTAGCACCAGGAGGACGGGGAGGCAGGGCCCGGGCAACACCAGGAGGACGAGGAGGCAGGGGCCGGCAACACCAGGAGGACCGGGAGACGGGGAAAGGCAGCTCCAGGAGGACGGGGAGGCAGGGCTCGGGCAGCACTCGGAGGTCGGGGCCTCGGGAGCCCGGGGCCCAGGGGGCGGCGGAACAAAGCCGGCGCTACCAGGCTACTTACAACAAGAAGCTCATGTCGGCCGCGGCGTGGGCTGCGGGCTCGGCAGAGCGAAGTCTGGGGCGGCGGGCTTGAATCAGAGAAAAGGCGAAGGGGAGGGAGGAGGACGCGCGCCGGCGGCGGGGCGGCCGCGACTTCTTTGGCTTCGCTCCTTCCAGCGGCCGGCGGAGGGGCGGAAGTGAAAGACCCGGACTCGGCGGGCTCGGCGGACTGGAAGCCGAGCGGCCTAGGAAGCGCCGCCCGCCGCGTCCTCCTCGCAGCCCCGCGCACCCGCAGCGAAGTCTCGCGAGAGCGAGCTCCGAAGGCCCGCCCACCTCGGGATCACCTTCGGGTCACCTCGGCCTCCCACGCTGACCCGCGGCGAGTTCGCCCGAGCACGTGGCCCGGGGACGTGGCCCGGCGTCCAGAGCAGCTCCGCCCGGTTCGGAGCCCAGCGTGGGGGAAAAGGATTTCCGCTCCAGGACGCCTGGGTCCGGTAGAGAGGGAGCGAGTCTCCATCAAAGACGGCGGGGCGGAAGGCCTTGGACTCGCTCTCTGTGCTCTGATTTAGGCAAGCACCCCGCGAACCCAGAGCTCCATCCCCAGTCCCTCTACGCCCGCATTTTAAGAAAGGAGACGTTCTTCTGCTTGTGATGACTTGGGGATGGGATATTGGGAAAGGGAATTAAATGTTATAGAAACTTTTCATCTAAAGGGCATATCTTAAAACCCTGAGTTCAGAGGAGGTAAGATCTTTATTTGAACAAGCGCCAGCAGCTAGGGAAACTGAGGGAGCCCGGGAGAGCTGAGGTCCAGAGAGGCAGGGAAGCTGACTAACCAGTTGTGGAGTCCCTTCCAAGAACTTATGCACAAAACGCGGGGAATTGTTGAGCCTGGCACTCGGGGGACTTTAATTCTCAGGTGCTCAAGAAGCTGAGGGCAAAGCTTTTACATTTAAGAATGTTTGGTGGCTCCTGAGATGATTCAGCCAGTAAAGGAACCCGCCACCAAGCCTGATAGCCTGGAACCCACATAGTAAGGAGAACCCGTTCCCACAAGTTGTCCTCTGATTTCCACAATAAATAAATTAATAAATAAGCAAACAGTGCGTGGTGGTGCTTGCCTGATCTCTACACCTCAGAGATTGAGGCAGAAGGATCACAAGTTTGAAATAAACCAAGACAGCACAGGAAGATAAGGTGGGTGGGGGTGGGGTGGTGTTTGACTTTCTACCGTATGACTAGGATAGGACCGCATTAGCGCCTTAGAAGGGAAAATAAGGTTCACGTTTGTTTTTTTAAACATAGGAGACAGTAGCATTCTTTACTCGCACCTGATGCTGAATCTAGGGATTTAAGTGGAACAATGTGCAGTATTAACCGAACTTGAGCTTAGCATTCCAAAAGACAGAAAATTCTTGAAGGCGATGCAAATATTAAAATTTATCCAATTTCATTTATACATCAGTAGTCAGCCGCGTTGGCTAAATGGTTTTAAACACCTAAATGCAAGAAACACGAACCTAGTACTATCTTAGGAACAGCAAATAATAATTTGAAAAGGCAGTTTCAGAAGATAACAGAGGCCCAGGTATGGTGACACATACCTAAAAGCCTTGTATTCAAATCTTGATATAATACTACTTACTCCACCATATACAATTCCATAAAGGTCTTCCAAAGGTGAGATTTATCTCTCCAGGTTAGAAACTATTTGAGAAAGAGTAATTGAAGGAGCCCCTCAGAGCCCACTCTTAACTGGTTCTGGCAGCCAGACATGGCTGTGTGCTTAGAAAAGAAGGCTACAGAGACAGGAGAATGAGTTTGAGACTGGCCTGAGACTATGTTTCCAGACACCGACTCAGAAAAACGGTTTTCGGTAAAGCTTTTGATTCTTTTAAAATCTTTTGACTGGTTTGTTTTGTTTTTGTTTTTTGAGACAAGATGTCTCTGTATAGCCTTGGCTGTCCTAGACTTTGCTCTATAGACCAGGCTGGGCTTGAACTCAGAGATCTGCCTGCCTCTGCCTTTCTGCTTCCTGAGTGCTGGGATTAAAGGCATGTACCCCCACCACATGACTATTACATGACCTTTAAGAAGTTTTTTGGTTCTAAAGTTCGGTCCTGCCAGAGGTATCCTTCTAAAGTCTGGCACACGTTCTTACCAGCTTCCTGATTTCGATTAGGTGGCCCTGCCTTTGGTTTGATATAAAGTCTATGCTTCTTATAGGGAATCAGAAAAAAAGACTGGCAGATGGAAGGAAGCCTCTGCAAGTCTTACTGCTGAGCACTGGTCTGTCACATCATGGGAAATGCCTCCTTGACTTGGCATCCTAAAAATGAGAGAAATGTCATGCTAATAATGCAGAATATAATTCTGCAAGGTTAGACTTTAAATCGAGCAATGACTGTCTTCAGTATACTAGAAGGAATTTTGGAATCAGAAAATTGCATTCAAGTAGATGTTTTTAATAATGATAATTTCTCCTTTAATAGTACATATTTTATTCTACTTCCTAAAATTTCTTTTTCAGTTCTGGAGTGTGAATATAACAAAGTTTTTAATCGTATGTGTCTGTGTGTGTAGAGTAACGTGTGTATGGGTGCTCTTATGTGTAGGTCCACGAGGCTGGTTTTAGGAGTCTTCCTCATTGCTATCCACCTTTACTTGGTAAGGCAGAGACTCTTAGTTGGCCCCAAAGCTCACTAACTAATCTAATCAGCTTCCTATGGGGATCCCAACCAGGTCTTCTGAGCCACAGGAATTATAGGTGGGTGGCTATGCCCACCTGGCAGTTACCTGTGTTGCTACATTAGTGGCATTTAACTACTAAGCCATCTGCCCAGACCTAAAGTTTTGATTTTATTATGTGTATTTATGCGTATTATGTGTTCCCCTACATGTTTGTATGTGCACCATGTGTATGCAGGTGTCCTCAGAGGTCAGAAGGGGACATTCAGTCCTTGCAATTAGAGTTATAGTTAGTTGTCAGGTGCCTGATAAAGGTGCTGGGAACCAAACCTGGGTCCTATGCTAGAGAAGCAGTGTCCTTAACTGCTGGACCATCTCTAATCCCCAAAGTTTAGGTGTTTTACAAAGTTATTCTGTCAGGTTGTAGACCTGGGCAGAGTGGGAAGGGGAAAGTGGCATCAGAAGAGGGTAGACATTTAGGCAGAAAGAAGATGGGGGGGGGGAGGGTTTCTGTCCTCAACACGGAATCCGAGAGTGCTAAGAAGCAATCAAGCATGAATAAATAATAATGCAGAACTAGTCAGAATAATTGTCAAATAGTGAACGTTTACAAAAAGCCATAGGTTAATATAATAAGTCACCACACAGCTCACAATCAACTTTTGACCCTGATGTGCATTTCATATGGAAATCACTGTCACCTGTAGAGAATGAACTGTGGGTATTCAGCATTTCCAAAGCTGTGGACTTCTGAAATCATCCAGGTGGTTTTCGGAAACTAAGAATTTATTTAAGATGGTATTGTTCATAGAAATAAGGAAAGAAAGATGATATAAAACCAACTGTTCTTGAAATTGGTGGTAGGGGTTAGTGGAAGAAAGGAGTCAAAAGTGGCTGGGGAGTTTCACTTGGGCGATTAGTGGTGGCGCTGCCATTTGTGATAGAGAAGATGGGAGTCAAATTAGGAAATAGAACCAAAGGCTCCATTTTGGACATGTCCACTTTGAGGTGTCTGTCTGCCTGACCCAGGTCATGTTTTGACCTCTCTGTGAGGCCTAGGAGACATCTGAACCCAAAACATGAATGTAGGAGTCTCCAGTGATTGAATGGCTTTCAAAGGCTCAGGAGGAGCTTTAAGTAGGAAATTATGCCAGGTAAAAATAGACTAGGCAGGTGTTAAACATCTGTGTTTCTTCTTTCTTTAATTCTCTTCCCAAAAAAGAAACAGAGTCTCATCAAGCCTCTCGATCTAATTTACCAATTCATAAAATATACAGGTGAGAAAAGGATGTTGGGCTTTTTTTTTTTCAAAATGGAAATTATACCACATGCAATCAGCAAAATTCAGAATGTGGGGAAACCATGCCAGACCCTATTCCTTCAATAAAAGAAAAGAAAGGCACTGAAGGAGAAACCAGTGGTCAGCTTTCTGTTGCTATGACAAAATACTTGATAATTAGCCCGGTGAGGCTGAATTATGTTTATACCCATAGTTTGTGCCCAGAGAGGCTTCTTTCTGTCGTAGGAAGCAGTTAGCAATTCATAACTGGTTAAAGTACTGAAAAACAGTGACTGGTAAGTGTTTAGGCCACGTGAGACATCTATAACAACACTCCATCACACGTGTGTAAAGATTAATTCTGCTTTTTCTTTCCCAGTCTCTGCTCCCAGAATGACCATTCTGAGATTGATTACTATTAAATGTGTTGGCCACAAGCTTTAGCTCATTCCTGACTAGCTCATAACTTCTTTAACCCATTCAAACTATTCTCTGCCTACCATTTGGTGAGTTACCTGTCCTTCAGTCCCAGCCCACTTCTTTGTTCCGGGCTCCTTAGCATCTTCCCCAGCATCTCAGTTGAATCTTTGTTCTATGCTGAGTTCTGGGGCTTGATGGTTCATGTCCATCTCCTCGCTATGCTCTTGAATCTCTCTCTTATGCTCTCACTAGTTCCCAGAATCCTCTCTCTTCCTGATACTGTCTCACCTCCTATCTCCTGCTCATCAGCCATCAGCTTTTTTATTGACAGGTGATGCTTAAGAGATTCTCTCTATACACTTGGCTCAGGAAACAGGGAAGGGAGAGGATATAAGAGCCGGAGGGTGGGAAGCAGCATTGTGAAACAGTCTTCTGGACATACCACAGCCTCTGCACTTACAAACACTGCAGCCGTGATTGCCCGAAGGTGATCAAGCCTACATCAGTCAATCAACATCCCAGCCGGCAGGGCTAATTGTACTCAGTGGGTTCAAAATGAAGGAGACAGGAAAGTGGGAAGGAGATGTGGGGGAAGGGAGGGTCCAGAGGAATTAGGAGGAAATTGGGGTTAGACATGATCATGATACATTATATACAGATTTGAATTGTCAACTAGTAATAAAAGATATGTTCACAAAGATCCTAGAAGTAATGATGCTTTTTGAACAAGGAATCATTATTCATCCCACACTAGCCAGCTTTCTTTCTGCATCTATTTAAAGATAGTCTTTCAACTCTAAAACTAAAACCAGACATTACTAATGTCAGAGGGAAGAAATGCTTACTTCACCACAAATTCTTAAAAATCCTTAAGAAGTTGTTCTCTTTTGATTCAGAAATGTGATCTGCTTCTGGAAGAATGGACATCTAAACCAAAAATCTAGCAGAGATATCTGGTGACAAAGCCTTAGTAATCTGATAAGATGCATTGTGTCCTGTAGGAATGCTTTGATTGTATAATATTTAGGTGTGGTAATTATTACATCTAATTAGTTCACTACATAAGATTGGTTTTGCAGCTACCACTTATGAAATATTTCTATGAGCCAATCACTTTAGGTTTTCACACATTCTATTTCATGGTTTTTTTGGGTTTTTTTTTAATTTGGATCATAATGTTTCATGAGGCTGATACTGTGTGCTACTTCCCCCTTTTATAAACAAGGGAAGAGTATAACTTGCTCTACTAGAGCAAGTAAGTACAATCTGAGCTTCGGAAACTCCATTTCCCCACTTTCTCCCGCTCCCAGATAGACTCAATGAACGTGAATATATTCTAAGTAGATTTGGCATGCTACCCAATTCTACTTCTTATTGTCAGCAATCCAACCTGACTTTGCTTCATCAAAGATAAACTGCAGTTAACAAATGCTTCTGGAGACAAAGTAGTTTGTCCTAGGAAAGAATGGAGGGTTCAGGGAGATGCTCAAGAGTGACTACTGTGCAAACGTGGAGACATGAGGCACCCACATATAAAGCCAAGCATGGTTGGGCATCTTGGCACATGTCTCTTATACCAGAACTCAGGAGGAAGAGGCAGACAGATCTCTGTGAGTCTCAAAGTAACTCTTGCTATGTGATGAGACCCTGCCTCAAAACAACAACAAACAAACAAATAACAAAAAACCAACACAGGCACACTGGCCATGGTCTGTACCCAAACACTGGGGCAGAGGAGGAGACAGGAGGATTCCAGAAGTTTGCTGGCTCTCTAGCCAATCCAGCTAAAATGGCCAGCTCCCAAATCAGTAGGAGACCCATCACAAAAAGTGAGGGAAGTAGGCTAGGAAAACACCCAGTGTTGACATAGGTCCTTCATATGTGCACACATAGGCAAGGACAGCTACACACATTCTACATACACAAGGAGGCATGAAAGGTTAGTGTCTCTTGTATTTATTTTTTTAAAAAGATAAGCAGAATAAAAACATTTTAGCTAAGTCTTTGCTGAAGATGGAAGAAAACAAATCTCTTGGTCACAAACCTAATAAAATACTTCTATTTGAAGTTGTTCTTTCTTTGCAGATGGGGGTCTGTGCATAGAATGGCTAGATTTTAAGGGATAAGACACAAATATGTTTGCCCACTTAACAAGCATTTATTGAGTGTCTATGAGGGGCTTCTATGGAAAAGAAGGGGCATGCACAGAAGACATATCCCCTGTCTCATGAGTTCTATAGCTAAAAATAAGTAAATAAGCATAATAAAAATTATCTTGTGAGAGAAATATAACTTTTATTTGCCTGGTGTAATTGTCATCTCCAAGGCTTACTGCCCCCATCTGTTAACCTAGGCCTAGTCCTGGAAGATTCTAGCCACAATCTTATCTAGGTCTAGAATGTTTTCAGTCTCTGAGACTTACTACTGAATAAACTCACCCTTTCCAGTTCTTCCTGAGCTCTGACTGGCTGGTTCAACTCAGCTGTTCCCGATCGAACTCCTCTCCAAACTGACTGATTCAATATGGCTTCTCTTTCTCTCCCGCTCCTGAATTGCTCTGTTTGGCCTTGCACTAACTCTAGCAATCTGTTCTAATCTTCAGGCTCTTTCTAGTTCTCTGGCTCATTCTGTGTTCTCTATCTAGCTTGTTCTTGCTCCAACCTGTCTCTATACAACTGTTCTAGTAAAAACTGCCTTCTGCCTCTCCACACTGCCCCTTAAGTAGCTTCCCTGTCCTCTCTCTTCTCTTGAGAGTGGGCGTATCCTATTCTGTCAGATCTTTCTCTGATTCATCACTTTGTCTGCCACTCAATTAGACATCACTTTTAAACATGGGTGCTTTCTACAAACTAACTTTACTTTTATTATTTGGGATTAAAGATGTGTACTAAGGGTGTGTCTATATTCCAGCCAGAGGGAGTAAAGAGTGTGCTAAGGACTGAGTCACATCACAACTAAAAACAGCTTTTTTCAGTAAACAACACAATCTTGGGGGTCAAGGTATGATCAAAAGACCTGCAACAGAGAAAGGTTTGTGTTTATGTATGACTGTGTACTCTCGCCTTTAATCTCAGCACTCAGAAAGCAGAAGCAGGTGGATCTCTATGTGTACCAGGCCAGCCAAGGGAACATGGTGAGGTCTTTTCTCAAATAAACAAAGGATGTCTCTTGTTTTGGTGATCAGAGTAGTAGATTCTATGTATTCAGAAATAAATAGTATGGAAGATGGAACTGGAGATGTAACTCTGTGGTAGAGGGTTTGCCTGGCATGGTAGGTCCTGAGTTTAATCTATAACATTCTCTAAGACTGGATACTGTGGGGCTGGAGAGATGGCTCAGCAGTTAAGAGCACTGACTGCTCTTCCGGAGGTCCTAAGCTTCTGGTGTGTCTGAAGACAGCTACAGTGTACTTACATATAATAATAAATAAATCTTTGAGCTAGAGCAGGTGGGACCAGAGCAAGCAGAGATCCTGAGTTCAATTCTCAGCAACCACAGGATGGCTCACAACCATCTGTACAACTACAGTGTAGTCATATACATAAATAAATAAATAAATAAATGTTTAAAAAAAAGACTGGATACTGTGAATTTATTTTTCACATTTAAATAACTGCTGCCTTTATCGGAGGGCACGGTGGCACAAGCCTTCAATTCCAGCATTTTAGAGGCAGAGGCAAGCAGGTCTCTTAGTTCAAGGCCAGCCTGGCCTACATATCAAGTTCCAGGACATCAAGGGCTAAACAGAAAAACCCTGTCTAGAAAAACCAAAAAGAAAAACAATTACTGCTTTCATTTATAAACAGCATAACTTAATAAAAAAATAAGTTATAAATAAAAGAATAAGTTACAAATACAAAATTAAAAAATTAAAAAGATTGAAGTTCTTCATATTGTGGTGTTTTGAAGCACAACAGGAAAATTGATTCCACTTCCCACCCCACAAGAGTCAGCCTCTCAGGACTTTTTAGGAAATGCTATTTTAGCATAAGTTTGAGAATCTCAGTCCATAGAACATTATAAGAGATTTTGTGTGCGCCAGTGGTAAGTCCAAGCCCTAGATCAATCCCCAACACCTGAAAAAACAAATTATCAAGTTCTCTGGATAGATGACATCACCTGCTGACCTGAGTCTGATCCCCAGAACTCCGGTGACTGAGGGAGAGAATTACCTCCTGAAGGTGTCTGCTGACTTGACACTCACACTGTGGCCCATGCACTGTGGCACACATACACTCTTCCTTCACACGCACGCATGCACGCGTGCACACACACTCATGCGTTTTAAAATGTAAGATAAAATGGACCGCCGGGCGGTGGTGGCGCACGCCTTTAATCCCAGCACTTGGGAGGCAGAGGCAGGAGGATTTCTGAGTTCGAGGCCAGCCTGGTCTACAGAGTGAGTTCCAGGACAGCCAAGGCTACACAGAGAAACCCTGTCTCGAAACCCCCCCCCCCAAAAAAAATGGACCTTGTACTTTTTCAGTAAATGTTGAGTTTTATTTCTCCGACCAGAAGTTTAGCGTTGCCCAAAGTTTGTCTTCCCCACAAGAAAAAAAAGCAATTACTCCTTTAGAATGCGGCATGCAGATGAGAAAAGAGAATTCTTTCAAAGTCACCTTTTACAAATGGGCAGGCCATTGCCAAGATCCCAAGTCTAAAAATAACTCTACCCGCTGTGATGCGGTTTTCTACATATAACAACACATGGGCTCGGGGGCTCGGTCGGCTTGCTTCGCTTGCTACTTCAGTCCAGTGTGTTTGCTTGAGGTGCGTGTTGTGTGCAAGACTTGGTAACTAAGCAGCTTGGGTATGTATGGAGACTAAACAAGTCTCTCCTTGGATCTCAGAAAAGCCTGGAAACGATGTGGGGGACGAAGGAGTCACAGCTGAGTTTGCCAGAAAGGGGCTTAACTTTTAACCTTGTGGAAGTTTAGCAGAAAGCAGGCTGCTGATAGGCTGTCAGCGATCAGGAGCTGCGGATGGCATTTCAAGGAGGCTATGCTTTTAAGCCCATCATCTCCTCGAGGTCCTGTAGCCTGAAGGACCATATATAGACATAAAGAGCATCCCAACTGGGTGCCACTTAAAAATACGGTAGGAACCAGCAGCTGTTGCTTTCACCGGCACAAGTTCGTAATTGGCTGAGTAAAACAGCTTGTTCTGAGAAGCTGCTGCCCTTGGGTGGTGCCCCTGGTCTAGGCTGTTCCCTCCAGCTCAACTCTCTACCTCAGAATCACAGGAAGCAACCCCCGGGGCGGATGAAAGGAATCAGTTATGACAATTGAGGAGTTTGCGTAAGTTTAAAGAATGAAATGTGCTACCTTCCAGAGGCAAAGACTGGAGAACTGCTGTGAGCCTAGGCTATATAGTGATTTCCAGGCCAAAGACAAGAGAGGGAGGAGGGAATTGGGGAGGGGAGGGGAGGGGAGGAGGTAGAGATGGAAGGAATTCGTCTTAGTTCACAGCTTTGAAACCCTGCCTGTAAGACTGCTGGAATCCAAGGACTCCAGACACGCCCTCATCTTGACCATTTGTGTTCCTCAGCAATGGCCATTGCTACACCTGCTTCTTGGCATCTCTGCATGTTTTCTTTAGTTGTCATGGTCATAACCATAGCAACCTAAAAGAGCTATAATCCTCTTAGAGTTGGAGAGATGATATTCATTCCACCTTATACAACACAATTATCCTGCCCTGACCCGTAAGAATCTGATCACATGGAGCCAAACCATTTCTTTTGCCTCAGAAGAAATATTGCAATCCTTCCCAGCTATAACTATGTTTTGGACTCTATGGTCTCAAAATGCCCACCAGAAATCCCTCTGATGTGTTCTATAAAACCAAGGATATGTTTGGTAGAGTGTGGTATGGTGCGGTGGGAGGGGGTATCTCAGCCGGCCCAGGCTAAGGTGTCCCTCGCCCGTGAGATCCTGAAATACCAGCCATAGGATGGGTGTAATATAGAATAGAGTTTATTTGTGGGTATGGGAAGGGGAGTTGAGAAGGGAGTAGAGACAGAGAAAAATAAGGGACCGAGAAAGAGAAGAGGCCTGCTGGGAAGAGAGGGAAAAGGAGTTGGAGAGAGACAGACAGAGAGAGAGAAAGCAGAAAGACCAAGAGAGGCCAAATAGTCCCTTTTATAGCAAGCCAGGCATACCTGGCGGTTGCTAGGTAACTGTTGGGCGGAGCCTAGAAGGAATTGCCCCCCCCTCCATTCCCTTCCTGCCCCCCACCCCAAATCAAAGTTATCCATTTTGAAATCTGATGTTTTTAATTTTCTATAATTTATATGCTAGAGTCTATACTTTCAAAAGAAAACCTTAGCTAGGAACGATGGCAGACACTCGTGATCCCAGCATTCCAGAGGCTAAAACAGGAGAATTACAAGTTCAAGGCCTAGATCACACGGCAAAACCTTATAAAAAAAAAACAACAAACAAACAAACAACAAAAAAGGTCCCGCCCCTCACCAGCTGCTGCACTTGGGAGATCAGACAGGGCGACAGGGCGACAGGGCGGAGGAGTAAACTCTGCGACATGGTGACAGAAGAGTAAACTGTGAGACACAGGGCAAAAGAGTAAACTCTGCAACTCAGCAGCACACCGCAGCTTCCCAGCGAGATGGTATTGCTTTTGGTTTTGTTCTTTAATTTTTGTTGTTGTTGTTGTTGTTTTGTTTTCTCTTGCAGGGGCGATTCCAAGGGCTTAGGGAGGCTATGGAGGGACAGGGAGATGAGTGGGATTGGGGTGCATGATGGGAAATTTACAAAGAATCAATAAAACATTCTTTTGTTTGTTTGTTTGTTTTTAAACGAAGCCTTGTAGAGAGAGATTCTGAGCGCTCTGTGACCTTCCTGTGGCCTTGTTGGGAAATGTCCTGCTGGTTCTGTCAGTAACATTTAACAGACACCCACCATGACCCCATAGCCACCTAACAGTGAGGTCAAGAAAGAAATAGGCAACATCCCCATCTCAAGGAACACTAGCTTCAGAATGTAAAGAGGTCATCACAATATGACTCCTCATAACAGGACTATATACATAGAACTACAGGGACCCAGCTGGGACAAGGGATTACTTTAATATGAGAAGGAAGGAGGAGAAAAAGAAGCAATCATTTCTCAATTTTTCTCTTTCCTTCTTCTTTGCTCTTTTTAAAATTTTTATTTATTATATAAATTTTTAATTTATGCATCTGTGTATGTGCCCAAGTATATGTGCACAATATGCTTACAGAGGTCAGAAGAATACGTGGGGTTCCCTGGAAATGGAGTTACAGGTGCTTGTGAGCTAGATGACATGTTCGAGGATGTGACTCTGGGTCTCCTGCAAGAGCAGCAAATAAGGGCTCTTAACAGTTGAGCCATCTGTCCGGTCCCATCTTTCTGTTTGTGTCGGTGTTGGAGACAGTGCCAGTGCCCGCAGAGAGCAGACAGCAACATGCATCCGGTGTCTTTCTCGGGCGCTCTGGAGCTCACGGGTTGGGCTGAGCCAACAGGCCAGCAAGCTCCAGAGATCTTCCCGTCTCCGTCTCCTCAGTGCTGACGGTACAGATCTTCTATGAGAATGTAGTGGCCGGAGATACGGCTCAGCATTTAGGAGCACTCATGGCTCTTCCAGAAGATGCAAGGTCAATCCTCAGCTCTTACATGGACGCTCAGGGCAGTCTCTAATTCTTGCTCCAGAGGGATCTGTGCTGGCTAGTTTTGTGTCAACTTGACACATGCTACAGTCATCTGAGAACAGGAAGCTTCAACTGAGAAAAATGCCTCCATTAGATCCGGCTGTAGGTAACCCTGAAGGGAATTGTCTTAATTAGTGATTGATGGAAAGGGGCCCAGCCCATTGTGGGTGGAGCCCCCCCTGGGCTGCTGGCCCAGGGTTCTGAGCAAGCCATGGGAAACAAGCCAGTAAGCAGCCCCATTCCATGGCCTCTGCATCAGCTCCTGCCTCTAAGTTCCTGTCCTGTCTGTCCCTGTCCTGACTTCCTTCAATGATGAACAAAGATGTGGAAGCCAAATAAACCCTTTCTTCTCCAAGTTGCTTTTGGTCATGGTGTTTCAGACAAACATGCAGGCAAGCAAAACAACAAAAACAAAAAACAAAGGGGCTGGAGAGATGGCTCAGTGGTTAAGAGCACTGACTGCTCTTCCAGAAGTCCTGAGTTCAATTCCCAGCAACCACATGGTGGCTCACAACCATCTGTAATGGGATCTGATGCCCTCTTCTGGTGTGTCTGAAGACAGCTATAGTGTACTCACATGTATAAAATGAATATTAATACAAAAAGCACATAAAATAAAATGTAAAAGAATAAAACATTTTAAAAGAATATTTTACAATTATTCACTTACATATACCTGTATATGTCAGTATATGTGCGTGTGCCTGAGGTAGAGGCATTTCCAGGAGCTGGACATTCTTAGCCATCTCTCCAGCCACCTAATAATAGTCCTCTTGAAAAGGGGGGACATTTTAATAAAAAGATTAAAATGAAAAAAAATAAAAAGAGAGATTCAAAACAGAAAAAGAAAAGGGGGCAAAATGGTAGCTGCCATCAAGAATACATTTTCAAAGGGGGCAAAATGGTAGCTGCCATCAAGAATACATTTTCAAAAAGATAAAAAGGAAGAAAAATAACATTGGAGGTTTATAACACAGTAGGAGTCCAGACAACTTTTCCACAGGCCTTTTAATCCCTCTTCTTTCTCTGCTTTAACCCTCTCTGTACCTGTACCTATGGCTCCATTATTTTTTTCTCTTTTAATATTGAGTTCATGTCTGTCCAGCAAACCACATAAGATTAGTGCAGAGTCTAATCTCCACTTCTATTTGACTGTTATCTCAGCTGTAGAAGCAGTGTAGTCATTACTGCTTGACAAGCTAAGTGAAGATCCACAGTCAAATCCCTCCCTGCTCCCTGTCACTGTCTTAGTTAGGGTTTCTATTACTCTGATGAAACACTATGACCAAAAGCAAGATGGGGAGGGAAAGGTTTATTTAGCTTACACTTCCACATCACAATTCAGCATCTAAGGAATTCAGGAGAAGAACTCAATCAAGTCTGGAGCCTGGAGGCAGGAGCTGACGCAGAGGCCACGGAACGGGGCTGCTCGCTGGCTTTCTTCCTTCCCATGACTTGCTCAGCCTAATTTCTTAAAGAACCCAGAACCACCAGCCCAGAGATGATCTCACCCACAATGGGCTGGGCTCTTCCCCATCAATCAATAGTTAAGAAAATGCCCTGTAACCATCCTTATACCGAGCTCTTACAGAGGCAGTTTCTTTTTTCTTTCTTTCTTTTTTTTTTTTTTTGTTTTTCGAGACAGGGTTTCTCTGTGTAGCCCCAGCAGACCTAGAACTCACTCTGTAGACCAGACTGGCCTCGAACTCAGAACTCCACCTGCCTCTGCCTCCCAAGTGCTAGGATTAAAGGCGTGCCCCACCACTGCATTTTCTTAATTGAGGTTCACTCTTCTCAGATGACTACCTTGTGTCAAGTTGATGTAAAACTATCCAGCACAGCTACTCTAGTATTCCAAGACTCTTTTGTTCCCCCTTCTCATATAAAGTCTAATAAATACTATAAAACAGACAAACACAGAATTCCCTTCAGTGGCCTTTGTGCCTTGTACCTGGGACAGAGAAGGAATCCCACTGTGAGTGCTTTTCCCACAACCTCTGCTCACCTGGATCCCAACTCTGAAAATCTGTTCTCCACATCTGAATTATACCCAGGGAATCAGCACTGCTATTTCCCATGGCGGAAGGTCATGAAGACTCACGCCTCATTGGTGGAGCATCCAGAGTAATGAATCATGGGAGTTGCTAGGAACTTTCCCCGCTCCACTTCAATAGTCCATTGAGAGCGTTTGGCTCACTTGACATAGCAGTGTTTTAGTACCGACCAGGAATCCCTTGTCATCTGGGCTTCTGTCCTAGGCAAAAAACAAGACAACACAGGCATACAATCATGAGACTATAAAGTAAACATGTCATCTTCACAGTGTAGAAAGGTGAATTAAATAGAATGGCGACACATGCCTGTCACCCCAATCCTTAGGAACTGGAATAGCACAAAGGTCAGGGGTTCAAGGTTATCCACAGTTTCAGACCAGCCTAGACTAACTACATGGCATATTGTCTCAGTCAAGAAAAGAAACAAACACATAGATTTATTTTTAAAAACGATTAAAAGTATCTTTTTAATATAATTTAGCATTACAGTTTCTGTGTTGCTGTTGTTGTTTGAGGTTTCCCTGCCTACACAGCGAAGGCTGGCCTGAAACATCCTTCAGAGCACAGGTTTGACCTCAAACTCTCACTCCCGCTTCAGCCCCACCCCCACCCCCACCCCCACCCCAGGGCTGGGTTACAGTACGTGCCACCATACCCGGACTGCAGCAATTTTTAAAAAGACAAACAAAAACCTGAGGTCCTTTACTGTTCAGTCGGTCGAGCTTGGGACACTACTCAAGCTATAAAAATTGGCACTACTTTTTGTCCCAGGCAGGTTCAAGTAGGCTCAAACGGAGCTCTGTTACTTACTGTGGGGGCAAGTGGACTGTGTCAAGAGACGAAGAACCAGTAAGGTTGAGGGAGCTCAGACCTCGGGAATCTCAGAGACTTGAGATCGGCAGGAATAGAGTAGCTAGCTCGCTATCCATTTCTACACCTGCTCTGGGACACGCGTGACCACTACACCCCTACTGAGAGAGGACCTGTGACAATCAGTCGCATATAGAAAACACTTGGAGTCCTTCCTATGCAAATAGAGCATCGCCAACATCCCAAACTCAGCCAATAGGAAACAACCTACCCCTAAATCCCACCCTGCTTCTCAGTGCAAAATAGCTCCTGACCATATGGAATAAAGCACACAAGTTTCGTCTGAGAGTGACCATTTTACTGAGTTGTAACACTTGGGGAAGAGTCCTTTCTCCTGAAGCATTCACTGCTGAACCTTGTACCCCCCTGGCAGGCCAGGCTCATGCCACTGCCGCCAGAGCTACCATATTTTTGCCACAGATGGATAAAACCAAGTGCTGGAAAGAGCGTGACAATAAATTATTGCCACTTCTCAGGGGATTCCAATATTTTCTCATTACTCAGATAATCTTGTTTTCTGGTTAATTGTTTGGGGTAACTGAAGTTGACTCAGCGACTTGGGACGCCTAAGGCAGGATCGCGTGTTCCAGGACAACCTGCACAGCTTAGAGAGACGCTGTCTACAGATGAACAATGAGCTGACAGTATACATAGTTCAGTGGTAGAGTGCTTGGCTAGCATGCGTGAAGCTCCGTGTTCAATCAATCCGTGGCACAAATTAACAAACAAAACACCAAGAAAAAGAAAAAGGTTATGATTGCAGTCTGAATGGTCCCCATAGGCTCGCGGTTTGAGCACTCAGCCCCCAGCTAATGGCACTGGTTTGAAGGCTGTGGAGTCTTTATGACATGGGGCTGGTTGCTAGGAATGGCCACTGGGACAGAGCTTAGGTTTGTTTCTGGTACTGAGCTAATTCTCGCCGCTTTTCTGCCCTGTACTCCTGCTACCTTGAACTTCGGTGTCTTCCCCACGTGATAGACCGAAACTCTGACACTCGGCGCTATACACCATTGTTCCCATGAGTAATTTCTTCAAGCGTTTTGTCGCAGCAGTGATTAAAGTAGCTGAGATGCCATAGCAAACGTGTCACGAACTTACTCAGGCATTGGCTTTACCTTCCTTACTCACTGGCCGTCTTAGTTTTCCTAACTACAAATAGAGATAATAATGACTTTCCTAACATAGTGGAAAACCAAATAAAAACAAAAGAGTGCTCGAACATAGGAAATGTTTAATACAGGTTGGTTTCTCTTTCTTAAGTTAATTATTACTAATACAACTTATATCAAACTAGGAAAGCTGCTTAATCCCTCTGGAAGCCATTACTCTAACTTATAGCACGTGATTGTGACTGAAAAACTCAGTAAGAATATAAAACTATTTCAAGCTGTAAAGAAACATTTACTGAGGAAACTCGGTGTGTTCTCTGCTAATCTAGACCTTGCTGTCCTGATACCTGTAAGGACTTCTCATTATATAAAATACTTTAAGTACAACCCTATAGATACAATAATGTTAGAGAAGGAAAGAGAGTAGAGTGAGTGGAAGATATGCAGGAATTGTAGTTGATTTCTAAGGTCACTCCAAGTTCAGAAAGGAGAATAGAGAGCGATCTGGCCAAGATACGTTGTATATACACATGAAATTGTCAAGGAATAAATAAAGAACCCCACACACGCACAAATGCATGCACATGTGCACACATATGCACATATGAACATGCAACCTTGAATGCACACATGCACCTGCAAACAAGCATATGCACACATTAATAATAATAATAATTTTTTTTCATGGGCCAGTGATATGTGTCAGCAGGAAAGATGTTTGTCATTAAGCCTGATGAATTCAGTCCTACAGTCCACATCAGGGAAGGAGAGAATTGACTACCACAGCTGTCCTCTGACTCTACACATGTGCCATGGCATTCACACGCACGTGCACTGTGTACATACAAACAACACATAAATAATGTTCAGAAGGCATTTGCTGCTTCCTATGGGTCAGATAGCAGCGCTCTGCACGGGAGGGAAAGTGTTTTCTGCTGCTCTAACTGAATGCTTCAGGCTGGGTAACTTATAAACAATAGAAGCTTATTTAGCTTACATCATGGGAGTCTGGGAAATTCAAGTCACAATGCAGCAGAAGGGCAAGTGAGAACAATCAAGACAGAAAAGAAATGCGGCTAAACCGGTCCTTTTATCAGGGACTCCCTCCTACCCTAGCGGGCTTACTCCATGCACAAGGTCTCCTTACCCAACCATCGCTTAAAGGTCCCCACCTCTTAATATTGTTGCAGTGGGACGAAATGTCAACATTAGGTTTCGAGGGGACTTCCAGACCATATCAGCGGGCTTGGGAAATGATGATAAACACTAGGAGAAACTGAGGATGATATGAAAAGACAGAAAGCTAGGAAAATAAGACGAGGCAGGCTGTGGTGGCAGATGCCTTTAATTGCAGCTCTCAGAGGCAGGCAGATCTCCATGAGTTCAAGGCCAGCCTGGTCTACAGAGTGAGGGCCAGGGCACAGAGAAACCTAACTGAAGGAGGACAAGGAGGAGGATGAAGAGGAGGAGGAGGAGAAGGAAGAAGAAAAGAAAATAAAATAAGATGGGGCTTTGTATGACTTAAAGGGTTTGACCAATACTTAGAGTTAGGTCTTTGGTAGGGCTGGTCATGTGGCTCTCTGGAGGTAAAGCAGTCAGTGAGACACTAACTCACAAGAGAAAAAGAAAGGGAAAAAAGAAAAACAAAACAAAAAAAGATAGGGGAGTGGTGTGTGTGTGTGTGTGTGTGTCTATCCCTGAATTGTTTTGTGAGGCTCACTAGATCAGCCAAGAGCTCTCATTCAGATAGAAACTAAGGGACTCCCTCCAGTTAAAAGCCACAAAGTACAATAGGCATCTTTTAGCATAGAGGCTTGGCCTCCAGCCACCCCTCCCAAGGATGTCTCTGCGGGTTTCTGTGAATAGATCTACCTGTTGCTGGGTACCAGTTTCCACTGATTCCATAGCCAATGCCTGGGTAGGAGGATCCTGTGTCTTCCCTCTTCAGAAAATGCATCATACTGAATCCTACCAACACCACACACAGCCATAGATTCTTCCCAAATAGGAAAAGGGTATCGGATGGTAAACAGGCATAAAACAAAGCAACCAGTGCAAAATTTTAAATTTCGAAAAATTTCCAATATTGAAATGTCGGACAGGTGAAACTGGCGGTACCATTTCTCCCATCTACAAAAAGAGGTGAGTAAGAGTATGTAGCCCACGGCAGAAGGATCGTATTAGACATGGTAAGATGTATTGATGCACAGAAGATGGCTATGAAATTGTGAGAGTCATATCAGTCGGAATTTATTGAAAAAGAATTCTCCTGCATTCTTCTCTTTTTCCTCCCTGAAAACATATTTCTCCTACTTTCTTGCACAATGAAAAATATAGACATTTTTCAGTACTTAGCACCACGGTGCTGGATGAATGTTATATTGCTTCTTATATATTCCTTTTATACCTAACAATTTAGTGGATTATACTATTGCTTATAGCAATGATTTTTTTCCAACTTTTAAAATGAAACATATGATTTGACAATTTCATACAAGCATATAAAGTGTTCTGATCACATTTATTCACTATTGTTTCTCGATCCCTTCCCACCCACATCAGCGTGCTTTCCTTCCTACCAACCCTCCTCTCTCTTCCATGTCTTGTCCTGTTCTTTATTAAGTTTTTTGACCCACTGAGCGTGACCAGAATAGTGTATATGAGCCTGTGTGCAGAGCTATCTCCTGGAGCATCAGGACTTACCAGGGCAGACAACGATTCCCTCTCCCTGAGCAGGGCACAACAGTCAATAGTTCCCCAGTGAGAGGTAGGGTCCCATGAGCCCTCCCCAACCCATAACTTGAGTTCATAGTCACAACAGTCATGTCATGTTGAGAAGACAGTGTCTCACACCTCTCCTCATACCATCTGGCTATACTCTTTCTCAGTCCTTGCCTTTTATTATTAACATATCTGGAAGGTCATTTAAAATTAGTTCGTAGGTCATGTGTGAGTTCCTCATGCCTATAATCTCATCAACTGGGAGACTGAGGCAGGAGGATTATGAGTTCAGAGCTACATAGTGAGGCCTTATAATAAAGCAACCAGAATGACCAAACAAACAAACAAATGAAATCAGTTTCTACAGCTCTGCCTAATTACTTAGCAGTTGGGTACTATCCTTTTTGTACACTTTGGTTACGTTTTAAAAATTCTATTGAGGTTTTCTACGTACTGACTTTTGAGTGCCTTATATGTCAAAGAAGTAAGTGCGCTTTTCTTCCAACTTGTAGATTTTTTACAGTTCTATTACTGGGCTAGAGAATGGCTTAATCAATGCATTCTGATCACTGATTTTCTTACCCTCTCTTCCTTCCCCATCAATAATCCCTCCTTCCTCTCACTTTCAGGTCTTGTTGTTTTAGGCTTTATTTTCTTTTGGGACCCACTTTACTTACCAGAGTAGTACAGCTGAACCTGGGCACAGAGCTATCCAGTGGTGCATAGGATACTTACCAGTGACTACACCAATGAAGACAATGGGAGGGAACTTCAGCTAGGGCAAGCATGGAGACTTTGTAGCTCTCAGGCTGGCCTGTAATTCCTTAAGTAGCACAGGCTAGCCTTGTCCTCAAAGAGACAAGAATTTGGATCCCCAGCACCCTCATGAAAGGCAGAGCGTGGTTGCGCATGCCTGTTATCCCAGCTCTAAGGAGGCAGAAGCAGGAGGATCCCTGAGGGCGGTGGTGGGGTGCCACTTGTGTCCAGACAAAACAGTCCAGTTGGTGGATTCCAGTTTCAGCAAGACAGCCTGTCTCCTAAAATAAGACAGACAGTAACTGAGGAAGAAGACACTGATGTCAACACATGCATATGGGTACTGTACACATGCATAAACACATCTGAACATAGAACTATGTGAACATATAAAATTCTATAATTAATATTTTTCATTGTTGTTGGGAGCATAGTGTGAAAGTCCTTGCACTCACGAATCTCCAGAGAAACCAGGAATGTTTAGTATGCAGGCTTGTCTTTCCAATGGGAAAGACAAAAAGCCTGCTCTTCCATCTAGGAAGTTTAGAATTGGAAGTGAGAAACACCCTGGTGATCTGTGTGTGTTATCTGTTGCGTCAGGTCATATCAAGCTCTAAAACTCAAGACCAGAGATACCTAGATTTCTAAGTGACCCCTACAAGCAGAGGCTCCCACAAACTTCCCACAGCCAAGACCAGAGGTGGCTAGTAGCCAAATGACCTCTGCACTATCAGATGACCTTATGAGAGCCTTAGGTCCTTAAGCTAGTACAGGTAGCTTGTCTCTGTAGCCCATCTTCTTGAAAGAAATGACACTACCCTGAGTTGGGATTCAATATAATTAAGCTCCCTTGTGTACCAGGAATTGTATTACTTCACCCTGTATGCAATCTACAGAGATCCACTCACATTATTAGCAATATTTTTGTTTATCAAATTTACTGATAAGTAGTATGAATCTCTTTATAGATTCTAGATTATGTTAAATTAGGAAAAATCTTTTTTTTTCCTAATGAGATTAAGATTATTGAAAAGTCTCTTCAAGGTGAGGACGTGACTCGATGATTATTTATCTAGCATGAATGAGGCTCTAGCTTTTATCTTCAGAGATAGAAGATAGAAATACACACACACACACACACACACAAAATTCTTATTCATCCCATCCCCCACTGCTGTCTCTCATAACTCCGCCCTTTCACTCTCCTTGCTGGTCTCTTCTCTCTCCCTAAAATAATTTCCCTTCTGTTTTCATGTCATATGTCACGTGTCTTTTTTCTCTCCTTCCCCATCCTTTAGGATCTGTTCATCCTTTCTCATTCATGGTCCCATTCTCTCAATAAAAAAGTTTTATTGAATATGAAGCAAGGGACAGTGGGTTGTGCAATAACTAGAGTACCACATGCAGCTCCTTCCGACTTTAAACACACACACACATACACACACACACACACACACAGAGAGAGAGAGAGAGAGAGAGAGAGAGGTGTACATATGTATTATCTGTCTCATACATAAATTAAATGTAGGGCCCACAGGTGAGAAAACAGGTGGTGTTTGGTGCCCTGAGTTGGGCTTATCTTGCTTAGTATAATGATCTCTAGTTTCATCCATGTTTTTGCAAAGGTCAACATTTCATTTTTCTTTATCCCACCCTCCCATAAAAAATTTGATTGTGTTTCAGGCCCACATGTTCTTTATCCACTTACTTACCCATTGCTGGGCATCTAGGTTGCCTCCGTTTCGCAGTTACTGTGATCTGGGCAGCAGTACTCATCCAGATGTCCATGATTCTCTGCTGTGTTGACTTGGGATCTGTGTATATACTCAGGAGTGGTACAGGTGGGTCATCAAGTAGTCCAATTTTTAGTTTTGTAATAGACAATTACCCTGACTCCCACAGAGGTTGGACCAGTTTACTTTCCCACCAGCGGTATAGAAAAGCTCCTTTTTCACACATCCTTACCAACATTTTCTTTTTCTTTCTTTCAAAACAACAACAACAACAACCGAAAAAAACCCAAACAACAACAACAACAAAAAATTCTAGCCTATGCTATCTTTGTTGGGTAAAGGATTACATTAACTTACATTTGCTTTGTTTGCATATCACAGGAATACTTTGTTTCAACCAAGTAGACAGTTCCCATTAGGAAGGGATCATTGACGGTCGAAAGCAGCTTCATGAGAGAAGGAACATAGGGCCCATTTGTATTTTAATTGTGGCATTTGTATTTAATTGTGGCATTTAATTGCTTTAATATTTGAAGCCAAGCACATGATTCCCTGGGTCCTTGAGCCTCAAGGTCATAGATGCTGGGGTCCCAGGTAGGTGTACCATACCCTATCACAGAGCACTAATATTTTCATACAATGCTTTCTCATTTATTTAAATCAATGTGGTTTTTTCTAACATGGATACTATAGTGTGAAATGATTCACACTGAACTTAAAAAACATTCAACACAGAGACCAAACATAGTCTCCCCCTCCCCCAAGCTGGTCAGCTATCTCTGATAGTCACCAACCCTCAAATTATGAGTTATCAATCAAGTCATTCATCCTTTACCATCCTGGCAGTTTTAGTGACAAATGCCTAAATAACTTTGAAGCTGGTAGTAGGGCAGAAGAAACTAAAAGCTGACCTAACTAAGGCTGGTGAGGGCAGCGCGCAGCTGTACTCTTAACTCTGAGGTTAAGTTCTCCAAAGCAGCCTTGAGTCTAGCTGAAATGATTCACCACATGTCTGTGAGACAATTTTGGTGCTACCCAGGCATTACGTTTAACATTCCTTTGACATTTTTCTTCACATTGATCTATGAGCGTTGATACAATAACCCTTTCTGAATGATGTAGTTAAATAGAATTGTTATTCTCTTTGAGAAGAGGCCTTCCAAGGAGATATACTTTATAACTATGTATTTGTTGCCAAGGTGATTTCAAGCTTATTATCTCATTTAATCTATCCACAGTAGCCAATAAACTTCAGAGACAAAATCAAATAAACTGGGGCTGAGCATTCACTATTGACCTTGAATGACTTCAGGCACACAAGCAAGCAAAAAAAGGTCAATACACAAAAAACCAAAAATGATAAATTAAATATCTTTTAAAATTTGGGGAGGTTTTCTTTTTATTTTATGTATATGAGCATTTGCTTGAATGCATGTATGTACATCATGGGTGTGAAGTGCTCAAACAGACTTGAAGATGATGTCAGATCACCTGGAACTGGAGTTCCAGAGGGTTGTAACAGAGCTGCCCTGTGGGTGCTGACAACTGAACCTAGATCCTCTGGAACAGCAGTAAATGTTCTTAACTGCTACATTATCTCTCGAGACTCCTACTTTTTTTTTTTTTCCTTAAAACAGTGTTAGAGAAGAAAACAGGGTGAAATAAAATTTAAATGAATTTCATGTATTTATCAGCCCTGCACTTTTAACGTTTCAATGCTTTTAGTTTTGATAGGAATCTTTGAGTATATTAATAACCGTATATAAATAGTAAATTCTTATTTTTAGAGTTACTTTTCAAATAGCATTTACTTAGAACAAATTTCCCAGCTTCAGCTTTTCCCATGACACTTTTAGGTTTTTTTAACTTCTTTTTTTTTTTTTTTTTTTTTTTGGTTTTTCGAGACAGGGTTTCTCTGTGTAGCCTTGGCTGTCCTGGAACTCACTCTGTAGACCAGGCTGGCCTCGAACTCAGAAATCCTCCTGCCTCTGCCTCTCAAGTGCTGGGATTAAAGGCGTGCGCCACCACCGCCCGGCTTTTTTTTAACTTCTTAAAGTAGGACTTTCCTCAAAAATTTTCCTTTAAATAAGGAGTTCTTCAAATGGGGTGATTTTCTGCTTCCTAAATGTGGCAGTGAATTGTTAATCCACTTTGAGCTCCCTCAAAGCAGGTGATCCTGCTTCTAGCCACCCTCCAGAGCTCTCTGGATTAGCAAATGAAAGATTTACATATGCAGTGATATTTGTAATATGCTTTTCTAGCTCAATGACTGGGTACTTCCTGACCACCCCACAGTTAGCACATACTCCCCTCTGGTATTCTTGAATTAACACTTTCTAAATCTATATCTTGTCTTTGCTGCCCTGTTTCCTTCTGGGCAGCCCTCCCATGGGGTCCTTTTCCCTACACATTGCTGGATGATGTCTCTCCTGCAGCTCTTAAATATGATCTCTCTGCTTCAGTGAGGGGGAGACTCTCCTAAAAGTCCCGCCTCTTTCATTGTGCCCAGCCATTGGCCATTGGCTCTTTATTGATTAATCAAAAACCAACTGGGGACAGGGACCCTCAGTGTCTGGCCATGTGGATTTCTGTGTTTTGGGAACCAAACTAAGACAAAGCACCAATCCCCAGCGCCTAGAGACATTGACAATGTCTAGGAATATTTTTGTTGTTTTGTAACTGAGAGGTGAGAGAGACATAAGCATCAGTTGGATAGAGAACAACCCTTTCTCCTGTAAGCTGCCTTGGCCATGGTATTTTATCACAGAAAAATAACTGATAACCCCCCTATCCACTGCCTCTGACTTTCTTCCTACTCCCTAGGCCATGATGGTCCCTGAGCCTCAGGAGTGGGGTTGATAAACAGTGTCCTGTTTAATAAGGTAAATTTAAAAAGGACTTTCTTGATATGTGGTTTAATGTTATAGGATGTTATTTTTCCCCACTTAAAGCCAGTTCTTCAATAATAAGATATCCTGGATGAGATGGATTCTACATCAGCTAAACAGTCTTAGATACAAACTCTGAATCTGCTACTTACTAGGTTAAACATCGGTTGTGATTAGATTTTCTTATCATAAAATATATATCATATATCATATATCAAGACAATATCATCTGTACTGGCTGAATTTGTACCATATGTACTTGACACAGGCTGGAATTATCACAGAGAAAGGAGCTTCAGTTGGGGAAGTGCCTCCATGAGATCCAGCTATAGGGCATTTTCTCAATTAGTGATAAAGCAGGGAGGGCCCCTTGTGGGTGGTACCATCCCTAGGCTGGTAGTCTTGGGTTCTATAAGAGAGCAGGCTGAGCAAGCCAGGGGGAGCAATCCAGTAAGTATTATCTCTCCACGGCCTCTGCATCATCTCCTGCTTCCTGACCTGCTTGAGTTCCAGTCCTGACCTCCTTTGGTGATGAACAGCAATGTGGAAGTGTAAGCTGAATAAGCCCTTTCCTCCCCAACTTGCTTCTTGGTCATGATGTTTGTACAGGAATAGAAACCCTGACTAAGACATCTTCTGAGTTACAGGGTTGTGGTGGGAATTAAATGAGAAATATAGAGTATTGGCAGAAATTACATGTAGATCATAAAAAAAATATTTTCTTTCATTTTCTGAAGACTCTTCCCAATCTTGGCCCATGTTCTCATCTGCTTCCGTGATTATGTAAACTTTCTTTGAGCAGCTGTGGCCAAACAGCCACAGTTGACCAGAGGATATCATAGGGAACAAAGGGCTACTTTCAGTCCTGTCCAGAGTCTTCTCAGGAGAGACCAGCCTTTGGCCTCAAGAGGGATGCAGATGATCCAGAGAAAACTTAGGCGAATAATAAGCAAGAGAATCCCGTGACAGTTAATGTGATAGAAAACATACTCTTTCTGCAGATTGCCAGAGAGAGTAAGGGGACAGGGAAAATGGAGAGGCTATGTTCTTAGAGAGTTAGCTGTAGGACCATCTTAATTTCTATATACGAACCTCCCCCCCCTTTGACTTTAGGTGTGCCATTTGTGCATACAGCTATCAACTTTGTGTCTATTCTCAATATCTCCTATGGGATTTGGGTGTGTGATTCTGTGTGACCGCCTAAAGATTCATTTATTTTTATTCTATATATTTGAGTGTTTGCTTGCTTGCATGTATGTATGTGTGTGTATCACATGCATGCTTGATGCCCACAGAAGAGGGCATCAATCCCCTGGGGAGTTACAGATGACCGAGAGTGGCCTTGTGGATGCTGGAAATTGAGCCGAGGTCCTCTGGAAGAGAAACCAATGCTCCTAACTGCTGAGACTTTGTAACTGCCCACAGTTACTTTGAATGGGTTACCTGGAGGGGAAGCTGGGGATGTATGGGAAGGCGGTGAAAAGAGATGGAGACCAAGACAACACTTGCTGCTCAAGCTCTCAAAGTTTAATGAAGAACTCCAAATATATAGGCAGAGGAAAACCCTTCCCCCAAAGGCTGGAAGCTTCTCCACAGAACCAGTTCAGTTGCTTCGCAGGTGGCTAGTGTTTCTCAGGAAACTGCAGGTCCTTGAAGAATAATGGGCTTCACCTTGGTCTGAGTGCTCTGCCCCAGGTAGAGGGGATTATGGCTAACACAGGAGTTCCAGCTCAAAGGCTGAGAGAGGAACTTCACATTGGTCCATATCAAGTTCCTGCCAGGTGGCATGGCACCCCAATAAGGCTCTCTACATCTCCTCCCTTTTTATTAGTTTTAAGATGAGAAAGTAACAACCAACTGGACAGTCGTCTGTCGAAGGACGGTGGGCATTAACAGGGAGAGGGAATATTGACCTGGTCCTCCTAAATACTTTATGGTGTCTTTTTATGGAGGAGAGGGTGTAGGTTTCCTTGTTTGTTATTCTAAGGAATGCCTTTAAACACAAACCTCTATGCAACCAAGTTTGCTTCACAGGGTACTCAGAGGCAGAAAACATGGTCTTCACAAGATCAAGCGAGTGAACACTCTCTTCTGGAGGGGGAAGGGGCTCATGAGCCCTGGCCTCTAACTGAGGCACTATTGACAGTTGACAACTTCTTGGGGAGGGAAAGTTAGATTATGGCCCCTGGGAGGTAAACCATGCTTCCACAGATGACCCCACAACTATGAGTATATGAGCAGTGCAAATTGGGTCCAGTGAGGTATTAAATTTGGAGAGGGGAAAAAAAAAGTCACAAAATTAGGATGCAGTGAGGAAGTGAATAGTGGGTCTGGAGATAGTTGGAAAAACCACTGGGGGATGAATATGATCAAACTATATTTTATAATTTCTCAAGGAGTTAATAATATGCATATTGTTTTTAAAAAAGAAAAAAGAAAAAAAAAGCTGCTGGAGAGGTGGCTCCGCTTTTAAGAGCACTTGCTGCTCTTCCAGAGGACCTGAGTTCAGTTTCCAGAATCCGTCAGACAGTTCAAAACCGCCTGTTAATTGGTTTTAGGGATTCCAAAGCCTTCCTGCCTCTGCAGGCACTATCCTCAACCAACATCCCCCACCCACACACACACACACACACACACACGTTAGATATCCAAATAAAGTAATCAGTTATTTTAAAATTAGTATTGTGATTTTATGTGGGAAAATACAGCAATACAGATGTAGCTTACTGAAATCCATTTACTACCATGATATAGCCCAACTACAGTTGTGTGTGTGTGTGTGTGTGTGTGTGTGTGTGTTTAAATTACCTGATATGGGACTGGAGAGATGGATCAGTAAGCACTGGCTGCCCTTCCAGAAGACCTGAGTTCAACTCTGAGCATCCATATGGTGGCTCACAGCTGTCCATAGCTCCAGTTCTAAAAGATCTGATGCCATTTTCTGGCAACACTCATAAAACACTCATAAAAACTAAAGAGAATAAAATCACCCAATATGCTTTTTTGGATGGAAATAATGAAGTATAAGCCAAACAATAATACTGAATTTATTTTCATTTCTGACAAAACTCTTGTCAGATTATACACTTAAGGGAGAAAAGCAAAGTCTTTTTTGATACACAAATAAATTTGTCATATGGATTCCATTCTCTTTCTGGAGAATATATTTTGTCATGAGATCTTAGTATGCTGGTTTTGCTTTATTTTTAATCTTCATGTTTCTTTGGTTTTCAAGGGGATGTACACCACAGTGAGAATGAGAAGGTCAGCGCTGCAGATGACAGTGCTCTCTTTGCACCATATGATTTCTGGGAATTGAACTCAGGTCCTTGGGTTTACCTAATGGGCCCTGAGCCTGGCTCAGTTTTACATTTATTTATTTATTTTTGGTTTTTTGAGACAGGGTTTCTTTGTATAGCCCTAGCTGTCTTGAAGCTCACTCTGCAGACCAGAATGGCCTTGAACTCCCAAGTGCTGGGATTAAAGGAATGCACCACCACTGCCCGGATAGTTTTGCTTTTTTTAATATTAAAAAAAAAATTCCTAAAAGTTATATGTATGTATGTGTGTGGGCCTGCTCATGTTTTGTCCACAATTGTCTACATAATCTGAAGGCTGCTAGCAGAATACTGGCTTCCAGGCAACTAGGATGAGGGTCTTTTTTTTTTAATTGGTTATTTTATTTATGTATTTATTTACATTTCAAATGTTATCCTTCCCAGTTTCCCCTCCACAAGCCCCCTATCCCCTCCTCCCTCCCCCTGCCTCTATGAGGGTGCTCCCCCACCCACCCATCCACTCCTGCCTCAGCGGCCTAGCATTCCCCTATCCTGGGTCATCAAGTCTCCACAGGACCAAGGGGTTCCCCTCCTATTGATGCCCCACAAGGCCATCCTCTGCTACATATGCAGCTGGAGCCATGGGTCCCTCCATGTGTACTCTTTGTTTGGTGGTTTTGTCCCTGGGAGCTCTGGGGGATCTGCTTGGTTGATATTGTTATTCTTCCTATGTGGTTGCAAACCCCTTCAGCTCCTATGGTCCTTGCCCTAACTTCCCCATTGGGGTCCCCAAGCTTAGTCCAATGTTTGGCTGTGTATAACCACATCTGTATTGGTCCGACTTAAAGCCCACACCCACAGTGCCAGGCCTACTCCAAAAGGCCACACCTACTCGCATGGGGCCACACCCTCTAAAAGTGCCATTCTGTAGGCCAGAGCTTATACAAACCGGCACACCCTCCATTGACTGGTTCTGTCTTGTGCCCTAGCTGGGATGCAAAAGCAAACCAAGCTTGGACACAGAGACAAGAACTGTATGATGAACATGGTGGACCTTCTTGCCAGCCCAGAACTGTGTGTCTCTAGCCTATTCAGTGAAATGTCTCTCCTGTTTGAGGCACTGTGTTTTTAAAGAGATCTTGTTACAACACTTTTACACTGTAAATAATTAACATAAGCCCAAAATGTTAAGAGCGAACCCAAATGATCGGGTGATTTTCCTTCTGCCTTTTTTGCTTTTTTCAAGAGTTCTTGTTTACTTATGAAGATCTATGATGTCTGAGATCTGCCAGGTCAGAGTTCAAACGTGATCATCTCCATATCACAGAGGATCACAGAAGCAGCCACAGGTCAAAAGGACATCGAGCCTAATTTCGGAAAAGTTCTCAAAACGTTTCATTAGTTTTGTAACTTGGATTGACCCCAAGCACCTGCTATCTCGGAGGGTCAGAGATGGAGACTCCAGTTTCCCAAAGATCCTTGGCAAAGAGAGAGAGTACCATCTGAAGAAAAATGTCTGCTTTGTAGCTCATTCCTTCACTTTCCTCCTGAAGGCCAGTGTCTGGAAGTTAAAGCGACAGTCACTATCTTGTCGCAGAAA
This sequence comes from Tokudaia tokunoshimensis, assembly GCA_036184795.1. Taxonomy (NCBI): domain Eukaryota; kingdom Metazoa; phylum Chordata; class Mammalia; order Rodentia; family Muridae; genus Tokudaia; species Tokudaia tokunoshimensis. Next base: position 18,676,110 of record BTHU01000014.1, read on the forward strand.
GAACAGAGAACCTGAGTACCTGCCACTGTGTCCCCAGTATCTGTTCCCACTCCCTCCTCCTTTGTCATGTGACTGCTGAGTTGCTATGTTTAGAAAGGTTATGTTTTCTACTTAAGATTCAGTTTTGTCCAGACTTGAATGAAAGCTAGTGTCTGAGTTGCAGGAACATGGGTGCACTTTACCAGGACAGTGGATGCTTTGTGCAAGCTTTCTCAACTTCTCCAAGTATGCCATTCCTTTGTCTTTTCTTTCTTTAGATTCATTTATTTTGTGTATATGAGTATACTGTAGCTGTCTTCAGATACACACCAGAAGAGGGCATCAGATCCCATTACAGATGGTTGTGAGCCACCATGTAGTTGCTGGGAATTGAACTCAGGACCTCTGGAAGAGCAGTCAGTGCTCTTAACCGCTGAGCCATCTCTCCAGCCCAATGCCATTCCCTTAAGGAGAACAGTTAGGGGCTGGAGAGATGATGGCTCAGTAGTTAAGAGCAAGCACTAGATGCCTTTCCAAGGGACACGGGTTTGATTCCCAGCTCCCATATGACAACTCAAACATGTCTAATTCCAGTTCCGGGACCCAACATCGACACCAAGGCAAACATGCACGCAAAGCACCAATCCACATAAAAAAGAAAAAAGAAAAAAATTTAAAAAGAAGAAAAGTTAAAGTGCTATTTCTTTCGTGCATTTAAGTAGAAACAAATTTAGTTTCACATCTCATATTACGTGCTGGCTCCCATCTCACTAACTTTCTAGTCACCTTTGGATTGACTTGCTAACCTGTCTTGAAAAGCTAAACAGATACATTTGTAGAGGCTAGAGAGATGGCTCAGAGGCTAAGAGCACTTCCAGAGGTCCTGAGTTCAATTCCAAGCAACCACATTGTGGCTCATAACCATCTGTAAGGAGATCTGGTGCCCTCTTCTGGTATGTAGGCATACATGTAAGCAAAACACTGTACACATAATAAATAAATCTCTTTTTAAAAAACTATAGCTTTAGGTAGCGAATCCTGATTATATTCAACTAGGCTAGTTACTACTTGATAGTTTCTAGTCCATTTTTTGTTTTTGTTTTTGTTTTTTGTAAGCAAAACCCGTGGGCTGGAAAGCTGGCTCAGTTGTCAAGAGAATGTATTACACTGGCACAGTTCTTGAGTTGAATTCCCAGCCCCCACCTCAAGTGGCTCACAACCACTCACAACTCCAGTCCAGGGGATCCCATGATCTCTTCTAGACTTCCAGGGAAACTGCACGCACATGTGCCCAGACACACGTACCCATAATTAAAATCAAAATAAAGTGTGTGTGTGTGGGGGGTCATGACATAGTCTTAGCTGTAACCAAACTTCAAAATCCCCAAATTCAAAGTATCTTCTAAAATCCAGGCAAAATCTTAACCCCCCATACCCTGGGAAAACAGGAAACAAGCTACATACCCCCAGTCCACAATGGCCCAGAGTAAACATCCCCATTCTCAAAGGGAGGGGCAGAAGCGAAGCAGTAGAAGACTAGGCCACAGTGAGATCTAACCAGCAGGGCAAACACTGAATTCGGAAGCTCCGTGTCTTGCCGTGGAGGTGCATGACGTCATCCTGTGTGTGTTTAATGGACCTGGTGCATGACGTCATCCTGTGTGTTTAATGGACCTGGTGCATGAGGTCATCCTCTGTGTGTTTAATGGACCTGGTGCATGACGTCATCCTGTGTGTGTTTAATGGACCTGGTGCATGATGTCATCCTGTGTGTGTTTAATGGACTCGCACCGCTCTTGCCTGTGGCTCTGCTGCCTGTAGAGCTTAGAACCCCTCTCACTTGGTGCCAGAAGTGTTTCTTGGCTCACGCTCTCTTCAGGAACTCCAGGGTTCCCCTTCCTAGTTAGGTCTCACAGATGCTGATCAGGGCCTCCTTCAAGGGAATCTTTGACTCTGACACAGACAGTCTAGCTTCTTCGGTTTTTCTTTAAAAATCTTATTGAAAGCTTCAAAGATCCTGTCTCTTTCAGAACCAGTGCCAAGTGGATAATGGCAGGTTCTGCTGCAGGCCCGGGGTTTAGTTGGTAGCTCTAGAGCTGCCTCCCAGTGCTGACATTGGTGAACCAGGAAAACTTTCTCTTAGGTGGCAAGCACTTCATTCCTGTGGTCTCTTTGTTTAGAGAAGGTTTTTTGGTTTTTAAACGAGTTTATCTTTTTACAACTCAGAGCCTTCAGTGCATGGGGTCTCACCCTCCGGGTTACCCTTTCTGTTTGTGCTAAGGCTTAAATTCCTTAAACTCCCTTTATCAAGGGTGACAGACTGCTTGTTCCTCTGGGGCCATCTTCAGGTCAGATGATGTTTTAGGGACACCCATGATGAAACAAGAAGGGATTTATCTGCTGGCTATTTCCTGTTGACCAAACATTTTTGCCATGAGCAATACTGTATTTCTAGGTTTCAAACACATAGGCACCCAGCATCTCATTTTCCCAGGAAAGGTCTGGACTTGAGACCCATCACAAAGCGCATGCGTAAAATGAACCGCGGGCGGGTGGGACCCACATGTGACAGTGCTGACGTCGGCGCGCTGACTACTGTTCGCTATTTTCCATGAGCTTTCCAGTGCTCTGTGCTGGTGAGAATGAGTGGCCAAAGGCCACCGGGAAGCAGTGAAGGAGTGGTAGTTTGGCGTTCTCTAAATCTAGATTGCCTGCCCCCCACTCCCAGTATTCTTTCCTGACACGGAGTTGTTAAAGAGACCAAATATTCTGCAAGATGTAGGGATTCAGAATTTGTCCAGTGGCGTCTTCAGTCAGTCAGCTCATTCTCCTGCCTCCACGTGGTTACTGCAAACCGGAAGTTCAGTATAAAGGCTTATAAACTGGGAGCCAGGGAGAAGGTTTAGCAAAAAAAAAAAAAAAAAAAAAGCACTTACACCCAAGCCTGACGACTGATTCAATCTCCAGGACAAACACCGTGGAAGTCGAGAAGGAACTCCTGTAAATTATTTTTTGTTTTTTTTTTTTTAAATGTCACACACTCAACAAACAAATGTAAAGAAGACTAATCGGTTACACTGGTTCACGATACACAATCTGCCTAGAATACTACTGATACTGTAAATTATCTTGTGTAAAGTAGGAGGTAGATTATCTTGGTCTATTAGTGATGACAAAATTGGGGGGGGGTGCTGGACTTTGTAATCCTGACCATAACATATAAATATATATCATGCTTTGTTCTTGGTTTTGGGGCAGGGTTTCTCTGTGTAGCCCTGGCTGTCCTGGTACACTCTCTTTGTAGACCAGTCTGGCCTCAAACTCAAAGATCCACCTGCCCCTGTCTCCTGAGTGCTGGAATTAAAGGTGTGTACCACCACCTCCTGGCCATACATCATGCTTTAATAAAAGTACAAAAAAGAATGAATCTTCACATAGTAAGAAAAAGCTACAGCTGAAGTGCTACACAGCTGACTTTGAAGACCTAAGTCTCAGTGACAAGAAGACACTACATGACATGCACAAGTCACTGGCCGGTTGGGGTCTTGGGGATTAATGACAATAATATGACTTTATCATTTTCTTGAATTCATATCTGAACTCTTACATGAAGCATTTTATAAATTATATAATACCAACTATACAGATGGTGATAGTATTTTTTTATAAGCAGCCCATTAGTGTATTCTGCAGCCACTGAATTATTAACAAGCATTTAATATTTAAGAAATTATTTGATGGACAAGGTGGCCCATACCTTTAATGTCAGCATGCAGGAGGCAGAGGCATATCTCTGAGTTTGGGGCCAGCTTAATCTATATAGTGAACTCCAGGCGATCGAGAGGTACATAGCAGAAACCTGTCTCCAAGCAAAACAGATAAATACCTTACTGTTAAATGAATGGGTGTTTTGACTGAGTGTATGCCTGTATACCATGTGTGCCTGGTGACCCTGGAGGCTAAAAAGGACATTGGGTCCCTTAGAACTGGAGTTATAGACAGTTGTGAGCCACTGCGTGGGTTTTGGGAATTTAACCCAGGTTCTCTCCATGTGCAGTCCCTGCTCATATCCACTGAGCCATCTCTCCAATCCCAAAGGTCTTTTACTTTATTCGCTTAAATTTTACTTTCATTCCTCAGATTCACCTTGAGTATTTTGAACATTGCCCCATCGGGCAACAGGTTCAAAGCCCCTTCCTAATCTTCAGACTTGTTTCAGCATATTCACAAATGTCAGCTCCTTTGCAGCTGACCTTTACACCCGCGTATACACACCCACAAGTACATGAACTACACCACATACACACACACACACACACAGAGTCACTGCTGAAGTATACTCAGACTTTGAATGTCACCAACGCATCTTATCAGGTTCCTAATGTGCCTTAAAACAAAACAAAACAAAACAAAACATAACATATCCCTCAGAGACTTTAGTGTGAAATTGCTTGGTATGTCTGTAGCCTGAAGACACTGACTTCTTGTGTTTGTGTGAAGTAGGAGTCTTGGTGGTGTTTTGTTTGTGAGACAGTTCACAGTTCCTACATTTAGCTACAAGTCACAAATCTCCCCTGTAATCCACTCTGGATTCCTGAGTCAAAATAATACAGAAAGAAATCCTGGAAATGGTATACTGAACAAACTCTAGGTCATAATGCATTTGGCTAAGCCCCTGGTGCTCATCACCAGGAATCTGGGCACCCTCTTCTCTCAGGAGCCCTTTGCTGGTTGCTCTGTATTTCCTAGGATCCCCTACCCCAGGATGAAGGCTATCTGATAGGTCATTAACACCTTCATGTGACTTACTGTGCCATTTCTTCAGAAATGCAAATGGTGGATTTGAAATCCTCTGATAGGGTATGATAGGGAGTGGCTGAAGGAAGAAAGGCTTTGCTCTGGGACACACAAATGCCTTAGGGAATAGCTTCCTTTTTTTTTTCTTCCACCTGTTATAAAACCTGTCTGCCCTATGTATACAATCATGCATCGATATGCTGGGATGAATTTGATAATGAGGCTGAAAATGACATCAATGGAGACAGCACCTGGGAACTTTACTTGCAAGTGACTGACCAGCCCCTCCACTCTCCCTCCCTCTCCTTCACTACAGCCAAACCTCAAGTGTTTTTCTTAGGGAATACAGGTTTGCTCCTATTGGATTTGTCCCACATAGACTGGGGCACCACTGTGCAGGGAACCTGTAAAGGAAATTAAGCTGGATTAGAATCTTTTAATCTTTTTAATATGTCTTCCTTGCCCTAGAATTTCTTACCCTCTGTCATTGCCAAAAGAACCTCGTTATTTCTCTTGCTTACGACAAGAAGGACTAAAGCTTTCCCCCACCAATGCCTCTGCTGGCGGCTCCACCTGGAAGCCTCTCCCAGGATGCCCAAGCATTTAGGAAAGGCTGTTTTCAGGACGCTGACTTTCTGACAGCCCACACCGCTTTTGACATCGCTCTTCTAGGATCTGCTTCCCCCCCCCCCCCCCCCCGAGTTACTGCTTCAGCCCTCTAACTACTTCTGGGCTCTTATCTTTTTACAGTCCTTCCTCAAATCCATTGCATATCTAAATATAAATGTTTATTATATAATTCAATAGACAGCCTGTCTTCTACCAAATAAAGTTCAAGTGCTTTAAACCTAGAGGTTGAAGATGGCCTTCTCCACTCACCCCGTGTGACCAACAGGACAGAGAAACAGCCATGCACAAGGCCCTTTAATTTCCCTACCTACTCACCAGTCCCAAATCCCTGCTATAAACCATTTGAAATTCACTGAATTCTTCAGTTTCTCTTTCAGGGGGGAAAAAATTCCCTGGGCTTTGAATAGCCCAGGTCTCTCCTTTATTTTGTTAATCTTTATTTCTTTACAATCCAACTTTGAAGTCAGCCTCTTGTCATCTTCCACTCCATAAGCATGTGAAAGGCCCTGTCTTTGAAGTCCAATGGCGTCCTAAGGAAAGTTTATTACAGCAGCTAATCACTAATTGCATTCTGCTGCAGCTGACTTCCTATCTGTTTTCCATACTAGACTGTAAGACCCTTGAAAGAAAAGACTGTTCTCATTTACATATTTTTCTATTACGTGGTTGGAATCCCTCCGAATGCTGCAACCCCTGGATAGAGTTCCTCATGTTATGGTGACCTCCAACCATAAGATTACTTTTGCTGCTACTTCAGAACTGTAATGTTGCTACTGTTATGAACAGTGATGTAAATATCTGTGTTTTCCAATGGCCTTAAAGGACCCCTGTGAAAGGGTGGTTCGACCCCCAAAGGGGCAACTGACATGTTGAGAGAGTTGCTCTAGCACAAACAGTGTGTGCGTTATCATTTCTGGAAGGAATTACCTCAGAAGAGATCACCCCTGACTCCGTGTCCTTAAAAGGACGAGGTCAGAGTCACCATCTGTAAGAAAATTTCAGTGAAAGACTAAATGACCAAACCCCGTGTGGGATTGCTGTGAAGGGCCAGGTCACACCAGAGGAGGGGTGACTACTGAAACACGCCCAGCACACACACGTTTAAGGTAGAGAGACCTACAATGGCAGTCGATGTCGACAGAGTCTAAGGAGTGTCGTGGATGGGGATAGCAATGTGGAATACAATTAAGGTTCTTGAAAATTCCTGGGGACAGTTCTTGTGATGACTGAGACTCCCGAATAGCTTATGTTCATGAAAACAAAACCAAACCCAACCTAGCTGGGCGTGCTGGTGCACACCTTGAATCCCAGCACTCAGAAAGCAGAGGTGGGTGGATCTCTGTGGCATCAAGGCTAGCCAGATCTACATAGAGAGTTTCAAGAACCTGCCTGGTCTACACAGAGCTAGTTTCAGGTCAGCCAGGGCTATATATACATATATCTCACATCAATCAACTAAACCCTCATAAAAACCACTAAACAAAGAAAGACAACCTAGAAGTTAGACCTGTGGATTCCAGTCGATCCCATGCTTATATTGAGATTCAATTGTGGTTATTGTAGTAAGTCGGGCGGCTGTGGGAAGAGCCCTGTAGTGGATGGAACATTTGCCTTGCATCTGCCCTGAGTTGCGTCTCCACAGTAACACTAGTGGCAGCCGCTCCCCTCTCCCTAATAAGGCAGTCAGAATAATGAACTGACCTTGCGAAATCGACTACAACGAAGAGTGGAGCCCCACACTAGTTGACTCATTGCCAATGGTATCCTACTAAGTAAAGGTACGGCCTTTGTTTATATGACGGAATAAACTTCTGTAAACACACTTCCTCCTGCTTCTAGTGTTTGTTATAAAAGGAACCTGCAAACAAACAGGGTTAAAACTACACCGTGAGATTATTCTGTAACCTAGGTGTTTGGGGTTAAAGAGACGGCTCAGTGGTTAAGAGGGCTTGCTGCCCTTGAAGGGGACCCAAGTTCGGGTTCTAGCACTCATGTCTGACAGTTCGCAGCCAACTGTAACTGCAGCATCAGGAGGCACCATGTTTTCTTCACCAGAACTCTGGCGTGTACTCCCAGAGACACCCATGCAAATGCATGAGAATTTAAAAATGTATTATGTTTCTCTATTCATCGGAAAAATATCTTACCCAGAACCTAATTTACCATTGGCTATTGGCATTTTTTTTTTTTTTTTGGCTAGAGATATTACAAATAAACCATCATCCGCTAACTATGGAGGTGCTGATCTGTAATGACAGCACTCAGGAAGCTGAAATAGGTGAGTAAGAGTGAAATCCTGTCAAAACACCAAAACCAAATCAATTCAATCCAAAAGCCTGTAGCCCCACCCCCACCCCCCATGCCCTACCATCCATATTCCTGACCCACACACTGGATATGCCAAACAGGCCTTTTGATGTGTAACTCAGACTTAACTGTTCCTTTTCCACAGAATTTGTTTTTAAAAAAAGTTTGTTTTCCTTTGATAGCAGCTGCCTTATGCCCTTTGGGAGTCAAGATAGATTATCCCACAAGTAAATATTGAGATGGAATTGGAGGGAAGAAACATAAAACTATGACTTAGCACTACCATTTGACCGTGCTAAGAATTACCACCCGTTAGCAGGTGAGGCGCCTCAGCAGGCAGAGTTTGGAATTTAGGAAAAGAAAGTTGAGAGGGAGAAATGACTTCCTCGAAGTCCCAAAGCTAGATGTGATACAACCATAAGCCAATGTCCGATTTCAAGGCTTGTGCTTTATTTGTATGTCACTTTCCTCCAGCTCGGCTGTAATATTCGTTTATACTTTAGGGTGGCATAAAAGGATTTATGACAGCTTTTTCCCTGAGGAGGAGACATTTTCCTTGGAAGCAAATTCTAAGGAAAAAGAAAACACCAACCTTAAGGCTGTGTTTCTAAGTTCTAGGCTGTATTGCTGAAGAGGGAGGGAGGGCATTCTTCCAGATGTCCTCATGGATTTACTGAGGTGTTTTTTTTTCTTTTATGGATTTCATCTGTATTTTTCTCCTCGGTGGTGTCCTCTGTTCCTTCCAACACCAGATCTCTCTCTCTCTCTCTCTCTCTCTCTCTCTCTCTCCCTCCCTCCCTCTCCCTCTCCCCCTTTCCTCTCCCCTCTTCCTCTCTCTCTCTCCCTCTCTCCCTACTCTCTCTCTTCCTCTCCCTCCTCTCTCTCTCTCTCCTTCTCTCTCTCTCTCCCTCCCTCCATATCCCCCCTCCCCATTTTGCTTTGCTTTAAGAGCACAGGAGCTTCAGCATGCCCTTTCAGAGTTGGGTGCAAAACCACTCAGAATCCCAGGAACAGAGGAATCACCAAATCTACACCCAAAGAAACACTGCATGACCTTCCTGAAAGGGACACACAAGAAAGTGGAAACAGCATCCATATATTGTGACTGGATGGCGCTGGAGAAACTGAGGGCAGAAGCGACAAACAGCGTGCACACACACTTGCACGTGTGCAGATACGTATTAGTGATGATTATTGAGAATGGTACCCACTGAGCAAGAGTTCATCGTTCCTCTACACTTTGTACCTGGGGATAGATGGTTGTGAACTACTGCGAGCCATTTTAGGAGAAACAGGAGATGTAACTGCTCAGATGCAGAATAGCAGACAGCTCTCTCATCTTGACTTCGTGAACTTGGCTAGAAGATGCCATAGCCCTCCTCCTGTTTCTCAGGTACCCTATTCGTGCTGATGCTGCAGCATTCGCAGGCATCTCCATTTTTGTGACCGTGTGACACAGCAAGTCTCAAGAAGAAACACCAGGCAGGTGAGATGCCTCTGTCCGGAAGGTGTTGGCTTGCTAAGTCGGACAGCCTGGTTCCTGAGACCCACATGGTGGGGAAAAAGAACTGGCTCCGGCAAGGAGCCCTCTGACCTCCACACCACGCTGCTGCCCCCAACCCTGTAAAAATAAAGAAGATGCGATTGAAAAAGTAAACGTGAAATATCCATTTACTTTTTAATTGAAATTACTCTGTCTTGTCAGAACATTTCATTCAAGTAAGTATTCAACTGCTGTCTTCTTTCCCAGAGACCTGGGTCAATTTTAACAAGTAGAGATGTGGCAGTATTTGGAAATGAACTAATTTATCAGATGTCAATCATTTGTAAGTGTGCAGTTTTATTTCTTCACAGAAGGGATCTGTGTGAAAGACCATGATTGATATATATATACATATATATATGCGTATGTATATAAATACATATATATACGTATATGTATATATACGTATATATATGTATATATAAATATATATAAGTTAATAGAGAATATAAGCCAACTGACAAAGCTGATATTAAGACACACACTAGCCGGGCGGTGGTGGCGCACGCCTTTAATCCCAGCACTTGGGAGGCAGAGGCAGGAGGATTTCTGAGTTCGAGGCCAGCCTGGTCTACAAAGTGAGTTCCAGGACAGCCAGGGCTACACAGAGAAACCCTGTCTCGAAAAAACCAAAAAAAAAAAAAAAAAAAAAAAAGACACACAGGGATCGATTTGAGTTTGTAACTCTAGATTTCCATGTTTCACCTGGCGATATTACAAATAGCCCGTCATTCTGCTAACAATGGCGGTACAGATCTGTAATGACATCATTGGGGACGCCGAGCTGGATGAGAGTGCAATCCTGTCTCAAAAAACCCAATTCTCGCGCAGCGGTTCTCAACCTCCTTAATGCTACGACCCTTTAATAAAGCTCCTCATGCCGTGGTGACCCCTAACCACGAAATTATTTCCCTCGCTACTTCACAACTGTAATTTGGCTACTGTTACACGAATTGTAACTATCTGTGTTTTCCGATGCACTTAAGCCCCCTCTGTGAAAGGGTTGTTTGACCCCCCCCCCCAAGGGGTCAAGACCCACAGTTCGCGATATGCTGCTCCGGAGGAGGAGGTTTTCCGCTCAGATAAAAGGGGCGGGGGTGACGTTGGTGACAAAGGCATTTCTTTGTCTTGTCCTGGAAATAACTGGTAGCCTCAATTCTTCAAGCTCTCTTGCATCCATTCAACGTAATAAACTTGCTTTAATCTTGGACGTTGAGTAGCACCTCAACTCAAGGTTGCACAGATGGGCACCATTTCTTTACAGCGCTTGACTTCAAGCCTTTTCCTGTTGCCACCCCAGGCTTGTTGCCCGCCCGGCATGGCTCCGGACTTTTAGTTTCTTTCAAATGCAAAGAGGGTTGTGTATGGTGTGTGTGTGTGGGGGTGTCCTTTGAGATGAACTCAGCTTCATTACACATCAGAGGAAAAGCATGCTCACCTCTCTGGAATGGAAGGTTGCAGACAATAAAACGAACTCTTCCTTTCTTAGCAACCGGAGCAATTATCCCCTCCTAGCCCCTCCCCCACCTTATAATGACTTGTTTCTCCTTAAGAAAACTTGACTGTTTTCTCCTTATTCTCCCGCAACTAGCATTTCCATCAATTTATTTTGGCTTTACCTGCAGAGCGGTCAAAGAACGGGGAGATAACCTGCCCTTGTTACACTTAAGAGCCGGTTACAGTGGAGTCAGAATTTGATGAGTAACTTACAGATAAGATGGGTGCGCTCTCCGTTTAACGATTGTCTCTGTGCCTGCGCACCTTTCCTATCAAGCCTGCCTGGCTGCCCCAGGTTACTAGGTCCTCCTCAACTAAGCTCTTTCCAGCTTCACTCTAACATTACCACATTTAATCCAAACAGAACTCAGCTTCCTATACAGCCTCACCTTTTGCAGTTTTCATTTATCTTTTTTTTAAGAGATTTAAGATTTATTTATTACATGTAAGTACACCGTAGCTGTCTTTAAACACACCAGAAGAGGGTATCTGGTCTTGTTACAGATGGTTGTGAGCCACTATGTGGTTGCTGGGATTTGAACTCAGGACCTCTGAAAGAGCAGTCAGTGCTCTTAACCACTGAGCCATCTCTCCAGCCCCTCATTTTTATTTCTTCGTCTCAGTTTTGTTCTGATCTCTGACAGCACACCACAAACAATAAGGAAGAAGACTTCCAGAGACTGGAGAGATGTGGCAGGGATGAGGAGTATTTCCAGGGAGTGTCACCCTCCCGCCCCCCATACCAGGGCCATTTATAGTGGAGTTTAAAAAAAAAAAGTTTTTGTTTTTTGTTTTTTGAGACAGTATTTGCTCAGCCCATTGACCCACAACTTACTGTGTAGTTCAGGCTGGTCTTCAACTCAGAGATCTCCTGCTTCTGCCCTCTGAGTGCTGGGATTAAAAGCATGTGCTACAATCATTTTTTAAAGTCTGGTGTTCCGAAACTCTATTAGTTTCAATTTAGAAAACTTATTTTCTCTGTAAATCTAGCCATAAGCCCATGTCTCTGTATTTCACCCGTGAAAGCTCTGAACATACAAGGCACACACGGCACAGTGTCTGGATGCTTGTTAGACAAAGGAATATGTCTCCAGCTTCTTTTCTCCTTTACAATCCTCCCAACTTCCTCTAAGCAAAAAAGTTTTCTATTTGGATCCTTGGTTTTATTAAATGCTAAAAGGTAGGCTGGGTGTGGTGGTTCCATGCCTTAATTCCAGCAATTAGGAGGCAGAGGCAGAAGATCACTTGTGAGTTGGATACCAGCCTGGTCTACATAGTGAGTTCCAGAACAGCCCAGAGGTACAAAACAAAACAAAACAAAAAAAACCAAAAACAAAACAAAAAACTCTACAAGCAGTATATAAGCTGTCTGTGTATTTTAGTAATTTGGGGTTTTAGTATTTTGATTTGTATATATTTGAATGGTTACTGCAACTATTTTTTTTTTTAAAGAGGAGTTGGTTTGATGGGTCAGTGGGTAAAAGTAATACGTAAAAATGGGTTCGGCTCTCTCGCATCAGTCTACATCTCTAACCTCAGGGCTGCAGAGGTAGAGAGACTTTGAGGAGCGTCGCTGGACAGGTGAGTGCGTGCAAAGGGTGAGTTCCGGGTTCAGTGAGAGACTGTCCAAAAACAAGATAGAGAGTGACAGGGGAAGATACCTGTTGTGGCCCTCCGGCCTCCACATGCACACACACATACGGGAAGGGAACCGCATGCACACACACATACAGGAAGGGAATCACATGCACACACACATACGGGAAGGGAACTGCATGCACACACACATACGGGAAGGGAACCGCATGCACACACACATATGGGAAGGGAACCGCATGCACACACACATACAGGAAGGGAACCGCATGCACACACACATACAGGAAGGGAACCGCATGCACACACACATACAGGAAGGGAATCGCATGCACACACACATACAGGAAGGGAACCGCATGCACACACACATACAGGAAGGGAACCGCATGCACACACACATACAGGAAGGGAATCGCATGCACACACACATACAGGAAGGGAATCGCATGCACACACACATACAGGAAGGGAACCGCATGCACACACACATACAGGAAGGGAACCGCATGCACACACACATACAGGAAGGGAATCGCATGCACACACACATACAGGAAGGGAACCGCATGCACACACACATACAGGAAGGGAATCGCATGCACACACACATACAGGAAGGGAACCGCATGCACACGCACATACGGGAAGGGAACCGCATGCACACGCACATACGGGAAGGGAACCGCATGCACACACACATACGGGAAGGGAACCGCATGCACACACACATACGGGAAGGGAACCGCATGCACACACACATACGGGAAGGGAATCGCATGCACACACACATACAGGAAGGGAATCACATGCACACACACATACAGGAAGGGAACCACATGCACACACACATACAGGAAGGGAATCGCATGCACACACACATACAGGAAGGGAATCGCATGCACACACACATACAGGAAGGGAACCACATGCACACACACATACGGGAAGGGAATCGCATGCACACACACATACGGGAAGGGAATCGCATGCACACACACATACAGGAAGGGAATCACATGCACACACACATACGGGAAGGGAATCACATGCACACACACATACGGGAAGGGAATCACAAGCACACACACATACGGGAAGGGAATCACATGCACACACACATACGGGAAGGGAATCGCATGCACACACACATAGGGGAAGGGAATCGCATGCACACACACATACGGGAAGGGAATCGCATGCACACACACATACAGGAAGGGAATCACATGCACACGCACATACGGGAAGGGAACCGCATGCACACACACATACAGGAAGGGAACCACATGCACACACACATACAGGAAGGGAACCACATGCACACACACATACGGGAAGGGAATCGCATGCACACACACATACGGGAAGGGAATCGCATGCACACACACATACAGGAAGGGAATCACATGCACACACACATACGGGAAGGGAATCACATGCACACACACATACGGGAAGGGAATCACAAGCACACACACATACGGGAAGGGAATCACATGCACACACACATACGGGAAGGGAATCGCATGCACACACACATAGGGGAAGGGAATCGCATGCACACACACATACGGGAAGGGAATCGCATGCACACACACATACAGGAAGGGAATCACATGCACACACATACAGGAAGGGAATCACATGCACACACACATACAGGAAGGGAATCACATGCACACACACATACGGGAAGGGAATCACATGCACACACACATACGGGAAGGGAACCGCATGCACACACACATACGGGAAGGGAACCGCATGCACACACACATACGGGAAGGGAACCGCATGCACACACACATACGGGAAGGGAACCGCATGCACACACACATACGGGAAGGGAACCGCATGCACACACACATACGGGAAGGGAATCGCATGCACACACACATACGGGAAGGGAACCGCATGCACACACACATACGGGAAGGGAATCGCATGCACACACACATACAGGAAGGGAACCGCATGCACACACACATACAGGAAGGGAACCGCATGCACACACACATACAGGAAGGGAACCGCATGCACACACACATTCAGGAAGGGAATCGCATGCACACACACATACAGGAAGGGAATCGCATGCACACACACATACAGGAAGGGAATCGCATGCACACACACATACAGGAAGGGAACCGCATGCACACACACATACAGGAAGGGAACCGCATGCACACACACATACAGGAAGGGAATCGCATGCACACACACATACAGGAAGGGAACCGCATGCACACACACATACAGGAAGGGAATCGCATGCACACACACATACAGGAAGGGAATCGCATGCACACACACATACAGGAAGGGAATCGCATGCACACACACATACAGGAAGGGAACCGCATGCACACACACATACAGGAAGGGAATCGCATGCACACACACATACAGGAAGGGAATCGCATGCACACACACATACAGGAAGGGAACCGCATGCACACACACATACAGGAAGGGAACCGCATGCACACACACATACAGGAAGGGAATCGCATGCACACACACATACAGGAAGGGAACCGCATGCACACACACATACAGGAAGGGAATCGCATGCACACACACATACAGGAAGGGAACCGCATGCACACGCACATACGGGAAGGGAACCGCATGCACACGCACATACGGGAAGGGAACCGCATGCACACACACATACAGGAAGGGAACCACATGCACACACACATACAGGAAGGGAATCGCATGCACACACACATACAGGAAGGGAATCGCATGCACACACACATACAGGAAGGGAACCACATGCACACACACATACGGGAAGGGAATCGCATGCACACACACATACGGGAAGGGAATCGCATGCACACACACATACAGGAAGGGAATCACATGCACACACACATACGGGAAGGGAATCACATGCACACACACATACGGGAAGGGAATCACAAGCACACACACATACGGGAAGGGAATCACATGCACACACACATACGGGAAGGGAATCGCATGCACACACACATAGGGGAAGGGAATCGCATGCACACACACATACGGGAAGGGAATCGCATGCACACACACATACAGGAAGGGAATCACATGCACACACATACAGGAAGGGAATCACATGCACACACACATACAGGAAGGGAATCACATGCACACACACATACGGGAAGGGAATCACATGCACACACACATACGGGAAGGGAACTGCATGCACACACACATACGGGAAGGGAACCGCATGCACACACACATACGGGAAGGGAACCGCATGCACACACACATACAGGAAGGGAACCGCATGCACACACACATACAGGAAGGGAACCGCATGCACACACACATACAGGAAGGGAATCGCATGCACACACACATACAGGAAGGGAACCGCATGCACACACACATACAGGAAGGGAATCGCATGCACACACACATACAGGAAGGGAACCGCATGCACACACACATACAGGAAGGGAACCGCATGCACACACACATACGGGAAGGGAATCGCATGCACACACACATTCAGGAAGGGAATCGCATGCACACACACATACAGGAAGGGAACCGCATGCACACACACATACAGGAAGGGAACCGCATGCACACACACATACAGGAAGGGAATCACATGCACACACACATACAGGAAGGGAACCGCATGCACACACACATACAGGAAGGGAACCGCATGCACACACACATACAGGAAGGGAATCGCATGCACACGCACATACGGGAAGGGAACCACATGCACACACACATACAGGAAGGGAACCGCATGCACACACACATACGGGAAGGGAACCGCATGCACACACACATACGGGAAGGGAACCGCATGCACACACACATACGGGAAGGGAATCGCATGCACACACACATACAGGAAGGGAATCGCATGCACACACACATACAGGAAGGGAATCACATGCACACACACATACGGGAAGGGAATCACATGCACACACACATACGGGAAGGGAATCACATGCACACACACATACGGGAAGGGAATCGCATGCACACACACATACGGGAAGGGAATCACATGCACACACACATACGGGAAGGGAATCACAAGCACACACACATACGGGAAGGGAATCACATGCACACACACATACGGGAAGGGAATCGCATGCACACACACATACGGGAAGGGAATCGCATGCACACACACATACGGGAAGGGAATCGCATGCACACACACATACGGGAAGGGAATCGCATGCACACACACATACAGGAAGGGAATCGCATGCACACACATACAGGAAGGGAATCACATGCACACACACATACAGGAAGGGAATCACATGCACACACACATACAGGAAGGGAACCGCATGCACACACACATACAGGAAGGGAATCGCATGCACACACACATACAGGAAGGGAATCGCATGCACACACACATACAGGAAGGGAATCGCATGCACACACACATACAGGAAGGGAACCACATGCACACACACATACGGGAAGGGAATCGCATGCACACACACATACGGGAAGGGAATCGCATGCACACACACATACAGGAAGGGAATCGCATGCACACACACATACGGGAAGGGAATCACATGCACACACACATACGGGAAGGGAATCACAAGCACACACACATACGGGAAGGGAATCACATGCACACACACATACGGGAAGGGAATCACATGCACACACACATAGGGGAAGGGAATCGCATGCACACACACATACAGGAAGGGAATCGCATGCACACACACATACAGGAAGGGAATCACACGCACACACACATACAGGAAGGGAACCACATGCACACACACATACGGGAAGGGAATCGCATGCACACACACATACGGGAAGGGAATCACATGCACACACACATACGGGAAGGGAATCACAAGCACACACACATACGGGAAGGGAACCACATGCACACACACATACGGGAAGGGAACCACATGCACACACACATACGGGAAGGGAACCACATGCACACACACATACAGGAAGGGAATGTAACGGGCGCAGAATCTGCAGCAACTCTACAAGTTTGTGCTCTGGGATGGTAATCTGCAACGAAGGGACAACCCATTTTCTCTCCTGAAAGAAAACTGGAGGGTCTGATGAGATGACCGAGCACGTAAAGCAAAGCATTTGCTGGGTCCGACTCTGAGTCCCAGCCTGAGATCCACCTGGAAGGAGGGAAGCCACTCCTCAGTTATCTTCTGACCACAGAGCACTTGCCACACTGCACCCGTGGGCCTACGGGACCCACAATAAATACATATGCAATACAAAAAAAAAAGAAACATTTAATAGAACCTGACTGGGAATATGTAGCTCAATGGAAAACTTCTTACCTAGGGTTTGTGAGGCATCTCTGGTCCCTAGTCTGGCGGACAGAAAATGAAAACAAAACAAAACAAAACAAACAAAAACCCTTTAGGGCAGAGGTTCTCAACCTGTCGGTTGAGACCCCCTCCACAGGTTGTCACCCAAGACCATGGAAGAGACGGATATTGACAATTCACAACAGTAGCACAATTGCAGTTATGAAGTGGCAATGACAATAGTCTTATGGTTGGGGGTCCCCACAACATGAGCTGTAGTAAAGAGCTGTAGCCTTAGGAAGGTTAAGAGCCATTGCTTTAGGATTTCTGTCTCACAGATAAAACGAGGAAGAGCCTTTCTCCTCCACAGTTCAGGTATAAAAGGAACAAACCAATCGGGTTTTCTGTTTTTTCCTTCTTGGACAGAAACATGTTTTCAACTGTGAAATACTTGGTTTTCTTAAATCTAAAAGTAGTCCAGAATCAACAAGCCAGAGTTTATGCACAACAATCTTAAATGTCTCCAAGGTAACTTCTCAGGACGGTACCTTTAAGAAGTCTGTATTGGAACTGGAGAGATGGCTGCTCTTTCAGAGGAACCGAGTTCAATTCCCACCACCTACATGATGGCTTACGGCTGTCTCTAACCCCAGTGCCAGGGGATCCAATGCCCTTGCCTGGTCTCCATGGCCACACTCATTGGTATCAGGACCTCTGAAACCTGTGATATCACATAGGCAACAGTGACCTGCACACCTGTTGCCAAGGCAACAGCCACCATGTTTCCAGAATCCACTTGGCTCACCTCCCACCTTTACCTGTGACTACAGTCCCCATCCATATATAAAGGGCCCTCTGATTTCTCTCTCTCTCTTTCTCTCTCTCTCTCCCTCTCTCCCCGCCCCCCACACCTTCTTTCTTCTGTCACCTTGCCCTCTCCTCTCTCAATAAACCTAAGGTGGAACTGTTTGGCCTGATGTGGTCTTTCTGGAGCCGCCCGACGGTCACACCACCACCCATATATTAAAACATTAAAAATAATAATAAAGTCCGTATTGTTTTTGGATGAATACCATAAGGTGATTGCCATTACATAGTTTATTTTATTTATTTGCGGACATTGTAGCTGTCTTCAGACACACCAGAAGAGGGCATCAGATCCCATTACAGATGGTTGTGAGCCATCGTGTGGTTGCTGGGAATTGAACTCAGGACCTCCGGAAGAGCAGTCAGTGCTCTTAACTGCTGAGCCCTACATAGTTAACTTTTAAAAAGTTTTAGAGGGGGCACTGGTGTAAAGGTAAAACACTGGAAAATGTAGGCAATTTCTTTACTTCTGGAAATTGAACAAGAACTGAATTTCGAAAACTTTGAAACATGTTACAATTTTCCACGATAGAAAAATCTCCTTTTATTGATCTCCTCACCCCCACAAGGAGGTTGGGGTGATCTAAGCGATTACCCTGCCACCAAACTACACCCCAGTCACAGAGATACCTCCCTACCTCCCTACCCCCCACCCCCACCGCAATCAATCAGCCTCTCCTTCATATTTTTATTCTAAGAACTCCCATTTGTCTTTATCTTTTGATTTTTTTATTTTTGCCTTTGACAAGTCCTGGCCACAGGAGAAAACTGCACAACCATTCATTTATGTGCCAATCTCTACACCTCCACTTGTGACTATACCGTCTCACTAAGTAAGGCTTTATTTTATATAATATATGATATTATATGTATTACACACTTATACAATATAAACTCAGTGCTTCCATTCAAAACAAAGTTGGCCTTCTGAATGTATGGCGACGGTTGAGGTTATCCACGCCCCCTCAGCGTCGTCCCATAACGTTTTAGAGCTAGGTATCCCATTCCTTCCAGAAACATCTTCCAGCTTCCGTGGCCCGCAGACCTCCACGTTAACCTGAGCAGGAAGGAACGGGATGGCGTCAGTTCAGGAGGCTCTCAGGTCACCCCATCCACGCGCTCACCAACCAGGAAGCCCCGCCTCGAGGGCGGAGCCTGGGCGGAGCCGCTCGCTCTCCTCCGCCTCCCAGCCTCGTTCAGCCCCGGGTGCGCGCGGCGCATGTGCCCGGTGCCCCCTCCCCCGCCCTGGATTCCACTTCCCCTCGGCTCGCGCCACAGCGGCCACCTCTAGGCCCCGCGTCGCCTCCGGAGCCGATGGCCGGGACGCGCTGGGTGTTAGGGGCGTTGCTCCGGGGTTGCGGCTGCAACTGCAGCAGCTGCCGGCGGACCGGCGCCGCCTGCCTGCCTTTCTACTCGGCCGCCGGCACCTTCCCGTCGGGCGTCTCCGGTCGCCGCCGCCTGCTGCTGCTCCTCGGGGCCGCCGCGGCCGCCGCTTCGCAGACGCGGGGCCTGCAGCTCGGGCCTGCGGCCGCCGGGAGGCTGGCGGGTCCCGTCCCTGCCCGGCCTTCCGCCGCCGCGGCCGCCGCCGCGTCCTACTCGACCCTGCGCGCCCCGCTGCTTCCGCGATCGCTGGCGGCCGCCGCGGGCCCAGCGCGGGGTTACAGCCAGGTACGTGGTGCCGCGCGCGGGACTCTCGGCGGCCGCGCGCCCTCGTCCGTCTGTCCGCGAGCGCCTCGCGTGCGCGCCCGGGGATCCGCGGCACGCACCGCACCCCCGCCTCCCTCCCGCTCCGTCCTCCTATTGGGCACGGGAACAAGGGACGCTCTCCCGGCCCCGGCTCTTCTTGTTTTGTTCCCTCCGAGTCTGGGCGGTTGGGCAGTGTAAGTGTGGCTGGGGTGAATGTAGAGGCCTTGTTTCCCGCCGGGCCCATGGTAGGTTTTGGGGGCGCCACCGACGCCCCCCACCCCGCCTTCCCCCCTAGCCTTATGCCCGCTGGAGGTGAAGCTGAGAGGCCGGAGCCCGCGGAGGTCGGGGCCGGCCGTGCGTGCCGTGCGGTGGGAGCGGTAGGCCGGGCGGCTCGGGCCTCCTCGGCCGGCCACGGACGCGCAGCCCCGCGCGCACGGGAGCGTGGGCTAGCCTGGGGACGGCCCCCGCGCGCCCCTCTCTCGCGTCCGCGGGGAGAGGCGGGCGTCCACCTGACTGAAGGTCACCTCTGCAAGTCCACTCGTCTTGACAGAGGGACCTTTGGTGCAGCGGGGCTCTGCGGACGCGGAGAGCCGTGGGGGAGACCGTGGGAAACTGGGAGAGAACGTGCGTGGGGCGGGGGCGTCCGTGGGTGAGGATTTGGGGGCTTCAGTTGTGACTCCACGATTCTTTTCTTTATCGTTCTCCGGTCCTTTTAGAAAGACATTATAAGAATTCATATTGCACATATTTGGTCCTCTGTATATGTGGAACATTTCTCTTTTTACGGCTTATGTGGCATCTGGGAAGCGTCTGCCCACTTTGGGCTACCTAACCTCTAATGCCACGGGCCATGTTTATCTTAATTCAGTTTTGCGTCAGTTTGAATTAGTGATATCTGGGTGGTTCATCTGCATGGCTGATGTCTGCCAGTAGCTGAGCTAATTGATTTGAATCCCGGCCCAATACTTTCTGCTGCACTTTTTTTTTTTTTTTGTAAAGATGCGATGTTTTCGGGATTCTGGGGAAACCGAAAGTAGCAGTGTCTGAGCCCCCTGCTGCCTGTGTCTGTGCTGCTGCCTGTTCTGTTTTTTCCCTTATTCACTTGCCCTTACATTAGTCTTTTCAAGACATTTACCCACGTCCCAATGTCTTTTTATTAACTTCCTTAGCCTACCAAGTGAAGTATCCGTTCATAGGGCCCCACACAAAATAGTCAGCTGCTGTGTTCCTTTTGCCTTTGACACTCCTTTTTACCGTCCAATTTAGACGAATGTGTTTGCTAGTTTTCAGATGGTACTGCTTCCCGTCCCCTCTCAAATTGGAACGTCCTGTCTTTTATAGCTCCCATCTTTATTCCTTTCTTTCCCTGTAGGTTTCTTTTTTAATTTACAGGATTTTTGTACTTTTATTGTTAACACTTAAGACATCTTGTTCTGTAGCTTGCCTTGTTTCAGATAGCCAGTGCCTTGAGACGGTGTGATGTTGTGTTTTGTGTATGGTGCAGTTTTCAATTAAGTGGAATAATTTGTCAGTTGTATGGCTTTTAATGAAAGTATTCTTACTCCAGGGCTTGGAAGGCAGCCCTGCCTTTAGTGGTAGTACCACCACCAGAATGTACTTGCATATTGCCTTAGGATATAAAATATAAACGTAAACCAAAGCCGTGCTGGTATAGCTAGCCTGTTGCCATACTATGGCAGGATGGTGGTGCATTTGGGGTAGCCTGGGCCACATGGACAGACAGTCTTCTAACAAAAGAGGGTTCGAGAAACCAGAGGGTGAAGAACTGTGCTTCTCACCTCTGAAATAATCTCGTAGAGGTAGGTGGTTTTCTAAGTAGGTTGTCAAAGAAATGTGTTTACAATTGTTTCTTTCTTGAAAGGAGTCCAAATCTACCTACCTGGAAGACCTCCCACCACTGCCTGAATACGAATTGAGTCCATCCAAGCGAGAACAGGAGGTGGATGATGTGTATCTCATTCGAGCTCAGGGACTGCCTTGGTCCTGCACTGTGGAAGATGTTCTTAACTTCTTCTCAGGTATGTCTTACATGTGTTTTAAAGAAGTAGTTTGGTTGGAGGCAGCTCTGAGGGTGAGGAATGGTCCCACTCTGGCTGATGTGGGTGCCATATGCAGTACATAGAGATTTAAGACTGAGTATAACAAAAGTCAAAAATGCTGAAATTACTGTGTGACATCAGTTAACAATCAGGTTTTCCTGTGTGCATAACTAAAGGCCAAACCCATCCATGGGAATTTGTAGAATAGCTGTTCATGCCCTACAACTCGTACATTGAACTGAATTCTCTTTAATGCATTTGAGATTTCTCACTGTGTGGTCAGTTTTTATTGCTGCTATCTGACTGTGATTTTAAGTCTTCCTCTTAAGACTGAATGTATCACCTAATGTAAACAAGATGGTGTCATGTGAATCAGACATTTTATAAGCCACTCATCGATTATTTGTTGGGTTTGCATAAGAAACGGGCAGAATGCTGGGCCGTGGTAACACATGCCTTTAATCACAGCACTTGGAAGGCAGAGGCAGGCGGATTTCTGAGTTCGAGGCCAGCCTGGTCTAGAGTGAGTTCTAGAACAGCTGGGGCTACACAGAAAATCCCAGTCTTCAAAAACCAAACCAAATCAAAACAAAACAAAAAAAACGAAAGAAAGAAAAGAAATGGGCAGTATAAAATTGTCTTTGGTTTGTGGAAAGGGGAAGGTTAGGTTATTGTATGTTTATTTTTTGCAGAAAGTACTTTGGATATGTTTTTAAAAGGAAGACAAGAATAAGCCTCAGTTGCTGGTTAAGGGTTGGGAAATAATGAGTTCTGTGCTTGGTCTGCTTTTCTTCTTTTATGTGCTCTCTTCCCCCCAGCACTCTTGGTGTAGCCCTGGGTGTCTTGAAGCTCACTATGTAGACCAGGCTGGCCTCAAACTCAGATCTGCCTGCCTCTGCTTCCTGAGTGCTGGGATTAAAGGTGTGCAGCATCTATGTTTTCTACTTGGAACATTTTTACACTGCCACCTTCATTGGCATTTGGATAGTTTCAGTGCCTGAGTTTATGTACAGAATCTGGGAGAACTTGGGGGAGGGGAAATAATAAAAGTGTATTTGAAAACCGAAAAATTCGTTAAGCATATTTTGGTTTCTGCATTGTTGTGATGTGTAAAATTGAGACAGACTTTGACTTCTGTGTTAAATGACTTTGATCATTTATTTTTAGACTGCAGAATCCGAAACAGTGAGAATGGAATACATTTCCTCCTAAATAGAGATGGGAAGCGGAGGGGCGATGCCTTAATTGAGATGGAGTCTGAGCAGGATGTACAGAAGGCCTTAGAAAAGCACCGGATGTACATGGGGCTGCGGTATGTGGAAGGTGGGTGAGCTCAGGGCCTGACGTCGGGGTCTTTTTGAATGTTTCAGGGCAGTTATGGCATAACCTTCAACAGTGGTATAGATAGTAGGTAGATGCTACCCTTCTTAATGATCTTAGCTTACTATTAGAATTAGTTTTCATTATAGGATTTTTCAAACAAAATTTTAGATATTTTTCAGCTTGTGAAAGTGAAGTGTGTGTGTGTGTGTGTGTGTGTGTGTGTGTGTGTGTAATATGGATATGAATTCTGAGGTCCTGATGGTGTTAGGTGTCACATCCCTTGCAGCTGGAGCTAGCAGGGTATGAGCTACCTGTTCTAGTTGCTGGAAACCCAACTTGGATCCTCTTGGAAAAGCCATCTCTTCAGCTCTGCTCTGTTTATTTTTTTAAAAAATAGGTTTTCGAGTGTGTGTGTTTACATATGATATGTGGGGTAGCGTCCACACAGGAATACCAGAGGACAACTCTAGGAAGTTGAGTTTTTCCTTGCGATTTGGGTTCTATCACAGTTGGAACTGCTGAACAGTCTTCCTGGCTCAATCTCAGTTTTTAAATCTATAGAATAAAAGTATTGCTTAAGTCTATCTTAAAGTTTTGGGGATTAAATAGTTTATGCCTGGAGCGCAGTATATATTCAATGAGTGTTACTTGTTAAATTCTTGACAGAAATTCACAAAGATTCAAACTATAGTGTTTGAATTCAAGTAGCAGTGTATTTATCTCTTGTGTGCGTCTGTGCTTTCCTTGTAGTGTATGAAATAAACAACGAAGATGTGGATGCCTTAATGAAGAGCCTGCAGGTGAAGCCTTCGCCTGTGCTCAGTGATGGTGTGGTGCGCCTGAGGGGCCTTCCGTACAGCTGCAATGAAAAGGACATTGTGGACTTCTTTGCAGGTGGTGGCAGTGATGTCACGTTCGACTTACAGTCTCTTCCTGTCATTATTTTTCCTTTTGTACCTTTGAAGTGTTTCAGTCTTTCAGGCAGATCTTTCAGGCTGTCAACTTCAGAATAGTTTCATAATATTTGTTAACCTATGAAGAAACTTGTTTTCTTAAGATAGTGGTCACATTTCTCCAAGACAGTAATCATTTCTATGACTTAAAACCACCTGGTCTGGGGACGTAGCTCAGTTGGTGGAATGCTTCACAAAGCCCTGGATTAGATCCCAGTACCACAGAAACTCATAAAATGTATGGCGGTTCACACCTGAAGTCCCAGCACCAGAGGGAGATGAGGTTAAAGACTGTCAGCGCATTATGGGTTTTATGTGTATACTGGAGATCTAAACTCAGAAGAAAAAGAAGCATTATCTAACTCTGGCTACAAAATATGACTGTGAGTAACTGTTTAAAAACTGTCTCCTAAAATATAACCAGTCTCTCCTCCTTGTTCTCCCAAAGACTAAGGAAAACTTTGAGAGAAGTACACTATATATTTGTAACATTCTCCAGGCTTCTGACAGGCACTGAGATTTTAGTTATGTAACGATTCTTTGTCCTTTGAACATGTACAGCTTTGGAGCTGGCAAATAATGTAGATGTTATAGTACGTGAGTAAACTTGTTAAGTCCAATGAAAAAAGCTCTTGTTGGCAGCACTAATCTGTGACTTTTTTGTATCCTAGGACTGAACATAGTAGACATTACTTTTGTGATGGACTACAGAGGGAGAAGAAAAACAGGGGAAGCCTATGTACAGTTTGAAGAACCAGAAATGGCCAACCAAGCGCTTCTGAAGCACAGGGAGGAGATTGGTAACCGGTGGGTGAAGCAGCCTGCTGGCAGAGATGCCAGGTCATGTCCCGTCGCTGTCACGTCATCCAAACGTGCCAAACTAGGGGTGCCACAGTGCGCTGCAGATGCTCACCATTCAAATGAATTACTCTGATATGTTGAGTTCTAAAGGAAAGGTAGTCCTAGAAAATCCAGGTCTCGCTGTGTTTGTTTTTTCAGTGTGGTTTTTTTTTTTTTTTTTTTTTTTTGTTTTTCGAGACAGGGTTTCTCTGTGTTGTAGCCCTGGCTGTCCTGGAACTCACTCTGTAGACCAGGCTGGCCTCGAACTCAGAAATCCGCCTGCCTCTGCCTCCCAAGTGCTGGGATTAAAGGCGTGCGCCACCACCGCCCGGCTTCAGTGTGGTTTTAAAAGGAATTTTCTTTTATAACCACAGTATTTTCACGTCTAACAAAATTTAGCACTATCTTACTTTTACTGTCTATTAACTGCCCATAATCGCATTTTTCCATCTGTAACAAAAATATCTGTATAATGACTTGTGTGAGCCAGAATCCAAGAGGTTCATACAGTACTTTTGATATGTTCATTAATCTAGAGCACATCTTTTTTTTTTAAGCCCCTCTATGTTTTATGTGTGTTTGTGTGCAGTGTATTGATGTGTGTGCATGTTCTAGGTGTGCTTGTCCACCCATCTATGCATATGTGGAGCCCGGAGGCCAGAAGTTAACACTGTATCTTCCTCAGTCTCTTTCCACCTATTTATTTGAGGTGGGTCTCACGAAGCTGGAGCTTGCAGAGAGGCTAAACTGCTGGAGCCAGCCAGCCCTTGGGATCCACCTGCCTCCTCCCTCCTGCCTTCCAGCTCTGAGGTTAAGGACCTGTCACCACATCTGGCTTTTGTGTGGCTCTGGAGATCCAAACTCAGAGCCTTATGCGAGTGCAGCCAGCGCTTAGCCATCTGAACTTTCTCCCTTGTCCATCCCTCTCTTTTTAAGATTGTGATTGGCTTTTGAAGAAGTCAGGTCAGTTGTCTTATATACTGACATGGTCATATCATGTTAGAAAGTATGTAGCGAGGTAGGAGATCTTGCTGATTCATATTAGAGTGTATGTAATGAGGTAGGAGATCATGTTTATATCAGAGTCTATGTAATGAGGTAGATGTATGTTTTAGTTTCATTTTTGCAGGTCTAGTAAAAATATGTACTTTTAAATCACTGTTCTGCTGTGTTCCTTAGATTTCCCTTTAGATGTACTTAAATTTTGCTCACCTGCATTATGGGTGCCTAATACCCAGGAAAGTGAAACGAGGACGTCAGATGCCCTGGAGCTGGACTTGGGGGTGGTTGAGAGTCCCCTGGGTGGCTGCGTGCTGGGAACTGAACTACAGCCCTCTGCAAGAACAAGCGCTCCTAACTGTTGAGCCTTCTCCATCCAGTCTAACTGCAGAGCTGTCTCCAGTCTGCTTTGTTGCCTTTGACTTAGCTCCTTTTAAAGTTAAAAGCAAAAGAAGCCTTTTCAAAGTTAGTGTAGTTCAGGATCCTCCTTTTTTTTTTTTTTAAGATCCATTTAGTTTCATGTGTTTGCGTGTATGGGTGTCTGTCTGTCTTCATGCACACCAGAAGAGAGCATCAGACCCATTGCTGTGTAGTTAGTGGCTCTTGAACCAGGTCCTCTGGAAGAGCAGTCAGTGCTCTTAACCACAGCATCTGCCCAGCCTTCAGGATCCTCGTAAAGACTGATTCAAAGTTCCTTGGGTTCTTTTGGGCACAGATTTTTTTGTTTTTGTTTTTTTTTAAGATTGATTTTATGTGTATGAGTGGTTTGCTTGCATACATGTGTGTGCACCATGTGTGTGCTTCGTGTTAGATCTGGAGGAACTGCGGTTATAAATGGTTGTCAGCCACTATGTAGGTGTTGGGAATTGAACCTGGCTCCTCTGCAAGAGCAAGTGTCTTAAACACTGGCACAAGGGTTTTATGTGTAGTCTAGACTGGCCTGGACCTTGCTAAATAGAATGAGGCTAGCCTCAAACTTGCCGTCCTCCTGCCTTTGGCTCCTGAGTATTATGTGTGTGTCAACACTGCTGTCACTCAAAGCAGTGGTGTTCTTAGTTGTCTGTCTTTCCTGGGTTTCACAGATGGAACTTAGGGCTTTGAGCATGCTAGGGAGGTACTTCATCAGTGAGCTGAACTCCAGCTCCACTTACTCTGTAACCCGGGCTGGCCTTGAATTCGCATTAACTTAAAGGACGTTTTATTGCTTACTTGTGTCTGTGTGCTCATTTGAGTACACCCATGTGCCAGAGCTTGTCAGAGGACAGCTAGGACATCATGGAAGAGCTGCTTCTCTCGTTCCATCATGTGTGTTCTGGAGATGAGAGTCACATCAGCAGGCTTGGCGACAAGCGCCATTACCCACCAGCCACCTCATTGGCCCTGAACTTGATCTGTAGTTCCGTTTCCACCCCCTACTCCTGGATTACAGTTATGTGTCAGTGTGCCTGATAGTATTTAAATTTCTCATTAGCCACTTAGTTAAGTCCTGGAGAAGTTCTTTGTAGCTTTTTGTGTGTGTATGTGTATGTATTTATTTATTTTTAAGATTTATTAATTATTATATCTGTCTTCAGACATACCAGAAGAGGTGTCAGATCTCGTTACGGATAGTTGTGAGTCATTATGTGGTTGCTGGGATTTGAACTCAGGACCTTTGGAAGAGCAGTGAGTGCTCTTAACCGATGAGCCATCTCTCAAGCCCTGCTTTTAGTGTTTTGTATGGATTTGACTATGCAAAACTGAACTGTAAGCCCTTGAGATTGTTAGTTGTGGAAATACAAAAGCTGTATTAGTATGCTTTCATTATTATAAGAAATAGGGTGTGTTCGCTTTATAAAAGAATAGGCTTATTTAGTTCCAAATTTTAGATGCTTAAAAGTCCAGTGTGGTGAGGTTTTGGAATCCAGCCCCTCACAACCTTCCCGGTGAATGCTGGTCAAGAGCAGATTAGTGTGGGGATGAAAATATTATATCGTATGGGGACGGCTTGGCAGGTTATTCACTAGCCTGACTACCTGCGGACCAGTGTTTAATCCCCAAACCAATGTCAAGGTAGAAAGAGAAAACAGATTCCACCAAGTTATTCTCTGATCTCTACACATACATTAATACTTGTATACATTCCCACAATAATAATAAAGTTAAAAAAAAGTACATCCTGGGAAAGGAAGCTATATAATGACTCAGAGGTTATGAGTTACAGCTTTCTAGTGTCCTGAGAACTGATTCTGGAAGACCCATATATTCCCTCCTTGGTCAAGGCCACAAATGACCAAAAACTCCCGCTGGCCTCTTCTGTTCATGGCTCCACAGTGTCCCCAGTTACTCTTACCAAGAACCCTCTGAGGATAAATAGCAAACCGAGCTTGGGAGATTTCATTTCCCTTCAGTGTAGCTCACGCTGGCATAGAATTCACTGCGCAGCCTCCTCTGGCCTTGAACTCACCCTTCCACTGCTGCTGCTGCCACACCCAGCTTCCAGATGACTCTGCGCGTGTGTGTGTGCGTGCGTGCGTGTGTGTGTGTGTGTGTGTGTGTGTGTGTGTGTGTGTGTGTACACTTAACTTTAGTTGTTCTCATGAAGCCAAAGGATACTGTTACAAAATATATGTCTGTTCACATTTTCTTTTATAAGTAGCTGGGGTATGATGTTAGTTTATAAGTTACTCCCTTGAAACAGGGAGCTCACAGTCATGATATATAAGTACTGTGAGAATTAAACTTTAATAAGCTCTTTCAAAAAAACATTTAAAAACTGCATAAATGAAAAATACCATGTATGTAAAATGTAAGTAAATGATATTTTGGGGCAAAAGTCTTAAGGATTAAAATTAGCATGTTGACCTATTCTGCTGAAAGGACATTCTGTAGACATGTGTAGATGGATTTTTTATTCTTGCCCTCCTCTTTGAATATCCATGTTTTATAAGCTGTAGAAATATAATATACCTGATTATTTTAATTTCTTAAAAAAAACAAACAAACCTGGAGCGCGTGTGCACCTGCGTGCATGAATGCATATATGCGTGCGAGTGCCCCAAGACTCCAGACGAGCATGCTGGATTCCCGTGTGCTGGCGTTGTAGGTGATTGTGAGCTGCCCCATGTGGGTGCTGGGAACTGAACAGAGGGTCCTGTGGAGCAGCAAGTGCTCTGAACTGCTGAGCCATCTCTCTACTTACACAGACCTAATTGTTATTCTGAGTTTGCCGTCCACCGTCTTTATTTTATTTTATATTGTCTGTGCCTTTTCATTTTGTTTGTTTTAGATACATAGAGATATTTCCAAGCAGACGGAATGAAGTTCGAACACATGTTGGATCTCATAAAGGAAAGAAAATGGCATCTTCTCCTACTACTAAGTATATAACTGATCCAGAAGTGGTATTTGAAGAACATGAAGTAAATGAGGATATTCGACCTATGGCAGCTTTTGAAAGTGATAAAGAGATAGGTAATGTCCCGTCTCTTCTGAAGATTGCCTTGTACCTTTAGGTCCTCTGAGAAGTACATGCTAGAGCTAGTAGGTCATGCTGAGCTAGAGTAGTGCGTCTCCCCAGTCCTCTTTATTGGTTTTTGTTACTATTATTTGGGGTGTGTGTGTCTGTGTTTGTGTATCATGTGGTATCTTTAGAGGTCAGAGGAGACCATCAGATAGGGAGTTATAAATGGTTGTGAGCCACCATGTAGGTGGGAATGGAACAGCCACTGCCGCTGGAGCTCTTACCAGCTGAGCGGTCACTTTGGCAGGCAGGCACCCCTTGTTTCTCTTTGTCGTGGCCATTTTGTAGACACTCTCAAAGGCTGGTAGTACAGACGTAACAAACCAAATGCCTAAGCTAAAACAGAAATGACTCAGAGAGCAGGCACATGAACTAAGGAATTCAGCTTGCTTCTGAATTTAATTCTTTCTTTGTGATCTTTGGAATTTAGAAATGCTTATAAACCCAATGCTCTGGGCTATCCTGACACTCAATTTGCTATATTTTTTGTTTTTAGCACCTACAACCGAGACAATTCCTCCTACTTTGCAATTTAATTAATGGCTATTTTATTGTCTAGTCACGTTGAGATAAATTCTTCGTTTGGGAATGGTTTGAGGTCCTAACTGCTTTTAATGGTTGTTCAGGTGACAGCTGTTAAGTAGCAGAAATTTCAGGTTTTGGCCTTTAAAAGCCCCTGTGCTCTGGTTCACGATGTATTGAGGACTTTGACTTAAAGGTCATATCTAATTATAATCTGCTAATAGCTCTGGAAGCTTTTGTGTCCTTGACTGTTTTGTTCTTCCTCAGAATTGCCTAAGGAGATGTCAGAAAAACTTCCAGAGGCTGTTGATTTTGGAACTATGCCTTCCCTGCATTTTGTCCACATGAGAGGATTGCCTTTCCAGGCCAATGCCCAAGACATTATAAATGTGTGTAACAGTAAGCTTCATTTCCATAGGGTTGAGCAATCTAAAGTGGGACGGGGATTAATTTGAGGGGTGTTGGGAAACTCTCTGCAATTTCCTTTTAGCCATATCTTACTCCTTGCCGGAGCTTGCCCCATCCTCTGTAGCTGTGGTGCATGATTTACACAGGATTGGTGGGGATCCCAGGAGTTTGAGGGCAGCTTGGGCAGAGTAGTTAGACACTTTCACTTCAAAAAAGTGTGCCTTTGTATTATAATTGAAAGCAAAAACATCAGGGGTTTATGGATCCAATAGTAAGGTGGACATTTAGTAATTAGAATAAGGCAGTTTGATCAGGCACTGAGACTTGGGCTGCCAGTACAGGGGAGCTATTGCATGTTCCTAGTGTCCTGATGCTCCCGTCACATGTTGAAAGTGCACTGCATACGACTGACCTTCTGAACCTAGGTCAGAGACAGACTCTGCAGTAATGATTGTTGTCAAGGTTGACTGGAATGTTGTTTTGCTGCCACTTGGCAACATCTTAAAAACTATTGTGTGGAATTTTGGGGGAGAGGTGGTAGGAAGAGGGGGGGAGGTATACATGGCATGCATACCCAGCAGAAGTTACCCAGCAGGGGTCAGACTTCTCCTGGGGATTGAACCAGGTGTTGGTGCTTGGGGTGGGCACGTGCCTTTACTTGCTGAGTCATTTCAGGCCATTTTCCCAGCATCATGACCCTGTGTACCCCTGTGGATTACTAGTAGGGAAAAGAGGGAAAAAGCTACGTTCATAATTGAGTTGTTTGGCCTCGTTTAGTTCTTTGCTCCACTGAAGCCTGTGAGAATCACCATGGAGTACAGCTCCAGTGGGAAGGCCACTGGAGAAGCTGACGTGCACTTTGATACCCATGAGGATGCTGTTGCAGCCATGCTCAAGGATCGGTCCCATGTTCGTAAGTCCGGCCCGCTGTTTCCTCCCATGCTTCTTTGTTTATGCATGTATTTGGAAATTGGCCTAGAATTTTTTCCTTTGGCAAATTGCATTCTTTTTAGTACTACTAACTTGAAGCTAAAAGATCAAAATTTCTCTTCTGATTATTTTACATATTTATTTTTCTGTCTAGTTTATTTATTATTTAATTTTATGTATTTGGTTAGCCTGAGGATGTCTCACTTTGTAGCCTAGACCAGTGTTAAATCTCTTTTCCTCAGGCCAGCACACCCAGTTATTACTATCATTTTGAGATAGATATTGTTGTCTGGCTGATCTCAAACTGAAGGGGCACAAGTGATCTACTTTAGCTCCAACTAGCTGGGGATATAGCTGTGTGCTTCCACACTTAGCTTTGTTTTTTATTTAATTAGAGAAAGTTTAAAGGATCCATGCCGCTGTCTGAAGTATAATTAAAAGGGGCTTTAATGTTTTTCAGACTTTGCAAAACTAACTTTTATTTTTAAATATTCAGAACATAGGTATATTGAGCTGTTCCTAAATTCATGTCCTAAAGGAAAATAAGACTTCAACAGACCCCAAAAAATAAGGTAATTAAGCTACAACTGTGAAAAAACTTGTAGTAATTAATAATCAACTCACTCTCACTAATTGGTAATATGGTATAAATCCTTCTCTGTAGCTGGACTTTGGCGACTTTGTGCATTCTTCTTTCCTCCACTCTTCTCCACCCTTTCAACCCCCTAACACTAGGAGAAGAGAAAGATTCCAGTGACAGCCAGTGACAACCAACGGCCCCTCTGTGTGGCTCTAGCATTTAAAGAAAAGTCCCCAGAATTCCAAATGTCACGCAGTTGCAGAAACTATCTGCAGGTGGCAAAAATCACACCCCTTCTAGAGTACGAGGCAAGTCATAGTCAGCTGCTGTGGACAATCTGAAGCAGCCTCATATCCCATACCTGAGATAAAATAAAAACACGTTCTTATAATATTTCTGTGTTTTTTAAAGAAACCAAAATGCCAAATTTGTTACTACAGTTCTCTTTTCAGTAAAGATCAACTTAATGGTTGTGAATCATCATCAATATAAAATATTTCTTAGAAATGTGGTTATATAGTGGCTTTAAGCATCACCCTCACATGCTATATGGCTAGACCAATTACTTTTAATAGCTGTAATCATAACACAGAAAATGTATTTTACATTAGCTTTTCATTCCTTTAAAACTTAAGTACATTTCCTCCGTTGTAAGGTATGTATACACCCATAAGTTTTTTTGAATTTTGTACTTGGGTGCTATATTTACATCTTTTCTACCCTTCCTCCCCTTGAAAATCTTCCCATATCCCCCTCCCTTCCCCTCACATTAATGGCTACTTCATTGATAATTTTTTTACACACACACCCCCACACACCCCCACACACACAGTCTCTCCTTCTCCCCGCCCCCCCTCCCCCCCAGTCCTTCTGGTGTTGCCTGTGTGTTTGTTAGAGCTGAGCATCTGGGATTGGATTTCCTGTCTGAGGTCTCATGTCCTCTGCTGTTGTCATTACGCAGGCCTTGCTTAGGCGGCCATCCCTCTCAGGCCTAGAGAGCCTCTGGCTCTTCTCCTTTCTCACCCCCTCTTAAGAGATGCTCCCTGCGCCAGAGGCGGGGCTTGTGCTGTGCCTGGATCAGATGAGCTGCTCACTCACACTTGTAGAGTCTTTACATTTTGCCAGCCGTGGTCACTGTAATAGTGTGTCTCCTGCATGAAGCTTCTCTGGTGAGGGGTGAGTGCTCTGCTGACATGGGCTGTCACTCAGTCAGAGTTAATTTGGCACTGTTTGATTTTTCCCATGTCTTTTTTTTTTTTTTTTGGCGTTTGTTTTGGGTTTTTGTAAAAGAGTTTGTTTCACAGCCTGAGCTGTCCTTGAACTTTTAATCCTCGCAACTCAGTGTCTCGGGTGCTGGGGTTCCAGGCATGTACACTGTACCTGGCTGTAGAATAAGTTTCCATCCTAAGTACATGGTGTGATATTTGGGTTAACTGACCTGCAGCATTTTGCTAAATTTCTTGATATTTGTTCTCTTATATAAAGTTCCTTTTCTCTTTTATATTTCAAAATATTGTATTTCATTTTTCTGAAAGTAGTGATGGATTCTTTAAGGAACTTAGCTGTTTTGAAAACACAGGTAATCTAATTTTGGACATAAAACTCCAATACATTATAACTGTTAAACGCAAAATACATTTTTGTGCTCATTTCTGGACTTATCCCAGGCTGTGTACATACACTAATGCCTAACTAATTTTTCATACCTGATTTAATTGATTTGTGGGATAATTTGCCCTAGATTGAGGAGGAGCTGAATTTTCATTTTAAGTGTTGTGGGAAGACATGTAAATGTCTTTCATTGTGAGTAAACACATAACACTTTTTTGTTTCTTATTTTCAGGATGAAGCAGGAAGCATCTCATTTGCACATCTCTCTGGGACGTAGGATAAAAAGATCCAGTTGATTGGCAGCAACTGTTGGAGGAAGGATCTGTGCATCTTAGTGCTGTGTTTAGAACAAGAAAGATTTGGTTTGGGATTATGAAATAAGCTACAAATTTAAAATTCTGTTTAAACAGTTCAGGATGTGATTGAGAAGGTCTGGTCGATGTGATCTAGTTTTCTGTCACGGAGGATGCGTTACAGATGTAGGATGATGTTTCCATCCAGGGCCGCTCCTCAGATCTTTGCTCCTGCTTGTTGTCGAGGTTGAGAGCTCCGACTAAAACTCATGGGGTAAATTAATGGTGTATTTTTACCAAACACTCACCAAAGCAACAGAAGGTTTCAGAACTTTAATAAGCCAGTCTGATTTGGTCAAATAGTTTTCGTTTTATCTGTATAGGGATAGAGGTTTTAAAAACTAGCAAACCACAGGTTAGTGAGTGTTAAGTGATCACTTGGCAGTTCTGTCTTTACAAACACTTTGCTGCCCTAAGCCTTGACCTGAAGGCGTTCGACGTTGGTGCCTGCCTGTCTGTGTCTTGGAAGTCTGGGCTTCCTTCACTTTTTTTTTTTTTTTTTGGACAAATCTTAACGCTATTAGGTTTGAAATCGTAATGTGACATATCAAAGCAGTCCAGACTGGTAAGGACATTAATAGCTTCACTTGAATTGAACCAGCTCTAGATAGGGGGAAAAACAATCTTAAGTCTCCTCATTTGCTTTTCCAGTGGGGTAGCCATCCCATGTTTTAGATCAAGTAGGGGGTGCCTTGCTTAAATAAAACTAGCATTTAATGTATAATTGTGTGAAGGGTCTATGGATAGAGCTGTATTTCTGTCACGTTGTGGCAGTATCTTCTGCTTTAATACTAAATAGCTTGTTATTTAAATATTGGACAACATGGCTGGCTTCAAAATTAGTCATTAATAAACTTAACTTTATGGATACCTGTGTAGAAGAATCAAAGTCCTGTATATTTTCTTTACCTTGTCCTATTCTCAGAATGACAGCTGCCACCAAGAGATAATAAATCTTACTCTTCAGATTGAATTTTCTGAGCTTTCAGAGGTGGGAACCTGGAAGAGACGTGTATTGTTTAGTACATAGCCACCTGATTACCAGTTACGGGGCAAAAGTACTGTCCTATAGACAATAAATGGTTTGTTTCAAGTTGGAGATTACCTAAGAGTGTTTTGTTACTAGAATGTACCAGCCAACTTACTTATCAAGTCCTGATGTATTAATATGAGAAGAGATATTTTCCAGGTGTGTTAAAATAGTAAAAAAAGTGACTTAGAGTTGGGTGTGGAAGCATGTAAGTGTTTTATGCCCACACAGAGGGGGGCAGAGGTGGGCCGATCTCTGTAAGTTTGAGGCCAGAATGATCTACTGTTGAGTTTTGGGCCAGCCAGGGCTACATAGTGAGACTGTACCTCAAAACAAAAACAAAAACAAGCCATGGCTTAACTAGCTTAACAGTTTATTACTTAGATGGAGATGTTTTCATAAGCAGTTGTCCAGACCGTGAGAGTTGGTGTCTAGAGTATATAATGGGTGCGAGCTTTCTCTCTTCTGTAGCTGGCCTGGCCTCTAATTTGCTGTGGGAAAGATGTGTAGGTGTGTTGGCATTAAGTGCTCTGCTTTGGGCAAGCTTGAAGTGATGTATCATGCCTCTGGAGGCTGAGTTCTCTGTACAAAGCAAATTGTAACACTGGGAAATTATGAACTGACACTCTCTCTTCAGCATTTCTTATAACTTAGACCACTGAGTTAGTGATTGCTAATAGGTGTAGTTCCTGGTAAAGAATCACATAATTGAATAAAAGTTCATTTATGCACTTAGCATTATGCATTAGCACTCAGAAAGCTGAGGCAGGAGAATCACAAATTAGAAATCAGTGTGAGCTACGGAAGAAATCTTGTGCCCTAAACTCCTAACTTTAAAGAAAGAGAAAACCTGAAACAGGATTAGGGCGGATGGCAGGTGCCTGTGGTCTTCTGCTCTGCCAGACAAAGGAGCAGCAAGGGAGGAAGACGGGGGCAGGTGATGGAAGGGCCTGCAGCCCAGTGCCTGTCCCTATGTGCCTGAGATGCTAAAGCTTCTGCCGTGTGGGAGGGGACATAGTCCTGACAGCTGCACTGTGGGGAGAGGGGCGGAGTGTAAGCCATCACGAGTGGGTGACACATCATGGCCTTGCTTCCTTCATGTTAGTGTCCTCTACCCTCAGCAGGATTCATCTGGAGGTTTTTATCTACTTGGCATTATATCCTAAAATTGAATACATTATTTATTTGTTTTTTTTTTTTTTTGGTTTTTCGAGACAGGGTTTCTCTGTGTAGCCCTGGCTGTCCTGGAACTCACTTTGTAGAGCAGGCTGGCCTCGAACTCACTTTGTAGACCAGGCTGGCCTCGAACTCAGAAATCCTCCTGCCTCTGCCTCCCAAGGGCTGGGATTAAAGGCGTGCGCCACCACCGCCCGGCACATTATTTACTTTAAATGTGTGAGACTATTTGGGAATGGGAAAGAATTCATCTTAGTGACCGGAGTGTGAAGTTCCAGTTCCGCAGGCTTTGGCAGTAGGATTTCTCTGATGTATAAACACTGATTTTAGGTGAGTAAGTATTTTTATAAGCTAGGTAGGGGATAAAGTGACTGTAAACTATATTGTGGTCTGTGCGGGCATGTTTTCAGCTTGGCGGGAGTGCTGTGGCCTGTGCTAGCTCGGTAGAACCCTGGTTGCACTGTTGTATTCCCAGCTTGGTGGATGACTGTCCGGTAGCTCTGTGTTCTTGGTCGTCGGCAGTGAGTTTAGGGGTTGTAACTCTCCTAATAGGATGTTTAGTGGTTTTGTCTGAATTCCAGTTTAGTAGTGGCATTATATGTCTATATATTTACTGCCCCTGTATATGATCTTGGTAGAAATTTGTCTAGTTTTTTTGCCCAAATTTAGAATTGATTTTTACTGGGGGTTAGGTGATAGGAAGATTTCAATCTAAAGGATGGAGGGTATTTGTTTTGTTTTAGAAAAGAGCAGTAAAGGGTATGCACTGGTCAGTCTACCTTCCATTAATATACCAGCTGCTTAGTCCTCAGGCCTTCCCATCCTCTGCTTCTCTGCAAGCTGATCTTTATTGTCTACGCAGATACCAGACACGATCTCATTTAAAATTTTAAGTTATAGTTACCCAGTACTGGTTTTTTTATGTGCATGGATGCGTGTATGTGGGTGTGTGTACCCCATGTACAGTGGTGTGTATAGGTCAGAAGGCAACTTTGAGAAGTTGACTTACCGTGTGGTGAGATCCAGATAGTGAACTCCAGTTGCGAGGTTTGTGCAGCAGGTGCTCTTACCTGTTGCAGGAGCTTGGGGGGCGGGGTTGGGGGGTGTCCTGCTTGGGGTTAATAATGAAGACAGGGAGCCATCTGTATAGTATACTCCTGTTGCCTTTTTGCTGGGGGCAGCCTCCTCACTAGGCATCAAGAGTCCCCTGAGCCAGTCCTGACCTGCGCTCAGTCTTCCCTGCTCGCCTTGCTCTGCCTGTCCCACCTCAGGCTCCTTTAATTACTACAAAAAGGCACCTTTAGCAAGTTTTCCATAGCATCAAAGCTAAAACTAGCTGATCTAGGGGTTGTCTTGAAAGTCTCATCTACCTAAGTATTCTCAACCATATAGAACTTGGTTTGCTAGGCCTGAGGCTCTGAGAATCCTTCAAAAGAATAATCCCATAAAATCTCAGCTAACCATTACTGACAAAGGGCTACCTCAAAGCGGAGGTGCCATCACTTATGTCAGATACAACAGTTCTGCTAAAATTCTGCTCCAGAGCACCTCACCAGCCTGGTTATTTTATAGCTACGTTAAGAAGATCTCGTTTTCTGTATAATGTAGAGGTGTGTAATGTGATACGTCTTGTACTGATCATGTTTAAATTGCTTCTGGTGTTTTGCTGTTAAAAAGCTGAAGTGAATTACCTTCTACAAATATGTCATTTTTATCAACCTACATTTCTTTGGGGTAAGTGGCTGGGTGACTTGCACTTGGAGTGCCCATCTCAAAGTTCTCATGGACCGCAGAGGCTGCAGGGTTTTCCCCACATCCCTGTCAGCAGGCTGCATTCTGCATGCCTGTTGTCCAGAAAACGTCCTGAAAACTTGCATTTCTTCTTCTGTGACGTGTCTTAGTAGCTTTCTCCCCTTTTTCTTTCTCTTAAGCCTTCCCTGCGAACTGCATATAGCCATGTCACCGTTTATGGAACACTGTCATATACAGTCCTGTCCACTGATTTCTTTTTCTTTCTTGTTTAAGAGCTAGTGTCTCTGCCAGACTTGGCATTTGCCTCTAATCACAGCACTCAGGAGGCTGAGGCAAGATCATGAGTCCATGGCCCGCCTGAGCTACACAGTGAGACCCTGTCTTGGTACAAACAAACAAAACAAGAAATAGAATCTCTGTCGCCCAGGCTGCCGCCAAGTCCTGAGCTAAAGGGATTCTCCTGTGTCGGCATGCGAGGAGCTGGAACTAAAGGTCTATACCTTCTCTTGGCATCTTTTTTTCCCCTCCCCATTTAAAAACCCCACATAACAGTTGATTTACGTGAGTTTCAGTAAGCATTTCTTTTCAAGGAAACCTCAGAAGATTACTTCCTAAAAAATGTAGTTGTCCGAAATGTAAAATTAAAGCTTTGAGCCAAGATTAAACAGTCCTCACTGGTGGGCATTGGGCCTGCTCTGCCCCGAAAGAAGTTTTTTTCAAATGAAAATTTAAAGCAGGCTTGGTATTTGAACTGCCAGTGTGATCTGTGCTCATACCGGGCTGCTGGCAGTTATGCTAACTAGCTTTCTTGAACAAGTTGCAGGCGGATGGAATGCGTCCGTGCAGCCTTGGGCGGGTTGGCTATGGTCTGGTAGTGTAGGAGCTGAGGCACATTTCTTCTAGTCAGCCGTTGCCCATGTGCTGCCACTCAGGCACTGAGGTGCAGCTGGGAGGTTGGGCTCATACATTGCTTTTGCTTATTCTAGAACTTAATGCAGCCCACTTGGTGTGTACCCTGCTGCAGCGTCCCACAGTGACGTGCTGAGTGTCCCTTCACTTGTTACGTGGGCAGTTGGTGGAATAAAGCTGCTGGGATATGAGCAGGGCTCTGTGCACCTTCACTTTATTACCTTTGTGATTACACTATCTCAAGGTACAAGGCTGATTACCTTAAATTTTATTAGATGCTGGCACATCTTTTTACAAAATGCCATCCTGTGTGTGTGATCGTGTGCACACGTGTGTGCATACATGAGAGCCTGTGGGCCAAAGGTTGTTTTTTTTTTTTGAGCCGGTTTCTCTGTGTAGCCCTGGCTGTCCTGGAACTCGCTCTGTAGACCAGGCTGGCCTCAGATCTTCCTCTGCCTGCTGAGTGCTGGGATGAAAGGCGTGCGCCACCACAGCCTTGGCTTCCAGCCAACTGTTTGGAAACAGTTTCTCCCACTGAACCTAAGCTCCCTGGTTGCTGGACTGGAGCTGACAAGCTCCCAGGGTGCTCTTGCCTTCTTTCCCGGTGCTCTTGCCTTCTTTCCCGGTGCTAGGATTAGAGGTGTGGACTGCCATACCTGATCCATACCCTATTCTTTAAATGGCTGCTTGGGTTCCAAACTTAGGTCCCCTAGTTTGGGGGGATATGCACTTCACTGAGTAACCTGTTACTCAGTTCCCCTCTCAACTCCCAGATTCTCCCCACTTCTCTACCTACCCAAATCACACCTTTTTTGTCTTTCTTTTAGTAGAATACAAACAGGTATCTGGAAAATAGTAAAAATTAAATTATAAACCAGAACAGAAAACAAACACAAAAGACCTAAAGATAATGCACAAGAAACATACAGACACTGAGACTCACATTCACGAACATAGAAATCCTAAAAAAACAAAACTGGAAACTAATGTATAAGCAAAAGATCTGTAAGGGGAGAAAAGGTGAGATTAAAAAGCAAACAAAAAGCCCAAACAAAACTTCAGGAAGAGTATTGAGTTTGTTTAGTGTTGACCCTCTCTCTACTGCTGAGCATGGCTGGGTGAGGGAGGGGTGGGGTCTCCCTTAAGTGTGGCAAGAGTGAGGGTTTGGAGAATATTAGTGTTTCTAAGTAGCTATCAGTTGGAGAGTTGGTGGTTAGGGATGGGACCTTGTGTCTACTTCCCTTCAAAACAGTCGGGCCCCATCTGGCTTAGACTTGTGCAGGCCCTGAGTTCTTGATAGGTTTCTCCTGTCTGCTGATTTTTCTTTGAAGACATGTCTAATCTGTATATTGTACTGAATTTTCTGGTTACCTAATTATTTTTGATGTTTATTGGAGTTTGATCTATTTTTTTCTTCAAGACAGGGTTTTTATGTGCAGCCCCTGAACTCAGAGATTGACCTGTTTCTGCCTCTTTGAGTGCTGGGATTGGAGGCGAGCGCCGCTTCCGCCCAGCTGAGTTGGTCTTTAGTAACACCTAGGCTCTATTTTGTTTTCTGTGAGAGTCAGCAGAATGTATCATTGTGGTGAATGTTTTTGAGAAGGGTCTGCTGAGCTGGCTTCAGATTTGCTATCCTGCCTTTAGCTTCTGAGTGCTAGAATTTCAGGCGTGTGCCATCAGCCATCAAGGACAATGACTGAATTCTTCTCTTGCCCTGTTTCTGTGTTCTGTATCATCTTCATCAGGGCATCTTAATGTGATTCCAAAGAAAGACACTTGGTGGTGAGCTCGGATGGTTAGAATCAGGGTCCATTACTGGAGGGAACTTCTGCCTAGACAGTATTAATTAGGCCATGTCCAACACAGCAAGTAGACAGGGACAGCATTCGTAATTTGGAGCCTTCAGGCAAACTTCCAAAGGCTTGTGATCACTGGGTGTGGTGGTGGTACGTGCCTTTTAGACAGGCAGGTCTATGTGGAAAGACCCAGGGTGGGGTGGAGGAAGAGGAGGAGAGGAGGAAGAAGAAAAGGAAGGAGAAAGAGAAGCAGCGGCAGCGGCCAGGTCTTGGGCACGTGGTATTTTATTGGGGCTTTGATTTGTAGTTCCGTCACTGGTAATGAGCCTCACGTGTGTATCTGTGAGAAATGCCCTTCCAAGTAGGTTGCTTCACTTTTCTCATTTAAATACATGTGTTCTGGATACCAGTCCTTTACCAAATGTCTTGGTTAGGGTTACTATTTGTGTGCACCATCACCAAAAGCAACTTGAGGAGGAATGGGTTTCTTTCACTCGCACTTTCACACAGCTACAGCATGTGTCAGACGGACATAAAGCTAGCCTGCATGCTCACGTTTTCTCTTTTGGGGTGTCTGTTCACTCTGCTGGGCTTGTACTGGATCATCTGCCTTCACCTATTGAACTGCTGGGATTGTAGGCTTACAACTATGTGCCAACTGAACAGCTGGCTCATTTTGTTGCCTGTGTTTCTATGTCATACCTAGAACTTCACTAAACACATCATGAAGCTCTTCCTCTAGTTTAGATCTCCCGCTTAGGATGGCTAGCTGCTGCTCCTCTATTTTACGAGGGTTCGGTTTTCTCATCCCTCGTGATGGTGCCCTGGGCACCCTTCTCAGGGACGTGGCCTTGGATTTAAAGGTTATTCCTAGGCCGTCTCTGCTTCACGGCACTATCACTTTGACTTGGTTACTGTAGTCTTAAGCACTGAAATCAATTATGTGACCTCTGAATTTATACTTTTATATTTTGGTTTTTTTTCGAGACAGGGTTTCTCTGTGTAGCTCAAGCTGTCCTGGAACTCAGAAATCCACCTGCCTCTGCCTCTAGCTGCTGGGCTGAAATAGACATTTTAATGAAGTTCTTTTTTTTTCCCCCCATTTCTACAGAAAAGTTGGATTTTATGGATTTTTTTTTTAAAAGGATCATCTTATGCATGTCAGGCCCTGAATTTGTGATTCCTCTGCCTTAGGCTCCTGCAGTGTTTTGGTGATGTGTTTTAGCTTGTGAACACATGGTGTCTTGTGGAAGATCCTGTGTACCGTGTAAGTTCTTGCCTCTAGTTGATCTCAGTTTCATTTGGTTGATGCTGTTGTTAAATGTTAGGAAGCAATTTTTAAGGAAGATTCTGTAGGAATAATTATATATTTGCTTTTGGGATGGGGTATAAAATAACACCCACAAATCTTTGGGGCTGCATACAAAGGCACAAGGACCACACTAAGTGTGTCCTCTCCTCGTATCTTTGTGCTATGCAGCAGTCACCTTACTTGAAGCTGATTTGATAGTCGTGCCCCTCTTATATATAGCCTCAAACTGCTAGCTCCTACAGGTGACCAAACCAGCAGGAACAAAGGATTAAGAAAGGTTTAGCAAAAAAAGAAGGAAGGATGGAGGCTCAGGGTTAAGAAGCCGGCTGCCCTCGCTGGCACTGGGGTTTGCTTCCCAGCACCCCAGGGCAGCTCCCAGCTGTCTCTAACTCTGGTTCCAGGGGAGCCCACGCCCTCCTCTGTCTGCACAGGTACTGCATGGAAATGGTGCACAAACGCACAGAGGCAGAACTCATTCACATAAAGATGTTTTTACATTTTTTTTTCAAAGAGAAAAGAACCAACACAACAAATTAGAATTACTAATTTTATTTTCCCCTAACCTTAACTCTTAAACTTCAGCTTCACCAGCAGGTCAGACTTCTGAAATAATAATGCCTTTCCCAGGTTTTAACCCTTTTCAGGAGATAGGATCTGTTGCCGTTTTTACCCCAGAATTCCAAACCTGCATAGACTCATGGAATCTTATTGGAATCAGACAGTCCAGATATACAATTATACAACATAATCATTGCAACGAGACCATTTCTTTCCATCTTTTATTCAGTGTCCCCCCACTTTTCCACAAAGATTTGTCACAAAGAGATGTTTGAATATTGTCCTTTCCAAGAACCCTGCCTGTAGCTCCTGATCTGTAGTTCAGAAATGGACTTCTCATCAAATCAAGTTTGCTAACTGTCCTGGCCATTAATAAATCAGAGTTGATGTTGTGTGTACCTGGCTTAGCTTTGCTTTAATCTTCTACTTGCAAGAGCAACCCTGCCTTTGAAATGTCTTACTCTCCCCTTTATGACTCGAGGAGGAGGGACTGGGCGGACACTGGCTTGCTCTGCCGGAGGGATTCTGAGGCGTGTACATACTTACTTCTGGAGCCATCTGGTGGGAAGCAACCAATGTTCTTGTTCACATAAAGACGACTCTTGTAGGTATGACCAAAACAACAAAAAAATCTGGTTCCGAAGCTATAATGCATTATCAATACATTCAAAATTTATATTACTCTTGATTCCGTTCCCTGAGATTGGGTTCACAGTTTGGTAAAGAGGTAGGTCCTGAGAGCTGAGAGGAAGCTGTCTAGCAGTACTGGAGCAGCACTTGATATTATCTCCCTTAACATTTAGGTTGCCCCTCAATGCATATGTAATGCTGCTTTTTTGGCATTGGTGGTGCTGTGGTAGAAGGAGCGACCTCACACTGGCTTGCCAGCGTTCCCCGCTCAGCTACAGACCAGCTTTGTCACTTTTTTTTTTTTTGGTTTTTCGAGACAGGGTTTCTCTGTATAGCCCTGGCTGTCCTGGAACTCACTCTGTAGACCAGGCTGGCCTCGAACTCAGAAATCCACCTGCCTCTGCCTCCCAAGTGCTGGGATTAAAGGCGTGCGCCACCACCGCCCGGCTCCAGCCCAGCTTTATCATTTCATAAAAATACAAATGCCCAAAGATACGCTTATGGGCTTGTCTAGGTGTTGAAGGGAAAGGCTCAGCAACTTTTATTTACACACTCATTAGAGAAGATGAGCAAAGGTCAGAGCACGCCAAGCTCTGCCTTCCCCTCGGACACCGACCTGGTTTACTTCGATCTTTCCTACCAGCTACGGTTGGTTCTAAGGACTGGGTTTCAGGGCATCTTGGTCTAACAGGAGCCGAGGCCTGGCATGACCACTCGGGCTTGGCCTTGGCCCTCAGTCCTAGGGTGGGCTGGTGGAATACTGCTTCATTGGCTGCTCGTGACACGGAGTGCACACTCGCTCAGGCTTGATGCTTGAAGGAAGAGGCGGCTCATATGTTGTGCAGGCATTGCAGAAGGTCCCTCTGCAGTTTTTACATGTGTTCTGCAAGAGGATGAGATTAGGAGGGGATCACAAGAACAGGCTAAGGACAGAAAGGGTCAAATACGAACTGCTCAATGCATAATCAGGTATGGAATGGCTGCTGTGTGCCAAACGGCCCTGACCAGACAGGTCACAAGGGAGCACAAGATCAGCTATTAGATCTAAATGAAGTAGCATGGCTGTCCCAGAATCACGACAACAGTGTTCAGTCTCTGGAGCACACAGCATACTTTTGATCCCTACTTTTGGGTAGGGTAACTCTAATCCTAGCAAGTACCTGAGCATACTGAAAGTAAATAAGGTAGTGAGTTAGCAATGTCTGGAGGGGCTGAGTCCTCAGCTGTGTTCAGTATCAGCTCAGTTCCCAGAGCACCGACAAGCTTGATGCTT
The DNA here is from genome assembly GCA_036184795.1 of Tokudaia tokunoshimensis. Lineage (NCBI taxonomy): Eukaryota > Metazoa > Chordata > Mammalia > Rodentia > Muridae > Tokudaia > Tokudaia tokunoshimensis. The sequence continues at coordinate 18,720,844 of BTHU01000014.1, forward strand.
CTCTGGTGCTCCATGAGCACGTCTGTGTTGCTTCCTGCCTCTGTTTCTAGGGAAGCTAGTCTCCATAAACATTCTGAACCTTCAGCAATGTGTTGCTACAGTAGTGCCACCAGGGCACCCACAACAGGGTCCTACAGCAGCTCTGCATAAAAGGCTTCAGATAATGACTCCAGCCAACTTTCTTCTGTTTTGGAACATTTATGAATTCTCAACCATGTTCACTTGCTACATGGTTTGGTTAATCTGCTAGAGCATACTGTGATATTGTTAAGATTCAGCATGATGTAATCCAGAATTTGGGCACATTTCTTATAATTCTTCAAGTACCTGTTTGTAATATTCCTTTGAACATAACACCTCTAGAGCATCTCTGGGCATCATGTCTGATGCTCAAGGATACTGCTGTTAACAAGTGCCACTCTCAGTCATCAAGGACATCTGTTCTTTCTGATCTAGTCTGTCACTTTACCTACTCCGACATGGACAGGGGTCTAGTGGGAGAGCTCCTCTCCCCTCCCCTCCCCTCCTGGCACACAGCAGCCTGGAAGGACGGAGTCAAAGACTAGGACTTGAGTGCAGCAGTCTGCTTTGTTAGCACTCTTCAGCACATGGAACAGGATAATGTGCTGTAGCATTGGGCTGCGATGTGGCTCAGGGTAAAGCATTTGCCTATATGCCAGGGGCTGGATTCCATCAAAACCAAACCAAACCAAAACACAGACTTAGGCCAGGCCTGTGGTGCACAGTGCAACATCAGTACATGAGGCACAAGCAGAAAGAGCACAAGTGTGGTGATGGTCAGGGCTATACAGCCAGTCCCAGGCCATCTGGACCACATGGGACCAGGGCTCAAGACCAAAACACCGGTCCACCGAAATGGCTCTTCAGGTAAAAGTGCTTAATGTGAAAAAACTGAGGGCCTGGAACCCATGGTTGGAGAAGAGATGAGACTCTCATAGGTGCCCTCTGACCTCCAAATGACCACCATGGCAGGTGGGCTACCCCTCCTTTCTCTCTCACAGTTACAATACACAGTAAAAACAAAGTGACAAAAGTATGTGTGCAGCCAATACTTCATTTTATAAGTCAGGACTGTCTCAATTATGTATGCACTTACTTGCATTTCTTTTAAAGAGTAAGTGTCTGGCAAATGCACCCCCCTGGTGTTCTAGCCCACTGCGGGCACCATAACAAACAGCTAAATCCTGTTTGCTCTTGGCAAGGACCTGCTGCTGCAGGCCATCTGTGAAGGGACCACTCACCTTTGTCAGGCTGTCACCTTCCCGGCACAGCTGACACACCTGTGGCTTTTAAGAGAGTGCAGGCTGACCCTAAGACATGCAGTAAGTCAGTTACATCCCTGAGCACATGGGTCAGGGACACTGTGACACTTCCAGCTCTAAAATCAGACTCCACATTGCATGGGAAAGAAACAAATTACATATCCTGTTACCTGAACTCCGAACTTTATAACAAGAAAACTGAGCATTCCTGGCCCCTCCCTCAGTGAGCATGAAAACACGGCTTCCTTTCATATCTTACAAGGTGAGGAGCTGACCCAGACATGTTCTTCTCATTGGGTTGCCATATTGTATTTTCAAGGTGTGTTACAATCACTTCTCTAGGTTAAAAGTTTTTAAAGAGTTCAAAAGTGATCAAAAGGGGCTGGAGAGAGTGCTCGGCTGTTAGGAGCACTGGCTGCTCTTCCAGAGGACCAACGTTTGATTCCCAGCACCCACACTGCAGTTCACAGTTGTCCATAATCCAGTTCCAGGGGTTCTGATACCTTCTGGTCTCTGTGGGCACCAAGCATGCATATGGTACCCAGACACATAGGCAGAACACCCATACACATAAAAGCAAAAAACAAGAAAAAACTTTTTAAAGTGACCCCCCCCCAAAAAAAATCTTTTCCTTTCTGTTTTAGGGAAAGGAAAATGAGAGGGCGGTGAGCGGTTTCAGTGTCAGTTCATCAGAGGTGACCTTGTGGGAATGAGACTCCCCGTGGGCTCAGCCTCCTAAGCCGAGTGCTCTGAGCTCCAATCACATTAGGATTCCCATTTACAAATCCTTTACAATTTGTATCTCTTTTATTTTTACCACCCAGAAGATAGTATTTTTGTCTTTCAACATATCAAAGACAGGTTTCCCAACACTTGAGAGTGCATGTTAGATTATCAAGAAGATGCTACAGGGGGCTGTGTCCTTGTGTCTCCCTCCCACGATACCCAGTTTACTGGCTAGCTATGGCACACTAACTCTGTAACTGGGTGCGAGGCATGTTAAAACAGGAGTCTTTCTTACCTGTTCCTCTGCAGAGAGAGTCAGCAGCCTACAATGGAGAAACAAAAAGAGCAGCAAGTGTTACATCACTGCAAGTCCTTGATACATCTCAAGAAATGCTCAACACACTCCTTAAATAAGAAATGCCTCTGTCCGTGTACATTGCTGGGAACAGCATAAGTATTAATTGGCCTCCAAGATTCTAGACATTTTAGTTAAACCTTTTACTAGACTCTATCTGATCCTTGATATACGTTACAGTTCTGATCCACACACATATATATAGTTATACTTCTTTACCTTTTTACGATCTAGAAAATGCCATTTGTCTTATAACATGTAAAATATTGATGACTCATTAACCACATAATTTTAAAGCTTTATTATATCTGATATTATGGGAGTCTACCCATTATTATATGCTATGTATTTGTCTTCTTTCCTCAAATACTTTTAAAATGGAAGCTTTATGAAACTAATCCAGGAAATCAATGAATCAGATTGTCACGAGACATATATAAAAATCCTTTTCAACAGTTGAAGTCTTTCTTCGGAAGAGAGGCAAAGAGTCAACTCCTATTCAGTAAAAATGCAGCCCAGTTACAATGGGTCATGTACTATGGTGACCAAGGCCCTAAATATTCCCTTAGTGTTCTGTGCTTACAGTTCTGGCTGAGACAGGTCCTAGAGGTTGTCACAATGTCACAGAGATAAAGGAATTGAAACTGGGAACCAGGAACTGGAGGGGTGCACACCTTTAATTCTAACACATAGGAGGCAGAAGCAGTTGCATCTCTGTGGGCTGAACCCACTGTGTTCTGCATTCTGTTCTCAAACAGCCTGGCTATGTAGAAAGACCCTGCCTCAAACACCAAACAACAACACACCAGGCATGGCAGACAGGCGACCTGTAAGTCACCCAGCTTCTGCACCTCAGACTTCTCAGCTGCAAAGGAGGGATTTGGTGATTGTATTTTTATAATGTCCTAAGCTTCAGAGCACAATACATACCTTTACTTGTTAAGAGCCTAGGTCAGAACTTGACATTTAATGGACATTCCTGATTCTTCTAGTAAATGACTGATTTAGCCTGAAAGGCCCTGTAAAGTTAATTTTACAGCCTTTCCTTTCTTGGTGCATCTGTGGATCTATTATATTAGATGGACTACCATTTAGTCTTAGATTAAGCCATGTTCTTTGGGAGCAAAATTAGAGATTTGGGGATCATTCTGACCTTGGAGGCGCGGTCTGATTTATAACCATCACCGGGCTGTATGGTTTACTTCTCCAACAGTTTTCTCTGGAAGGAACAACCATACACTTCAGATTCCTGAAGGACAGATGCCCCAAGCGGACACTATGCTGTTCTCCCAAACCATTTTTTGGTGCTGTTCCTTAAAAATACTTTTAGGTACTTTTCTAGGACAATTTGAAATTCACAGCAAAACTGATGAAAAGCCCAGACTTCCCATACATTCTTGTACCCTACATCCTGCCCCTCAGGGTCAGCACACACCCCACGGTGGCATCTGTAATACTGATAAGCCCATGCTGACTCACCGCCACACACAGTCAGTATGTTAGAGTCAAGCAGGGCAGCGGTGCAGATGGTGTAGCACACACCTTTAATCCCAGGCAGACAAATCTCTTGAGCTTGAGGTCAGCCTGGTCTACACAGTGAGTTTAGGATAGCCAGTGCTACAGAGAAGAACCCTGTCTCAAAAATCCAAACCAACCCATCCCAACCCAACCCAAGCCCCCAGAAGTCTATTCCAGTCTATGTGCCAGCAGTGCTGTGGCACGTGTGACTGTGGCATACGGAGTAGTTTCTCCGCCCTAAGCATTCGCTGTGATTCGCCTCCTCACCCTCTTCTTCCGACTCCCAGCAAACAGTGGTTTTCCTGGTTTTCTTTTACTAGAATGCTATAGAGTTGGATCTCCTTTGTTTGTTACATAGAAGCATTCGTTATATAATGTTTTTCTCTAACATGGTAAAGTTACTGTCAAAAAGTCAGAGCCTATGTTTTTCTCTTTTTGTTTTTCTTCCAAGACAGGGTTTCTTTGTGTATCCACTACTGTCCAACAAACCTATGCTTTTTTTTTTTTCACCTTCAAGACAGGGTTTCTCTGTGTAGCCCTGGCTGTACTGGAACTCTGTAGACCAGGCTAGCCTCAAACTCACAGCGGTCCACCTGCCTCTGCCTCCCGAGTGCTGGGATTAAAGGCGTGTGCCACCTCGCCTAGCCCCGATGCTTTCCATAGTGAGCAGATCAGATGAAAGTTAAGAAACAGGGATGAAGGCAAGCTGACACTCTCAAGGGGAAGAAAAAGTAAGGCATAAGGGAATGAGGGTATTTACCTCAGACTTGGCGGGTGAGTGGAAACAATCATAGTAATGTTCATTTACAAACATAAGAACTATAGAGCTTCATGTTGGTTAAATCCAAATTCAATAGAAATTCTCTTTCTCTCTCTCTCTCTCTCTCTCTCAGGCGCGTGCGTGCGCGCACACACACACGTTTTGACAGGGCATCAGTATAGCCCATGTTGGTGATATCTCCTTCTGCTTCACCCATGTAACTGGTTTGGGACTATAGGTGTGAGGTATTACATCAACGGATAGAATGCCTTTAAGTGATAATTTAAGGGGTTAATCATGGAAGAATCTGAGGAAGGCCGACTGCCCCCTGAATCCAGCTGGTATGCTGTGTAGTTTTTCCCTTTAATTGCCTTCTACTTCACGACTCAGTGGCTGTCCGTCAGGAGCTCCCTTCCCACCACTCCAAAATGACTCAGTAGCTTAACAGCACTCCATTAAGAGCATTACAACACCTGTGGCTTTCTCCCAGCGGCTTCTTTAGTTTAGCATTTTCCTCCTGAATTCTGTGCTTCCCATCCTGCCAAGAGAAAACAGCTCAATCATTAATTATTCAGGATGCTAAACTGTGATGACATCATAGGCTTCCGCCATAATGTCTAGGCTTGAGGAAGAAGAGTGCTTTCCTTGCTTCTTCTCCCGCCTCCCTCCCTCTTTCCCTCCCTCCCTCCCTTCTTTTCTGTTTTAGAGAAAGGATTTAACTTTCCAAGCAGTTTTCTCATGCTCTATACCAAGTAGTTATTAAATAATTTTGATTCAGTTTAGAAGTAGATATTTCTGGAGCATTTTTTATTTTCTGAAATTTAAACAAAATCCAAAGGAATGGCCTGGTCAGTGGGCTCAAGAGAAGTTTGTTCTTGGGAAAAGTATCTGTCTTGACTTTTCTCTGAAAAACTGGCCAACCCCAGCACAGCCTATCCAGCGAGTTGTATGACTCTGAACCCACTTAGCTGCCCCACTGCCAAGGACTCCAGCCTGTACTCAAGCAAGTTTCCTGTTGGAAGGGCAATAGAGCCAGGCTGGGAAGGCAGCCTGGGTAGATTTTAGTTCAACTTCTGTGAGAAAGGAATATATATACACACATACCACTGCCTGCTCTGAACTACTTCCCACCTACTTTCAAAAGTCTACCAAGTTCTTAGAGCAAATCAAGACTGAGAACCTTACGGCCTGCTTGGGAAAGTAAAGCCAGCCAGGCGGACCTCCTTACACCCTACAGAATTCCATGTGCTCAACTAAGTAGCGACGAGCACACAGCATGGTGGGTCTGCACACTTTCACCAGTAACATGTTCAGTGTGGCTACTTTCTGTTCATCACTCCTTTGTACTGCAGTAAACTAGCAGCTTGTTCTCTAGAAATTATAAAAAGGCCCTCATGTTGTTGCACATATGAATACACACAAAGGTGCTCGCTCCTCTGAGTACAAGTGTCTTATGCTTTACCCTGCGTCATTCCCAGGGGCTGGTCACTCGCTCCTCTGAGTACAAGTGTCTTATGCTTTACCCTGCATCATACCCAGGGGCTAGTTGCTCGCTCCTCTGAGTACAAGTGTCTTATGCTTTACCCTGCATCATTCCCAGGGTCTGGTCACACACCGTCTTGTAGGATTGTGACTGCTCAGCCCTGCGGTGCTTGAGACCTTTCAAGACTCTGCGTAAAGTTCCACTCTGTTCTGGACCCGCGCTACATGCCAGGCCCTTCTGTAATTCTAGCTTCTTCTCCACATTACATAGAAAGGCCAAGAAGCAAGTCCAGAGCTGAGGAGACCCTGTTGAAGGGACGCGGGCCTGGGAGGGGTTGTTATACTAGACTACACAGGTATCGGGCTCCAAGAAATACATGGTTAGTATGATACCGTAATAGTTCTACTAAACACCAAACTGAGCGAGATCATTTTGGAGGTCATGTCAGGATCTGGCTCTCCTGAGCCCCAGGCAGCCTGCTTTGCTGTCTGCCGACTGCAGACCACAACAGCTAAGCATGTGGGCTGTGACAGCCCCGGTGGACCCATCAAACTAGCTCAGAAAGTGTAAGTGGAAGAAAGCAAGCGGGCAGAGAACACGTTACCATGAGCAGCTCTAGCTTCTGGGTCCCCTTCCCTGGGGTGCCCCTGTTTTGTGACTTCCTCTCCTTTTCTTGTTTCAGTTCTAACTCCAGCTGAGTCCTGGTTTGGTGGGAGAGGAGAGAATGAAAATTCTGATTTCTGTATTCATATATTCTAAAGAATACCAAACCTTTCCCTTGAAGTTCAGCAATTGAATTTGAATGCCTGAGAAAGCTGAGCTGTAGGACAACGGAGCACAGTAGGACTGTGATGCCATGACACATGAAAGCAGCTTGAATGCTTGAGAAAGCTGAGCTGTAGGACAACGGAGCACAGTAGGACTAGTGATGCCGTGACACGTGAAAGCAGCTTGCTCCATCTCTGGCAATTCAGAATGTATGGTTCGAGCACACAGGCCAGTGGGTCGACCTTACATTAATATAGTAGGAGCACCCAGGCCAGTGGGTCGACCTTACATTAATTTAGTGGGAGCACCCAGGCCCAGTGGGTCGACCTCACATTAATATAGTAGGAGCACCCAGGCCCAGTGGGTCGACCTCATATTAATATAGTGGGAGCACCCAGGCCAGTGGGTCGACCTTACATTAATATAGTGGGAGCACCCAGGCCCAGTGGGTCGACCTCACATTAATATAGTAGGAGCACCCAGGCCCAGTGGGTCGACCTCATATTAATATAGTAGGAGCACCCAGGCCAGTGGGTCGACCTTACATTAATATAGTGGGAGCACCCAGGCCCAGTGGGTCGACCTCACATTAATTCCTAACGAGGAGTTGCAGCTTCCTGGGTGAAAACATACTGACTACAAGCAAGGGAGAACATTTTGGGTATTTAGTAAGATGTCACAGGAAAGGAGACTTTATATCTCCTTCACATTACTTGGCCAGTCTCCAGCCATGCACTCAGTTCCACACAGCCTATCCCCACGCCCACTCCGTGTCCTTGGCAGCCATACTTCTTTACCAGCAGCCAGCCATGACTTGAGAGAAGGCCCAAGAGAGTACTTAGGGTTTAGTAAGAGAAACAGGTTCTTAAAGGAACAGTGTAGTCATTTACTAGCTTAATAGTGTGAACTGCGACACACTGAACCCTGCTACACTGTCATTCTATCTCAAAGTAGGAACATAACATAACCTATTAAAAGGACCGATGTTACGACGTTAGGAACATCAGTGTGTAAAGTGTTCTGAAAAATACACAACCCACTATAGGAATGTGGAAGACATTAACCGTTATCATTAACATTGTATTAGACATTAGTTACTATGTATTTGGGAACTTGGTCTCTAATTCTCTTTTTAATTCAGTTTTTGAAGACGAGAGGCTTTGGGCTCCTCCTGTCTCAGATGGCAGTTTAAGCCTGTATCACCAGCTCCAGCAGTCAGTTCCTACTTATTTACTCAGAGGGCTGCTGAGTGGATTTTGGAACTGTTCAGACCTGTGAAGCTTTCTGAGTTCCTACTGTTCATAAGGGACACTGGCAAGACCAAGCCAAGGCGGCTCAAGGCCTGACTCCCTCCTTGCCGTTTAGGTCTGCAGCACCCACCACAGCACCCTGCTGGTCGAGCTGCCCCCCGCTCGCTCGCTCACCGCTGCCTGGTGAGCGCCTCCACTTCCAGCTGCAGACTGTTGATCTTGTCTCCGAAGTCCTGCTTGAAGAGCCGGTTGTCCAGCTCAGCCGACTGGCGGCCTCGCTCAGCCTGGCGCAATCTGGATGTGAGCCACATGAACTTGTGATAAAAACAAAAGCCACGGTGGGGGGAGACCAAGTTCACAAACGCAAAGGAAAGCAACCCAAGGAGGAAGGTGTGGTGAGACGGACGGGGACAATGCAGGACGTGGGAAGAAATTATGAAGGGGAGAAAGATGGAGGAGAAACAAATTCTAAAGAAAAACAAGATGGAGGTGAAGCAGGCAGAAGAGAAGCTGATTTTCTATTTCTTTTATTCTAGTACTACAGTTTACAGCCATTAGATGATCAACAACAAGACATCACTTTTTGGAAATCCATATCCAGAGCCACCCTCAAGTACAGAGTAATTGATGTTGAAGCCGCTCTTCCTTCCTAACGCTCTGGTACTTTATCCTCTTGTCTTCTACGCACAGCCGGAGCTCGCTGGAGCGGCTCCCTCTCACGTGGGATTGTCCCGATTTCCTGATCCTCCCTGTGCTGCAGGAAGCCGAGGCCATTCTATAGCGGCCCTTACCCAGGCTCTACCTTGCGCAAGGACACTCTCTGTGAGTGGCTGGCTGTCTCTTTCCTTTCCATTCCTATCAGATAGTATGTGACCAAGCAGACAACTCAGCACTGGGCTTCCTATGACTCCTGACCGCATTCTCTGGAAGATTCTCAGGGCTGCTTTCCTCTAAATGTCTTAGAACTTTGCACCTATAAAGAATCATGGTTTAGAAGGTGAAATATTTGAGGCTTTCTGTAATAGAATTTAGAGGCATGCTATGTTTAGTCTAACTTATATTGATTTGGTTAATTTTTTTTTGATGCTCAGGTAAAAGGCGACTCATCACCATTAAAGGCTGATGAACGGGAGAATGCAGTAGGCGCTTTACCTATACAGGTGCAAAATTGTAAGAATTAAAAAGTTCAGAGCCCCATGATCCTCCATGAAGCCGGCTCTAGCGCAGGCCTGCTGAGGACCTATAGAAACACACGGACTCTGGGGCACTCTTAATTCTGGTTTGTCAAGAAGGTAAAGATTTTGAAGAGCTGGAAGCAAAGGGGTTATCTTTGCCGCTCTCTTAGCACAGGCTATGCTACATGGGCATTGTGCCAATATCGCTGGACGGAGTAAAGGCTCATGTATATAAAAGCCTGCCTCCCCAAATCAAAAATAGTTTTTTTTAAATCAAAGTATTTATAGAATTATTTACAATGTAGAGCCTAGAAAGGGTTAGACTGTGGTCACTGAGAAAAGGCTTAGTCACTTAGTATTGCTCGTGGCTCTCAGGGATCTTTATTTTGATATTAAACAATAATGCTAGTATATTATTTATTTCTCATTTGGATTTTTTTTTAAGTAATTAGATTAGTTTCCCAGAACGTTGAGCAAATTCTCATTACAGAAAAAGTTATCGAAGCTCTTGGGCAAGTGTTCCAGGCGAGGACAACAGGCAGGAAGCTGCCACTCATGACTACACTGTGGCCTCACGAATTCCTGCAGGAATGCAGGGCAGATGTGACATCCTCTTTGTATTAATGTTCTCTCTGAGCTACCTAAGTTTAAGTAGGATGTCGGAGAAGGGCAGAGGTAGAAGATGGCGGTGTTAAGAGGGGTTTCTCAAGCTTCCACGCTGTGATGTTAAGAGCTACCTAATCACTACTTGTTTCTAAGTTCTAAAGAGATGTAAAGATGCTGTTTTTCTTCTTGTCCAACATCACTAAGGCAGAAATAAATTGCAAGCAATCTTGGTTACTGAGAACAGAACTGTAATGAAATACTAAATACTTATCTTGGGCTGGGGATTGATTAAACCTACATAAGTCAAGAGAAGAGGGGTCCTGGCCTAAGAGACAGAGCTATTTTAGAAGAGTTTCGGGTTACCAGGTGACACCTGTACGCTGTTACACTGCAGAGACCAGGCTTACTGGTGCGGACGGAGGTACACCTATGGAGTATGATCTCTAGTAAGCACACAAATACAGTGCTTCCCCGGGCTTCCTGAAAATGGCCTTTTGATTTATTGTTCAACTCCGAAATATTTCTCAAAGTTTATTTGGTATTTAATGAGGAATCCATACCAAAATGTCTAACTCTGGGGGGGGGGGGGAATAACAGCAGCAACCACAACAATAAAACCCAACCTATAGATCCATATAGCCACCTATTGTTTTTTTTTTTTTTTAAGTTCAACAAATTCAAGGTCAGCTTTTGGTGATATTTGTATAGAATCAGAGCTCAGACGTAGGAGCTGCAGATCTCTTCCTTCCATCGCTAATCTGTAACGTCGGACTCGTGAGCTGACCGCTGCACAACGCTTACTGGTGCTTTGGGATCAGTTTATGTGCTGCACTATTTAAGGTCTTTGCCTGTTTCACCAAATCTTTTTCACTTAATAAAATAAAAATAAAAATGAGTTGGAAGGGTAATGAGAAAATGGATAAACAGGAAACAAAGATAGTAAGAAGAGAAGTCAGACAAGTCATTATTTTAGTTCTGTTGGCCTTAATGCCAAGTTAAAACTCACTGAGGAACGGTTTCAAACATTTCAAAAGCACAATTTATGAACATGGACATCATCTTATTAAATCATAAACATATAAGCGCTTATGAATAACCAACTGAATACTCTGCCACATAAATGGATTCTATCTATCAGACACAGCAGTACCAATCACTCCAAAGGTTTCAACTTCATTTATAGACTTGTAATTAACTTTAGTATTAACATTAATATGTTCTGCTGTTCAGGATACTCCCTCCCTGATTCCTTGAAGAATCATCTGATGCAAGCCACCCATCTCTCATTCATTCATTCATTCATTCATTCATTCGTTCATGTCAATGAATGTCATGTACATTCAGAACTGTGACAGAATGGAAAGGCTAGCTAACTAACTAGAAGGAGCTCACTCTCAGAATATAGCACATTTCTATAGACTTCAAGGTGAGGTGCACAGTGAGAAATGAAAGGGCAGGATGGGTAGAGGTGGATATAAAGCATCATTTCTAGCTGGAAAGAGGCACCAGAGGATGCCAAAGTCAGGTGGTGACATCTGAGCCATTGAGTAAAAATGTATTCCAAGAAGGGAGTGGGGAGGGAACGTTCATAATTGGTGGAACAATCAGAAGAGCGAGGGAAGGAAAGGGTGGAGGGCGTGGTCAAGGAGTAGGAGGGGTGATGACCAGGTTAGAGGTAGACATGTCACATGACCTTGGCGCCTGGGAAGTTTCAAGAGGAAAGCATATGTTGAGGAGAATTACAAGCATAGTTGAGTAGGATCTAGCAGAAGAGGAAACCTCCAGACTCCATACAGGGAGTCAGAGGAGACACACTGGAGGAGGTAGTGGAAGTCACACACATCTTCAGGACAGAGACAGAGGGAGATGAGAGAAGAGAGAAACAGTCACAGAGGAGAGACAATGCCATGATCGATGCCCTTCAGAATCCCCACCCCACCTAGTATAAAATATTTAGAGACTTTAGTGACAAACAAAACCATACAATTACAAACAGTATTTAGACAGGGTCTTATTTGTTAACCAAGTCTAGCCTGAAACTCACTATTTAAAGACCATTTTTTAACTTAAAAAAATTTAATCTCCTCCTTCCAGGCTCTCCTCTGTCCCCTTACTCACTCTCAAACTCAGGGCTTCTTCTTCTTATTGTTTTAAACACACACACACATACACACACACACACACACATACACACACTCTCTCTCTCTCTCTCTCTCTCTCTCTCTCTCTCTCTCCCTCTCCCTCCCCCACAGATAATAACTAACCCACATATCTGACTTAGGTCGGGTAAATCTGTATTCATCTGCTGAACACACCCTCAACCCTTCCAACACTGAAGAGCCGTTACAGAATCAGCACTATTACCTTTGCTCCAGCTGTTTAATGGTGGCAGCCATCTGATTGGTCTTTTCTTCCAAGCGACTGTTTAATTCACTTTTCTGTTTCACTCCTAGGTCTGAACTCTGTTAGAAAAGAATGAAGAATTATACTATGTTGTTGTTGTTGTGTTTTTTTTTTATCATTTTGGCAAACAGGAAATAAATGGGAGTGCTCTCTACATTTCTGTATCAGCTAATTTCCAATTGAAAAAAAGAAAGACAAGAAGCATTTTTGGTAAAATAAATATTGTTATATGAAGCTTGTAACAGTATCAAAAGGCTCATGAATTTATCATGATCTAATGAAATTTACAATTCGGCTGACACACTAAACTGCAGAGTATAAGTTATAGGATACAAACATTTATTTAAATAAATTGAAATATATTAAAATATTATATGAAAGAAAAATACAATATAAAAATAGAAAGAGAACTAGGTGTGGAGAGGAAGGTGGGGGGTGTGGGGATGAGAGGAAAGAGGATAACGGGAAGGAAGAAGAAAACAAGTATCACATACCCTCTTATGTGGAACCTAGATCTAAATAAGTATTATTTATCTACAAAATAATGCATATTATTTATATGCTGAAAATAAAAGTAAGGATTTTTTTTAAAAAGAAAAAAACCCTTATTTTGAGCTGGAGCTATGACTCAGTGGACAAGGGCACACACTACTCTTGCAGAGGACTAGAATTCGATTCCCAGCACACAGTTAGCAGCAGCTCATGAACCCCTATACTTCCAGTTCTGGGGGATCTAACACCTTTGACTTCTGAAGACACCTGGACTCAGACCAGCACACAGACATTAAAACTAAAATAAATCTTTAAAAAAAGAGAAACCGGCATCTTGAGGCTGTCTTAAAGTCTGTATTGCTGTGATAAGACATCATGGCCCAGAGCGTCTCGGGGAGGAAGGGGTTTATTTCACCTTCTCAGCCCATCACCCATCACCGAGGGAAGCCCAGCAGGAACCTGGAGGCAGGGATTGAAGGAAGGCTGTCCCTCCCGCTGTGCGCACAGACTGCTTTCTTAACAGCCCAGGTGACCACTCACAGTAAGTCAGTCATCCATCAAGAAAATGTACACAGGTTTGCCCACAGGCCAATCTAGTTGGGGCATTTTTTCAATTGGGGTTCCCTTTTCCAGAATGATGCTCACTTGTGTCAAGTTGACATAAAACTAGCCCGTAGGGGATGCTTAAAGAAAAAAAAAAGAAAAACTGTTTGACTCTCCTTTACTATGTGAAAGGTAGCCATGATTTTCAAGAACAGCAGCAGAGAACTGTATGACCGTCTGAGTATTAGTTTGCAGGCAGCGGACTTCCTAAGAAGATGCGGCTTTCTCCTGGTCTGTGGAGTGAGTCTACAGAAGAGGTGGGCAGCACCCAGAGCCAGGGGCCTACTCCTTGTCTTTCATCTACCTGCAGCTTAAAGGCAAGCTCGTGCTTAAGCGCCCGGAGATCATCCAGCTGCTGCCGCAGAGACACCAGGGCGTCCTGCTTCTCACAGACATCCTTCTCCAGCATCTTCACAGCCAGTTCCATCTCCTGCCTCATGCTGATCTGTAGCTCCAGCTCCTTTTCAACATCCTGCCCCAGAGACAAACAAACTGCGTGAACTCCTTCCTCAATTAAGGAGACGCCACTCATTGGACAAGAAAGGGTAGCCGGAACCTTTGTGCTGACTATTTTGGCAGAAGACTCAGAGGGTATTTAAGAGACACTGATAAATAACAATTAGGATTAAGAAGAGAAACATTTGCTGGGTGTTTTTGATAGAGTGGAGGCACTTTGGTCCCTGGAGTAACAGTCAGTTACTGGCAATGGTCAATATGGCAGAGTTGTATTACAGAATATGACACTTTGGTTTCCACCCTAATCACAGCAGCATTATTTAGTAGACACACAGTTCAGAGTTCCTCTGTGTCCAGGCTGCACTCAAGGCACACCTTAGTGTCCTGTCTCTTAAAGTGCGATACGTAGTGACAACTTTCAATTTTTGTATCATGTGTTCCCTCTAAGTAGTTATGATAAAAACCAATCATGCTACCTCACGCTGACATTATTCCTAGGATACTTCTTATAGAAAACATTTTAATACCTAATTATAAACAAACAGACAGTAAATGTTTGTTATTTTAAGCACATTAAGAAGGTTGAGTTTTCAGAAAATCTGAATTTCTGTCACATTCTCTTAACTTAAGGTAACTTTTTAGTACAAATTAAGCCACCCCTCATTTTCACGTTTCCACATTCTTACAGATATGGAAGAGCTTTTATCGGGGTTCTGCGGTTTTGCATATTATCTGACTTTCAGAAGCTAATATGGAAATACTAAGATTACTAATATATTAATATTAATAATCTATTATAGGAATAGTATTCCTTCTTAGAAATAATTATAAATATACTTATGAGTTACATACACACATATCTACACATGCATATATATTAATTTCCTAAATAATCTTAAGTCCAGTACTAAATAATTTTTCCATTTATATCTAAGATAAAGAATAAATTTAGATATAAAGTTAAAATTGAGAGTATCAATCTCAGGGCTGGAGAGATGGCTCAGCGGTTAAGAACACTGGCTGCTCTTCCAGAGGTCCTGAGTTCAATTCCCAGCAACCACATGGTGGCTCACAACCATCTGTAATGAGATCTGATGCCCTCTTCTGGTGTGTCTGAAGACAGAGTATCATATACATAAAGCAAATAAATGAATCTTTTTAAAAGTATAATTCTCTGGGCAGTGGTGGCGCACGCCTTTAATGTCAGCACTCAGGAGGCAGAGGCAGGCGGATCTGTGAGTCTGAGATTGCACAGAGAAACCTCTTCTTGGAAAAGAACCAAA
The DNA here is from genome assembly GCA_036184795.1 of Tokudaia tokunoshimensis. NCBI lineage: Eukaryota > Metazoa > Chordata > Mammalia > Rodentia > Muridae > Tokudaia > Tokudaia tokunoshimensis. Next base: position 18,736,005 of record BTHU01000014.1, read on the forward strand.
AAAAAAAGCAATTCTCTGACCTATGATTAGCAGGGGAAAGGACAGACTATATGCAGGGGTGAACTGTGGGGTAGGATTAAGGACTGCATAGTTAAAACGTCTGAGCAGAGGGACTGGAGAGACGACTCAGCAGTTAAGAGCACTGGCTGCTCTTCCAGGAGTCCTGAGTTCAATTCCCAGCAACCACATGGTGGCTCACAGCTATCTGTAACTCTAGTTCCAGGGAGTCTGATGCCATCAAACTCCAATGTATATAAAATAAAAATAAATAAATTAAGAAAGAAGTCTGGGGAGAATACCATGGCACGCTCCTGTGATCCCCGAGGGTTATAGAGGGAGGATCGCAAGTCTGAGGCCAGCCTGGGCTTCACAGCAAGACACTGTCACACACTAACAACATTCTATACACCCAGAGTTCCTACATTCCACACTAAAAATGAAAGGATACGGATTGACAGAAGTGCTGTTGAGAATGCCCAGGATGCAAACTCAGAACGATTTATTGGGAAGAGGGGTCAAAAACAGCCGGGCACGGTGGTGCACCCCAATCCCAGCACCACAGAGGCAGTGGAAGGCCAGCCAGAGCCACACATCAACAAGAAGACCGTCTTAAAAAACAAACAAACAAAAAACCAAAAAGCACGTGTGGACAGGGGCAAGAAATAGTTTTACAGGATCTGTAAAATGGGGGAGCATGACTGAGAGCCTGGGCCTTGCTCTCTCAGATGAAGCCTCCTAGAGCCTTCATGTGGCCGAGCTACCAGAGCTGAGGGAACTTACCAGTCGTAACTGTGTCTCCTCCTTTAGATGCTTTCTGGCTTCACTCAGCGCTTGCCCTTCTGCACTTCTGTCTGGCTTCGGACCCTTGAAAAGATGAGTGAGAGCACATAGTTAAGGACGTAAAACTCAAATTAGCAGATACCACGAAGACGCTCAAGCTGAGTGTATTTCAAGGTTATGCTGAATTGGGGGGTTGCTGTATCCTCAGTTAAGACCCTAAAGTGAGTTACCAAAATAGGTGGTGGAGTTCCCCAAATCAGTCCTGGAAATACTATCCTGGCTCTGTGTGGCGGCGCACGCTTGTCGTCCTAGCACTTAAGGCTGAGGCAAGAGACTGCTGTGAATCTGAAGCCAGCCTGAGTTACAGACTAGGACACTGTCTAAACATGATACATGTGTACACACGCACACGCGCGCGCGCACACACACACACACACGCCCGTGAGCCATGCAGGTGGTAGAGTGCAGCTCAACCTGCAAGAAGCCCTGCATTCAGTCTCTAGCACCTCATAAACCTGGAAACAGTGGCTCATATCTTTAATCCTGGTGCTTGGGAAGTGGAAGCAGGAGGATTAGGAGTTCAAAGCCATCCTTGCTTATACACCAAGTTCAAGGCCAGCCTGGATTACAGAAGACCATAGCTCAAAGAAACAAAACAAAACAATATCAAAACAAAACATAAAACTCTGATACAGTATTCACTGCAAAATATGGGTTGGTTTAGAGGTTTGACTGGTACTATATTCTCTGCCTAGAGGTTTGATAATATATTCTTTGTCCAGAGAGTTCACATGCACTATCTTCGTCTGTCCAGAGATCATAGCTAACGGAGCAAGGTAAGATGTCAGTGAAACCATCGAACAAACAAGCAATTCTACACTCATGGCTGACAGAAGATCTATCAATTAGAATAACCCCCTAAAGTAGTGCTGTAGTAACTTAGAACAATTATAGGACCAATCCGTTGAAAGGCCTAAGCCTTTGAGCTCCCCAAGGCTCAACATGAGTATGCGCTCCTGTAAGCCCAGTACTTGAGAGGCAGGGGCAAGAGTTTGAGGTCAATAAAGTAAGATGGAACTAAGCAATATAAAATAGGTTTGCAAAACTACACTGTATAAAAGCTTGGTTCTTGGCTAGGCAGTGGTGCTGTGCGCCTTTAATCCCCGCACTGGGGAGGCAGAGGAAGGCAGAACTCTGAGTTCAAGGCCCACATAGGGAATTCCAGAACAGGAAGGCTACACAGAGAAACCCTTGAAAAAGTGAAACAAAAACCAACCAACCAACAAACCAACCAACCAATCAAACTTGGTCTCTGAAGGTATTTAGAAAATTCAGTTACATATTCTTTCCCACTGACAACAGATAATGAGGTTACTCACTTTCAAGGTGTAGCTGTGCAAAATTAAAAACTATGCCTATGTTTTACCTGCATGTATGTCTGTGCACACTTGTGCACCTTGTGCCCCCAAAGGGCAGAAGAGGAAACTGGATGCTCTCGAATGGACTGTAGCTATAGACAGCTGTGAGCTGCCATGTGGGAGCTGGGAACTGAACCCAGGTCCTCGGGAAGAGCAGCAACTTTCTTAATCACTGAGCCATCTCTCCAGTTCCATTACTAAGATTTTAACCACGGATCACAGCACAAACCATTAGTGCACACAAACAAGAGCTTGACTTAGTCTTTCCTGGCACACACAGCACTTTGTAAGTCTCTAAACAAACACGTAAGCTGGTGAGAGCAAAGGGTGAGAACCTCTGTGAGCTGTACCCCGTTCTCAGTTACACACAGTAATGGTAAGCTTGCTGCTAAACAGTGCCCAGTGCCCACCACGAACTCCTCCCCATGCCTTACACAGAGCCCCTCCTCTCCACAAATGTCTTAGGATCCCTAAGGATTTACCTTCCGATTGGATTCCAGTAGATAGGAGCTTTCTTCTTTAACTCGTTCCATTTCTTCTTGTAAGGTAATAATTCTGTTGTTGGCGACAGCAAGCTGTTGACCAAAATAAAAAAAATTATTCTTTTATTAAATAAAATAATTTATGATCTGTTAAGACATAATTTTCAGGCTCGACTATTCTTAGGACTCTATAGCTAAAGGAAGCAATCTATCACCCACTAAAATCTTTCTTATCATTCAGACATATGGTGCACACCTGTAACCCCAGCATTCTGAAGGCTTGGGTACTAAGTTCTCTTTAGCTTCAGCTACAAAATGGGATTCTGTCTCAGAAAAATAACTGTCCTAATGAGGAAAATAGGAGAAATATCTTTCAAGAAGGTAAAATAAAAATAAAAACCACCCAATATTGCTTCTTTAAATGTGAATACGTTATTTTATGTGTGTGCCTGGCTGCAGGCATCTGAGTGTGTGTCTGTATTGTATGTGTCTTGTGTGCCTGGGGGCACAGGCCAGCGGTCCATATTGGGAGTCTTCCTTCAGGTCTCTCTCTTCCTCACTTTTTGAGGCCAGGTTTCTCGTTGAACCTGGAGCTAACATTTTGGCTTAGAATGGCTACCATCGAGGCCCCAGGATTTGCCTGTGTCCAACCCCGAGGACTATGGCCACAAACACAGGCCACCATGTCCACCTTTTACCAGGTTCTGAGCATCCAAACTCAGGTCCTCATGCTCACACAGCAAGCACATCATGCACTCAGTGACCTTGTCTGCTCTGTGACACTTAGAGTGTTTACTTCAAAGGCATCTCCATGGCTACCTTACAAATACATTTAAGAAGAATGCTTCTAAAATGTTCAGAGTGAGGTCCTGCCTCAAGAACAAATGAACAGAAGATAGTGACACATTGCCTAAACAAGGATTTATAAGGTATTATTTCCTGTCATGGGAGTAGTGTTATGAACCCTCCAAAAGACCTTTTATAGGTAATTCCAGCACTTAGGAAGCTAAGGTAGGAGGAGTGTAAGTTTAAGGATAGAGTGGGCTAAACAAGGCCCTATTTCAAAAAAGATGCAAAACTAATATATTATCTATCTATCTATCTATCTATCTATCTATCTTTCTATGTTCTCAAGAAAAACTAATTAGCATGTTCCCAATTATTGCCGTGAATTTATTTAAACCAAGTTTATCTCACTGTACACAACAGGGCAATCAGAAACAGTCAATGAGCTTTGCAGTCAGGACCACTGCACTTAGATCTTGATGAAAACATTTACTTCTATTAAACATGGGCTGAGCTACAGATTTAGCCTACTAAGCAGATGTCAAACATGAGTTTCTCTTCTTATTTTATAGACTTTCCTGAGAGCTTTCACATTTGTGTTCTTTCCTAATTTCCAGAGTAATTGTTGAAATTATTCTGGAGTTGAAAGAGGAAGTCTGAGAGCCTTCATTTGCCAGTGCGGGAACCAGGCTTTCTCAGAGGTCAAGTGACCAAGTGAGTCAGGAGCACATGACAGTAAGTAGCACATCTCAGAAGCAGGGCTGCTGGGGTCCCAGCCAGTGCTGCTTGTGTCAGGCATATTCAAGAGCAAACAGGGGTCACGTAGGGGTCAGGAGCTGGCCAGTTTGGACACAGAGCTGTGAGGTGGTGGTACAGTGTCTCTGTCTAGCTGTACCACATCAACAGTGGCCTAAATGCTTACTGAATCCCGAGTATCATGCTGTATGTTAAATAGTCCAGGCTCCTCCAGTCAGACTGCTCACACAACTGACTGGGTAGCACAGCTATATAATTCTACTGGGAAAACCAGGTCCTGACCACACAGCCAGGACAAGCAGTTCTTTTCTACAGCAGTTCTTATCTGAGAAGTCAAACCCTTCATGTCCAAGGTAACAGGAGTGATTGTTCTCTTAGTGTAAACTATTAAATTTTATACATCAAATAATTTCCAAAACACTTACTTCCTCTGTCAATTTAGTGTTGGATTTTTCTAACGCATCTACTTTTGCCTGAAGGTTGTTTACAGTTGCACTATTAAGAGAAGAAAACAAAATGTTAAGTCTCCTTTGAAAAACAGGACAATAGCCTGTACTTGCCTTCCTAACCCCCCACACTTACCAATCTATATTAACTTTCTAAAAGTTTAAGTAGTACATATTTATCTCAGAGTGAGTTTGTGATTATTCATACATGCATACATACAACGTGCTTTGATCATATCTGTATTCTAATACTCTTTTCAATGCACACAATTTCTGCCAGACTTGTTCGCTCTCAGACAGCATCCCAGGAACTGTGCCCATCGATGCTGTGTCCTTGGCATGGGAGACTGTATTTAGTACTTGTTGCGTGAAATCATAGTGCATGGGATACATGATGCGTTCTAAGCTCTTCCTAGCTACCCAAGATGTCGCAGCCTACGTGGACAGCAGTCACTCCTGCAGTGACTCACTGCACTCTGTCCTTAACCTGTCTCAGTAGCTTTAGTCAGGTGTCTGCAACCCATGGAGAATGAAGTCCTAGAAGGGTAAGGAAGAGCGGAGCTCATACTGGAGTGTCAGACGTGACTACAACCGTGCTTGGCTGACGTCTCACAGGGCATTACGGTCATGCTCATTTCCTGATCCCCAGAGAAAATGTACTTCCACTGTTCCTGGATTTGCTGTCTGGAACTAAGACTACTCAAAATTTATATTGATACTAAGAGAGGATGCTAGGAATGAAGAAAAATAAAAGCGTCCTTTGTTACCATTCTTTCTGTAGGTACCATTTGAAACATGAATATCAATAAGTCAGCTTCCTCTGAGATGGAAGACATCAGCCATTACAGCATGGTAGAAAATCAAAAATAAATATATAAATAAAAAATATAAAGGACGCCAATATCAAGCACTATTGTGGAAAATCCCCAAACTGCTCATAACTCATTCTCTTGCTTTGTCAGCTAGATTAAAAATCAACCAGCACCAGCCATCCAGGCAGTTGAGACAGATCTAGAAGTAACAGACTGCAAGGGTACAGAGAAACCAAGGGCATGGGTTTGGTTTTAAACTAGCCCCAAGTCAGAAGTCCAAGGTAAACCGACTGTAATGGCTGCTGTTGGCCCTTCCTTCCCGGTCCTGCACTTTGGGCAGAAGGCGGCAAACTGATGATACACACATGCAGCTGGTTACTAGTCTTTCATCTTAACTACACCCTCGCAGCCAGGCTACCCAGAGCAGCAATGATCAGTAGACCACGAGGCGAAAGCAACAAGGGCAGTAAGTATGTCTTCCCTGGTTGGCCCTTCAGGGAAGAGCACTGACTGCTCTTGCAGCCAGGCTCATGTTACTCGGATGAGGGCAATACTGCAGCCTTCAATAAAACGCCAGGAACTGTGTTGGGACCCAGGTCTTTTTCTTTCTCGTTGGGATGTATCTTTTGCTTGTGTACTGATACAGATGGACCTTTTCCTCCTCAGCTCCTTAGCAGCCGTCATCATCTGTGGCTTGCCTGCCTGGCGTTTCCCCTTGAGTTCCAATAAAATGTGCCTGAGTTTCCTTCTGAGGTTTTTGTTGTTGTTGTTTGTAATGTGTATGGGTATTCTGTTGTATGTATGTTTGTGTACCATGGGTGTGCTTGTGCCCACAGGAGCAAGATGATGGCATCAGAGCCTCTGGGACAGACAGCTGTAAATCCTCATTTGGATGGGGGAATTGAACCTGAGTCCTCTGGAAGGGCGGTCAGAGCTCAAAACTGCTGAGCCATCCCTCCAATCCCCAGTCCATTTTAAAATTATTTTTTCATTGTGACCAAAGACCTGCAAAGCATATTGTACTCTGCCTCTGTGCGTACAGAAACTTGAAACTAAATTATAAATCAATTAAGAATAGTTTTTATCGGGCTGGAGAGATGGCTCAGTGGTTAAGAGCACTGACTCCTCTTCCAGAGGTCCTGATTTCAATTCCCAGCAACCACTGTAATGGGAATCTGATGTCCTCTTCTGGTGTGTCTGAAGACTGTATCAGTGTACTCACATATAGAAAAAAAAAAAGAATAGCTTTTATGCTGAGTGTGGTGGCACCCACCACCCTTGATCCCAGCACTCAGAGGTGGAGGCAAGTGGATTCCCATGAGTTCAAAGCCAGCTGCCAGGCTTACATAACAAGTTCCAGGCCAGCCAAGGCCACATAGTAAAACCCTGTCTCAAGAGGGATAGGGGTGGTAGTGGTGGGGAATGGCTTTTATAACAGGTCTTAGAAAAGCTCTATAAGCTACAAACAAGATAAGTATTAATCACTATGTTAATGTTAATTATTCCTCTAAAATTATTAGGCTGATTTTAACACAAGAATATCAAAGTAATTCTGGCAAGTTTGAAATACCTGGTGAGTACTTGGTAAGTCAGTTGGTAATGAAAGGTAATATATCAATATGTGTGTAAGTGAGAGATGCAAGAGAACAAAACATGGTTAAAGTATTAGAATAGTGGGTGGTTTACCCAATACCAGTAATATAGAAGGTGGCTTAATTCATGCTAATATCAAGCATACATATCACATGTTCTATAATTCTTAACTGAGTATCTTATTTAATCTCTAGTTACAGTTTCATGACAACCTTTTATTGCCTTCCACTGCTAGCTCTACGATTGGTAAACAGGAATCGTCTATGTATTGGTGAATACCGGCTGAACCGGTCCTTACTACTCATGTTTTCTGTTTCCTTTCTCTGTCAGTAACCCCCAATAAAAGAATTGTATCCATTCTTTACTTCAGATGTCTGTTGAGTTCTTCTACATAGTTCTTCTGGTCTAGAATTGCAGTAATCTGTCCATCCCTGGAGGGAAGAATAATGGAGGAAACAGGTCAGATGAGAGACAGGAATACTAAGACAGCATCCCTTACCCCAGCATCTCCTAAAGCAAGAGACATCAGGGCACTGACACCGAACCAGAAGTCACACTTGATGCATCATGATTCTGACATTTCAACAAGGAAGAATTTGTGGCTTAAAGTGGGGAAAAAACCCTACACTAATAAGGCTTCTATATATGGGTTGGAGAGATGGCTCAGTGGTTAAGAGCACTGACTGCTCTTCCAGAGAGGTCCAAAGTTCAATTCCCAGCAACCACATGGTGGCTCACAACCATATGTAATAATAGGATCTGATGCCCTCCCTCTTCTGGTGTGTCTGAAGACAGCTACAGTGTATTCATACACACAAAAACGAATATATAAATCAAATAAGGCTTCTATATGGGTAAAGGTATTTTAAGTGCCATATACGCACAGTGCCCTCAGGTCTCTGGAAGTGGAGTTACAGGTGGTTGTGAGCACCATGGGGTGCTGGGAATAGAACCAAGGTCCTCTGGAAGAGCGCCAGTTCTCTTATCCACTGAGCCGTCTCTCCAGTCCCAGTTAGTTTGAGTTTTTATGATGGAGTCTCACTATGTAGCCCTGATTGGGTGGGAGCTCAGAGATCTGCCTGTCTCTGCTTCTTGAGTGGTAGGATTAAAGGCGTGTGCACCATCATGCCTGGCTTGCTTCTTTTTGGGAGTTTCTGATCTCCCAGGTCCAGCCTGCCAGGGTAGGGCATGGGTATGGCACAGCAATGCCACGTTTGTCTACGTTCTCGAGATCTACTTCAGGCTATGGAGAATTGGCTGGATGTGGTGATTTCACACCTTTCGGCCCTATCACTAAGGGGTAGAGGCAGCAGGAAAGTCTCAGGTTCAAGACCAGCTTCATCTACATAGTAAGCCCTAGGACAATCTGGACTATAATGTGAGACTATACATCTGAAAAACAAACACAAAGCAATATGGAGAATCAGATTGATTTTATGTATCTTTATCATCTCTGCCCCCAAAATACCTAGCAAGAAAATCATTCACCTAGAAATTCTTCTAATCATAGGCTCAATAATCAGTTATTTTGTCACGATTTTATTAAAGCTATAATAATCAAACATTCTTCTGCTAAATCTGCTACAGCAACTGTAAGCTACCCATGGAAGCACATGTTACATCAGAGACAGAAGAAACTTAATTTTTTTATACATACCCTTCACTACCTTTACTGCTGTTTCCATCCTTGAGATACATTGAAAAATCTATAACTCCAACCTACAGAGAGAATTTTCCAAAGTTAATAGAAAATTTGGTTCCGTTGCTTTCTAGGCACTCAAAGAATAAGAACCATGAAAGTCACCAGAAGTTTATGATGAACATTTAACACTTTACTATGAATATAACGGTAAGGGAGAAATGAGAAGAGGCAAGGTAAGCGGCTGAGGGTGTGGTCGAACAGCAGAGCATTCACTAGCAGGTAAAAGCCGTTACCTTCCATGCTCAGCAACATATGCACACACACATATGCACACCCACCACCACCAAAAGTCACAAAAGGAAGAGCGAAGACAACTCATGACAGAATCCTTTGCATAAAGAATAAAGTTGAAAGTTTCTTTCTTTTTTAGGATTTTTGCTACAACCTTTTTATTTTCTTTTAGGAATAACTTTTTTTTTAAACAAAATTTATTTGTTTTTCTTGTATAAAAACCCCTATGTGGTAGCCACAGCTGGAGCCTGGATCCTCTGAACAGAGACTCTGGTGTGGGTTTTCACAAGATGATCAGTGAATTCCTGATAAGGAGACTTGGTGAACAGTCTCTTTCCAGAGGCCGGGGGTCAGGTAGCTGTAGGTCTTGGAGATGGCATCAAAGGTGGCCTTGGCAAAGTTGCCCAGGCTGGCAGTGCAGCCCCTGGCTGATGTGTAGCCGTCATCTATACCGGCCGTCATCAGGAGCTGCTTGGGCACAGGAGCAGAGACAACGCCAGTGCCTCTGCGCACCAGCACAGAGCCACAGCGGCCTGTCACCTTGCAGGGAACAGTGTGGGGCTTGCCGATCTTGTTCCCCCAGTAGCCTTTCCGCACAGGGATGATGGAGAGCTTGGCCAAGATGGATGGCAGTGGTGACCTCGTGACCACTGTAGTCCCCAGTAGCGACGAATGCCCTGAACCTGGTCCACTGGCCAGCCCGAGTCTGCTTCTGCACTGGTATGATTTTCAGAACCTCATCCTTTAGGGATGCACCCAGGAAACAGTCAATGATCTTAGACTCCTTAATGGGCAGGGAGAACAGGTGGATTTCCTCCAAGGACTTGATCTTCATGTCCTTAACCAGGAAGCCCAGCTTGGTGACAGGGATCCACTCCTTCAGCTTTACCTCCACGAGCCCCGCGGCCTCGACCACGGCCCCTGCCCCTAAGACCTGCTGCCGAATCCTTGCGGAAGCCCCCGCAGCCTCCCAATCCTGGGCCCCGGGTCCTCCGGGCCCTCCAGCTGCATAGGCGTCATCCGCCATTTGGTGTTTTCCCGAAGAAGAAGAAGCCAGGAATAACTTTTTAAATTTTAGTTATAGAAGCTATATACATCTATTTTTAAATGATCCTCCCAGCTTGCAGAGCACTGGGCGTCACTGCATACTCTTCAGTCCGTGTCCTTCCCCGACCCTTGCCCTAGCTTTTTACCCTCAAGCTTCTCTGCACTTTGCTGTCACACGTCATCTCTGCCCTTCCTCCATCTCTGTCAGCATGTCTTGTCCCCATCTGTGGTCACCTATTTTTATAGTTTAAAAATGTTTAGTCAGAAGCTACACCCATAATGTCTCACCTACACAACTGTCTAAACCCGAGCCGAAAGGACAGCCACAAGGAACTGCGGGCATTGAAGGTGGCTGAGAGGGACACACTGATCATTCTCCAAGCCTAAAGCTCAGCCCTGAAAACACACATACAAATAACATGGAGCAGACCGAGCAGGTTATATTAGGGGCATATATACTCATATACAAATATATAAATATATACATACACACACACACACACACACGTAACAACAATTTAAAAAGGAGAGTATGACATTTGAAAGAGATCAAGGACAGGACTGTTAGAGGGTCTGGGGGAGGAAAGGGAAGGGGAAATGATGTAATTATACTTTAATCTCAAAAACATAATACAAAGTTATATTATAATCCAAAACAATACCTATCCCCTGTGTGTTTTACAGAATCAGAAAAACAAAAGCAATTTAAAATGCCCACATTCTTAATGTCACCCCACAAATGACCACTACTGACATTCTGGTGTCTGTTTCAACTTTTACTGAAGGGCATCTTCATTGTTTCAAATAGGCCACATTATTATACATCTCATTTTCTTTCTTTCTTCTTTCTTTCTTTCTGATTTATTTATTTTACTTATATGAGTACACTGTAGCTGTCTTTAGACACACCAGAAGAGCGTGTCAGATCCCATCACAGATGGTTGTGAGCTACCACGTGGTTGCTGGGATTTGAACTCAGGACCTCTGGAAGAGCAGTCAGTGCTCTTAACCACTGAGCCATCTCTCCAGCCTCATCTTATTTCTTAAAAAAAAAAAATCCCAATTGAACAACATCCTCTTTCCCAGTTTCCCTGACTAAATGGAAGGAACCCATCACATGATTTCTTACCTCAGTGGTAAGAAGCAGTCTCAGGGAAATCATCTTTATTATTGGGCAATTAACTCAAGTGTGGCTCTGATCAAAGTCAACTGAACTTACAAACTCCTTTATTGTTCGGAATAACCCTGTTAACTAATCTCTTCATCTGTACATATCAAGAAATGGAAAGCACCAAAAAAAACCCAAGACCAAACCAAACCAAAACACCACCAAAAAAATAAACAAGCAAACAAAAACCCTCTACCTAACTATAAGATATATCCAGGTAGAAAATAAGAAAGACAGACTTTGAAACTAAGTGGCTGGGTTTTTGGGCCTTCACTGTGGACTCCCATGCTACCCTGGTTGATGATATACAGTCCTATATTAAAGGAAGCACAGCCAGGACAAGAATTTGGAAAAAACAAAATATAACTTTCTTATATTCACACTGAGATGAAAGGAAAACTTGAAAAAGTAAAACTGATCCAGTGAAGGATTCATTAATAAACTTGCTTAGGAAATATTAAGCAATGGAAAGAACTTATCTAAAGACGAGCTGCCTCCATTACAACTGGAAGAGAGTAACGTACTAACCAATCAGGCTTGTTGGAAATTGAGAGAAAGAAAACTTTGAAATTCTGTGAAGTCATGTGGAGGAGTTGGGGGAAGACTGAAGAACCCAGAGGGGACAGGGGCTCCACAAAAAGATTTACAGAGTCAACTAACCTGGACACTTGGGGCTTCAACCAACACGAGTCTGAACCACCAACCACAGAGCATACACATCTGTAGCAGATATGCAGCTTGGTCTTCATGTGGAACAACATGAAGTTCCCAACATCTGGAACTGAGGCTTAGTCTGACTCTGAGGCCTGATCATTCCACATCAAAGGGCACACCTCTAAGGGGCTCCAGGGAACGTCAAGTCCCCTGCATTTATCAGGTAAAGCATAATACTGACAGGGGGCAAGATATTATTTTGAAAATAGCAACACTGGTATAGTTGATTAAATAATTCAGGCAATGGCTATGCTATGTAAACCTCACATCTGCACAAGTGGTCAGACTTCAGCCCTGTTCAAACTGTAACCTGGGACCAACATCTGAAGGGGATTTAAAGATGACAGCATATGTAAATTGTATAAGCCTAGTGCCTACATATAATATATATATATTGGTAACATTTTCTCTTCAAAGCTGGTTCCCTTTGTGCTTAGCTAGAACCAGTCATACAGTATTAAACCTTTTCCTTTATTAATCTTAGGTGTGTAAAGTGGGAAGGCATAGTAATTCTATAACATCAAAATGAAAGGAAATCCTGCTTATGATGCTTACACCATGTCTTCTAACTGGTTAGTGTGAGCTAAGCATTCCAGGCAAAGGACCAGGGCCCAGAGTGAGAGTTTTCCCATACCTGAGAGTCCAGGTCTTCTCCTTTCATGCAAAAATTGGCATCGATGACATTCAGACCCACCAGGAGACCAGCAATAATAGCTCCTTCTTCTTCCATCATGAGGGCATTGGCTTCATAGAACTCACTGCAATAGAAACCCACAGAGCACTGTTAGAGTGGAGACCTCAACGCCCAAATGGAACATGAGGCAAAGAGAAAACCATCACATCGTTGAGCATGAGCGTGTCTGAGAATACTTTTATGTAAGTAGACGTTTTTGGTGACAAGCACCTGAGTAACTCCTCTAGGTCTGGGAGCTGCTGTCCTCGACGGTAGTATACAGACTTTGCTGACTGGTCTGTGCTCATGACACACCATGGGACAGTGCTGCAAGCACTCACGCGTCTTTTTAAATTTCTTTAAAATTTTTGTCTTTGAAGATATTAAGCACATTTTTTAATGATTTCCTTAAATACAGATTGTTATATATGTGTTCCCACAGAGACAGAGAGACAGACAGAGAGACAGAGAGAAAACTAGAAAATGAGGCTCTGCTAGAGATTAAGTCCAGGTCTTTATGAATGCTAGGCAAGTCCTCTACCCCCATGCCACACCTAGCCCTACTTCTGCCTACCACATAACATGTACAATAAACAGTCTGACGATGAACTCAGAACTTTAAGAATCATTTCCTTTAGTACTTGGGTAAAATTGGTTATTATTGTAAAAAAGAAAATAAGAGAAATACATATAAAACTTTTCAATTCCATCTACCAGTGACTTTTGATAACTTATGAAACATATTTGCCTTTGCAATATATGTATCATATCATATATGCAATGATGTCATTATAACTAACAAAAGAACACTTAAGCCATTATAATTAACTTGAAGACAGTTTCTGGTTTAAAAATATCTATTTCAACATATAATTTCCTATAATTTTGTTTACACTGGTCTTATAGTACCCCACTGTATTATATATTTATTTAGCAAAACCTCCCTTTCCTTCACCAGCCCCTCTCTAGAACAGGCTGCCTGGGGCTTTTACCACCACAGATCCCAGAAACAAAAGAGCAAATCAAAACCAGCGAGTATCTAGAAGCTTATGAATGGGTAGACAGTCTTCAAAACTCACAGATGCTCAAATCCACCATACTATCCAAAGTGTCCTATATGATCTAATAATCACATTTCTTAGCATTCACTCAAAGAAGCTTACATCCACACAAAATCCTGCACAGGGTGCTGATGGCAGCTTTATTTAAAAAACAAAACAAAACTGGAAGCAACTAAGATGGATATACAAACTTATAAAGAATAGAATATTATTTGCCACTAAAATGGATTATTAAGCCATGAAAAACCCTGGAAGAACCTTAAGTGTATATGACTAAGTGAAAAGGCTGTACCTTTACGACTCTAACCACCTGATATTCTGGAAAAGTCAACCTGATATTCTGGAAAAGGCAAAGCCAAGGAGACAGGAAAATGATTACCAGTTACATAGAGTTGAATGAGTGAGGGATAAATATGTGGACCCAAGAATATCAGAGCAGGGACACAGTTTCAGTACTCACAGGATGTATAGCACAAAAGTGAGCTCTAATGTAAATTACAAGCTTTTCCGTGTTTGCGTGTGTGTGAATTCACACACATTTGGAGTAGAGGATATAAGAAATCATTCTCGGTACCTTGTACTCTGTTGCTGTAAGTCTGTAACTTCCCTAAGAACAGTCTACTGAAATGCTTTTACAGGTCAGCCTGGCCTGTAATAGCAAGCTCCAGGTTAATAGGGCTACACAGTAAGATCCTGTCTCAAGATCCAAACAAACAAACAAACAAAACAAAAAAGGGTTTCCAAGTTTGGGCATGGCATCTCTCAATCATAATCTTAGGACTTGGGAGGCAGCAACAGAAAGATTACAAGTGCGAGGTCAGTCTATATGGTGAGTTCCAGGTCAGACTGAACACACACAGACACAGAGACACAGACACACACAGAGACACAGACACACACAGAGACACAGACACACACAGACACACAGACAGACAGACAGACAGACAGACACACACACACACCCTTTGAGGCTGGCCTTGAACTAGTTAGGCAGCTGAAGGTGACTGAACCCTTCCTTCCCTTGCAGAAATCTAGCTCTCATGCCTGGAATCACAGGCATGCCCCCACCATATTCAGCCACTGATGTATTTTCATAATACATATAATAATAGAGAATAATAATAATAGAGAACACACCCATTAAACCGGCACCCAGATTAAGCAATTTACATCAGAAACACAGAAGTAACCTCAGGCCTTTCTACTTGGTTCTGACTACTCTACTTACTAGAACAGTCTCCTTTCTATCAGGCAGGAAGGAGAAGTTTTGTGCAAGATTCTGAGCTTTATGTAAATGCAACAACACAGGTATTTTTATGACTGATGAGTTTGTCTAACATTATATTCAACAGGAATATATATGTGTGTGTGTGTGTGTGTGTGTATATATATATATATTTTTTTAAAATCTTTTGTTTTTTTTTTTTGTTTTTTCGAGACAGTGTTTCTCTGTGTAGCCCTGACTGTCCTGGAACTCACTCTATAGACCAGGCTGGCCTTGAACTCAGAAATCCACCTGCCTCTGCCTCCCAAGTACGGGGATTAAAGGCATGTGCCACCACTGCCCAGCTAGGATTATATATTTTGCTATCAATAGCTCTTACATGTTACATCATACATACATACTACAATTGACTTATCTATTCTATTGTAAATAGACATATATAGGCGCACGCACACACACACACAGACATTGTGTTGGAGCTTGCTATGTGGATCAGGCTGGCCTTGAACTCACAGACATCCTCTTTTCTCTACCTCTGAAGTGTTAGGATTAAAGGTGTGTGCCAACACTGCCTGGCAAAAGAGATGTTTGTAATAATCATTATTATACAAATACCTTATATACCCGTTCATCAAAGACTTCTACTGGCAGGCATAGTGGTGCATGCTTTTAATCCCAGCACCTGGGAGGTAGAGGCAGATGGCTTTCCAAGTTTGAGGTCAGCCTGGTCTACAGAGTAGGTTCCAGGATAGCCAGAGCTATAGGGAAAAACTCTGTTACAAAAAACCAAAAATTAAAACCAACCAACACCAAACACCTTCATTCTATGGGTTGAGTTTAATTCTTAATGTTATGGTTGTATGTATATTACATACATATGTATATATGCATATTATATAAACGTATGGTTGTAATGTAATGTATGGACAAGGCTTAGCTATATACCCTAGACAATTCATGATCTATATTACGTTTTTTAATGGTACTTAATGACTGTCAACTCCTTGTCCTGATGGGCCTGTGTACAAGCTGTGCCATTGCAAGCCTTCCTTTTTTTCCTGGCGGTGCTGTCCTGGTCTGACCTACACAGGGCCGTATGTAGTCATAGCCACAGATAACATAATTGAATAAAACACCCTTTTAGGTCTAGGAGTGAGTATGTGAGGTGTGGTACAGAGAACTGATGAAACTGTCATGCATTGAGTGTTTCTGACCTACACAAATACACAGTTTCTATGGTCTGACTTTGTATGTCATCTGCAGAACATATCAGGAAGAAAGTTCTCTGGGCAGTGGTGGCGCATGCCTTTAATCCAAGCACTTGAGAGGCAGAGGCAGGCAGATTTCTGAGTTCGAGGCCAGCCTGGTCTACAGAGTGAGTTCCAGGACAGTCAGGGCTGCACAGAGAAACCCTGTCTCGAAAAATGAAGAAGGAGGAGGAGGAGGAGGAGGAGGAGGAGGAGGAGGAAGGAAGAAGAAGGAAGAAGGAAGAAGGAAGAAGGAAGAGGAAGAGGAAGAGGAAGAGGAAGAGGAAGAGGAAGAGGAAGAAGAAGAAGAAGAAGAAGAAGAAGAAGAAGAAGAAGAAGAAGAAGAAGAAGAAGAGGAAGAAGAAGAAGAAGAAGAAGAAGAGGAAGAAGAAGAAGAAGAAGAAGAAGAAGAGGAAGAAGAAGAAGAAGAAGAAGAAGAAGAAGAAGAAGAAGAAGAAGAAGAAGAAGAGTTCAACTAGTATTCATACCTGAGAAGTTCCTTCTTATTGATCAAGGCTTTCATATATTCAGAAAGCTTCTTTTGCATTAAGGCCAACCGAAGCCAGGCTCTTCCTCTTCCAACTGGTGTCCTGCAAGTACACAGAAACCAAACAGCTCAGAGACAAGTGGCAGGGCTGGGGGCAGCATGGGACAGACTCATGCTCCTGCCAACGGGCTTACATAAACAAAGGCCCTACTCAAGATCCCCACCTATTCTGGCACAAGTGACTGCGTGGGGCAGTCAGACAAACACTCTAGCATTTGCATTAGTAAGTAAGAGTGCCGTGGTCTGCAGACCAGAACACTCTTTAGCCCACATGGCAATGTCCCACCAGTTTCGTATTTGATGAAGTCAAAGTTTAAGTGGATTACGTAAGATATTTTTAAGGACACAGGCGGTACAAACTTCCATTGAGTTAATAGGACACCAGCTTCCTGTGCAGGCTAATCCCTACTTTTTTCCCTTTAGTTTAAAGGCAGGTCTTATGTTTCTGAGGCTCCCTTAATCTTGGCTCTAAAATCCCATGAACACAGCTGTTTTCCCCAAATCAAGCCAGGCATAACATCTCCCTAGGTCAAATTTCTTAAGGCTTGTCAATTCTCACCTGAATTTGTAATAAAAAGGAGATGTCTGGTATTTTTAACACGAAGATAACCTCTCTGTAGAGAGCACACATTTCTTAAAAGAATATGGGCTGGTCCCTTGGTGTTTACATGCAACAGCATTACAAATCTGGACTGTTATAAAAATGTGCACAGTATTGTGAACACCATTCTTCAAGGAGAGAAAGATAAGTTAACCTGAGACTTACTTGAGTCCTGGGAGATCTTTTACACTTGCTGTTATCTCTGCAGCTTCTGGAACAAGCTTTTCTACCAGTTCTAGAGGGCCCCAGAAGGATTTATTTTGTCCAAGGAAAGTTTTCTTGGCTAAGGCAACAAAACAAAACAGTTATTTTAATTTTCCTTACAACATAAATACTCCTCTGCTACACACACATAAAAGTGCTTGTGTATTTGTTCATGCAGGCTGAAGGTGGTTCAGTGAATAGTGTTTGCCACACAAGTCGGGGCAGTTTGGAACCCTTACACTACATAAAAGCCAGATAGGTGTGGCGGCTACCCCATGACCCCAGTACAAGGAGGACTAAGACAGGGAACCCTTGGGCAAGCTAGCTGTGTCTGTGAGCTCCGGGTTCCGCCAAAGATCCTTTGCTAATAACTTAAATGGAGAAAGAAAATGATATTCAACATCAATCCTTGGCCTTCACACTCCCCCGTATATGTATGTACCCAGATATGCACATATGCAGATATCACATAATATAAACATACGTAAAAATTATGGTTTCTTAATACATAAAATTTTTACAACTAAAAAAAAAAAAAGAAAGAAAGAAAAAAAAAGATCTGTACTTCCAAGGCTCAGTTCTTCCTTTTTAAAGAAGAATTTGTAGCCGGGCGGTGGTGGCGCACGCCTTTAATCCCAGTACTTGGGAGGCAGAGGCAGGTGGATTTCTGAGTTCGAGGCCAGCCTGGTCTACAGAGTGAGTTCCAGGACAGCCAGGGCTACACAGAGAAACCCTGTCTCGAAAAAAAAAAAAAAAAGGAGAATTTGTGATCAGGGCTGAGGATGGCTTAGCAGTTAAAAGTATTAGCTGCTCTTCCAGAAGACCCAGGTTCGAACTGCAGCACCCACATGACAGCCTGTTCACTACAGTTGGAGGGGATCTGGGTCCTTTTCTGGCCTCCATGGGCACCTGGCACAAAGAGTGCACGGCACACACGTAGGCAGACCATCCACGTACATAAAAGTAAAATTAAATTAAAAAAGAATTTTTGATCTAGCCCTATAATATTTAACGAGTGAGAACTTAAAAAACATGTAGTATTAGTGAAGAAAATAACCCAATGTCCAGCTGAGTACTGCAAAGGGAGGAAGGAAAGGAAACAGGCGACTGAGACCGAGGTCTGCCCTGGACCTGGTTACGTGGGAAGAGCCAGGACACCCGAGACAGCACCTGTCCTGCCCCAACCTGTGCCCTGGCAGGTAACTACTTCATTCTAGGCAGGCCTAGCTCCGTGTCAGACAGATGATCTGCTTAGTGACGACGGGCCTTCCAACTCTAACATCACATGACAGTTGTACTTCTCTGTACTCTAAGTCAGTTAAAAGTCTGTGCCTATACAGGTTACATTGCACCAATGTTTTTTTTTTAAGACAGGGTCTCTTACCATGTAGCCCTGGCTGGCATGAAACTTGCTAGTCTGACTCATAGAGACCTGCCTGCCCCGCCTCCTGAGTGCTGGGATCAAGGTGGGAGCCCCCATGCCAAGGCCTTGATGTTCACTCTTTGCCTTCTTTCCTGCTCAGCGTTTCTAAGGAGCCCCGCCCCGCCCCGCCCCGTCCCGCAGCCCACCTTTCAGGCCGTGTTTCAGGCAGTGCTCCATCACCACGAAGAACTGCTGCAGCGGGGCGTAGTCAGAGTCCAGGGTCCGCCCCAGGTTCAGGGCCGATTCGATCAAGCCCTTGATGCTCAGCTTCGCCATGTTCATCAGGTTCATGCGTTCGTTAGCCATGAGATAATTAGGATCTGGGGAGGAGAAGGCGCTTCCTTAGTGGGAGAGCACACAGGAGCAGGGTAAGTTTACCGTACTGTCTGCACAAAAGCAGGCGAGCAGGGCCGCTGGCCACTCGCCATGAACCAGGGACGTCGCAAAGTAGTTGTGGTGTATTATTCCTGGCCATGTACTTGCTGTAGAAAAAGATGTTAGATGATAAATCCTTTTAAGAGCAACATTGAATTATTTTATCAACCCAATCATAAGCCTTCAATGTACCTCTGATGCTCTACCTATGTGGGCCCCTGGCCCAGTTCCTGCCGTGCTACACTGGCGCCAGGCCACTCCTCCTCTGACAGTGTATGGAGAACCACCGTAGGGGAAGGACGAAGTGCTTATACAAGCTACTGCGAGTGTGTGAGTGTACTACTTCACTGGTGTCAGTACTAACCAGCTCTATGCTTGTTAGTTTTTATGTATTTGATAAATCTGGAGTCAACTGAGAGGAGGGAATCTCTACTGAGAAGCCGCCCCCCTAAGATTGGGCTGCAGGCAACCCGGAGCGACTCCCTGGGGAGGGCCCTGCCCACTGCGGGTGGTACGGGAGCTGTCAGAAAGCAGGCTGAGCAGCTGGGAGGAGCCAGTCAGTCACCCACGTTCCTCCTCCGAGGCCTCTGCATTGGCTCCTGCCTGCCTGGCTCGAATTCCTGCCTTGGCTTCCCTCAATGGACTCAGATTCAGGATATGTAAGTCAAATAATCCCTTTCCTCCCCAAGCAGCTTTTAGTCAGCGTGTTTCATAGCAGCAATAGTAACTCTAACTAGGGCAATCACGATTAGTTCATAGGAAGTTACTGGTACAACGTGTACCAGTTTAACTCCCAAGTTTTTAACACTCAGCATACAGTCTGGCTCTCAGTGCCATTTGAGCATAGGGCCCAGGGCCACATCCTCTATTTGACAGAACACAAAAGGTCAGGGACTGTGTACCTCTTATGTGGAGTCCTTTTTTTTTTCTCTCTCTCTCTCCCTGGACAGTTGCACTAGAAGCAATAGCAGTCCTTAGCCTCGGCCTCCAGAGTGCAGGATTATAAGCACATACCACCAACTATAGCCGTTTGTGGCCTTAATTGCTGCTTGTGATGAGCTATGCATATGGTCTAGAGCACAGTGGCCAATGACAGAATGCCTCTGTTCAGTTCCAACCCTGAGTTCGTGCCTCACCACCATCTACACAACTGAACTGGGCTTCAGGTGCTACTGCTCCTCCAGGCCTAACAAGATTCTCAGTGCACGCACTGTCTCATTACTGGCGCTGAGGTATCTCCCCTTCTTTAAGACCTATTTATTTTTATGTGAATGAGTGTTTTGTCTGCATGTGAATACTCCACAAGCATGCTGTGCCTATGGAGGCCGGGATATGGCCAGATCACCTGCAACTGTAGTTGCACCACGTGCATGCTGGGAACAGACTGCAGGTCCCCTGAGAGCAGCAAGTGCTCTTAACTGGTGGCAGCCCGTTTCATCTTCTCTTTAGGTGACAGAGCAGGGACATAACTGTGTTGTGGTCCCAGGTTCTATAATCCATAAAGGAGGGATTTGGACTTGTATTCACCATGAGAGCTATTGTATGCATTGGGTGTGTGTATATACTCCCAAGTATCTGCACATATCAAATTTGTGAAAATAAAGTAAAAGTTGCCCAGAGATCTATGAAACATTTTAGCACTGCTCAGGAAGACCAAAGTCCTGCTAAAACTACACTTAAAATAAACAACACAAAACAGGCTATTTAGTTATGCAATGTTTTCATTTACATCTACCTGTTTTATTTAAGTCGATAAAGCAAAAATGACCAAATCCTAAACTAATTTATATTAACTTTAGAGATGAACAGACTTATGGCCCTAACTATGAAAATCCTGATTTACTGTAGTGCTCAATTAGCTAATATTGTAATCATCTGATTAAGTCATTTTTAGAGATAGCATCTCATTATGTAGCCCAGGCTAGTCTTGAATTCACAATCTTTATGCCTCTGCTTCCTGAACAGCCAAGACAACAGATGTGCACCTGTGCACCACTTGGCTTAGGTAATAGTTTAGAGAAAAACTAGACGCTGAAGTTGAAATTGGATTATACTCCTGTTACTTGCACACTGACAAATGTTTTGAGGCAATCTTTTTTCTCTTTTTTATGTACAGGGAGGTCCTGCATGCATATGTGTCTGTGTACCATATGGGTCTGTGTGTGTGCCTGGTGCCCACAGAGGCCAGAGAGGGCATGGGGTCCCCTGGAACTGGAGTTACAGATGGCTGTGAGCTGCCAGGTAGGTTCTGGGAATTGAACCTGAGTCCCCCGGGAAAGCTCAGCCACCATCTCTCCTGCCCCAGATGAACCTCCTTAGTCACCGCAGATCGCCTCATCAATGACAGAGACACCAGCACATCTATGTTCATGCTCTATTCACAATGACAAGACAATGGAACAGCTTAGATGTCATCAACTCATAAATGGATAATGAAAATGTTGTACATATACACAGTGGAATTCCACTCAGCCATGAAGAAAAATGTACAGGAAATGGGTGAAACCAGAAAATATTATATTAAGAGAAATAACTAGGCTCTGAAAAACAAACATGTCCTCTCTCAAATGTAGACCTAAGCTATTAATCTCTCTGTGGTAGTGAGTACACACAGAGATCAGGAAACTAGAAAGAGGCCCACTAACGGGGGAAAGTTCTTCAAGTTGGGCAGGGCAGTAAAATGCTTGTGATATGAAAGGAGGGGGAAGACTGGAGGTAGAAAGGTTTAAGTGGGGAGGGGGGAGGGAGCTGAGAGACAGGAAGGAGTGGGAGAGGGTAAACCAAAGCCACAAGGAAATCTGATACGTGATATACTAATAAAAAATAAATTACCAGCACCCAAGGCTCAGGGGACACCTGGGAAGAGAAGGTGTAGAGGGCAGAGAGGACTCTGTGAGCGCTCTCTTCTGAGCATGGCCGGGCTGTCCCAAATGAACTTACAGTAGCTCAGATCACCTGCACAAGATCTGACAAGATCAAACCAGACGAATTTCTGGTGTAGATGGGGTGGGTGACCTCCCCTCCCCTTACTGAGGTGCTCCTGGCAGTTGGTAATTGTGTTGGACGTGGCCGCTAGGAGTATTCCTATGTTCCAGTGGATGCTCCCACATCCTACACATATGGGTGCCATTATCTGCTCTTAGTGGGTTATAAAAACAGTAACAAAAACAGACTATGTATGGTGTGGTACACACCTTTAATTTTAGAACTTGGGAGGAACAGGCAGGCAAAATCTCTGAGTCTGAGGCCATATACAATAAACTTTAGGCTAGTCGAGACTAGTGATACCCTGTCTGGAAAAAAAATTGTTGAACTGAGCATGACGATGTATACCTTTAATCCCAGCACTTGGGAGGCAGAGGCAGGAAGATCTCTGAGTTCAAGGATAGCCTGGTCTAGCTCGGTTCTACAGCACTTGCCTAGGATTTGTAGGGATCTAGGCTTCATTCCTGGTACTGAGAAAAAAAAATAAACGCATTATCAAAAATTTTACTCCCAGACAGGGTCTTACTATATAGCTCTGGCTGTCCTGGAACTAGCAATGTAGACCAGGCTAACCTCAAACTCATACAGATCCATCTGCTTCTCCCTCCCAAGTGCTGGGAATAAATGTATGTGCCACCACACCTACTATGTATCTATTTATAGTCCTGCCTGTACGCTCTCCACAATGCTATGTCAGATACCAAATATATTTCTACTTGGCAGGACTGAAGAGGGGCTTAACTTCAGTACCACTCTGAGGTACACTCTGTTAAAGTAGATAGTTGAAAACATTTAATCATAAATTAATTCATCTTTATACTATTTTGTTGAAAACATCTAATCACAAATTCATTCATCTTTATTGCTGTCTTTTTTTTTTGTTAACAGTATAATTCAGTATATGGACTTTGCTTAAATTTAGCTCTTTTAGAAAATTTATATCCACTCTTATTGGTATCAACTATTTACTTGTGTAAATTAACATCTGATTTTACTCAATGAATCTTGTCTCTTTGAGGCTTAAATTACCCTGCAGTGTAATAACAGTGAGAGGGCTGGACTAGACCTGTAACTCTTTTATCCTGTGGAAACAACGCACATTCATATCGAGCATCCTCGTGACACACTGGTTTGGTTTGGTTTGGTTTGGTACTGGTAATTGCCCTGGCTAAAGTCTCCTATGGTGTTATTTAGAAATGGCCATGTGTGTCTTGTTCCTGGTCTCTAGAGAAGCCGTCGGTCTTTACCCCTTTGGTAGTGTTTAGAGAGGAGTTGTTCCTAGCTGTCTTTTACCAGGCTAAAGAGATCCCCTGTGACACAGGTTTTTTAGGGACTGCCCCAGAAAGGTCCATATAATATAGAGAAATGGCTATGTCCCCCCTCCAGAAAACCCTAGGAACTACTGACATCAAACACCATGAACTCTGTCCCTGCAGCATCTGCACCAGATCGCAAAGGCTGTTAGGGGCTGAGAACTTAGGCTCAGGGGTACTGGTAAACCCGGGTCTGAGCTATCGCCTAAAGTGAACAGGCCGGCAATCTGCATATGCATCAAAGCTTCAGAGACACTGACCTAGAAGATTCTTCTGTCAAAGTGTCATGATTCCAGAAGGGCAAGTAACAGGAATATAATATGTTATAATAAATATACAATAAGTTAAGCTATAATAAACATAATATAATATATTATGTATATCACCAAAAAGCAGAATGAATGAGATTAAGTGGAGAAGGAATAACTAAATAGTGGGGGAAAAACAAAACCCAGAACTTAAAAGAAAAAAAAAATCAATGAAAATCAAAGCTGAATCTTTGGTAAAGACCAACAATATTAAAGCCAGAAATACTGACCCATGCCTGTAATCCTAGTACCCAGGACACTGAAGCAAGAAGATCACAAATCTGAAGTCAGCCTGGGCGACCTGGCAATACCCTAACTCAAATGTAATGTGACAAACTGCCTCACACTCTAGGTACCACAGTTTCCCTGCCCTGACGAGTTCTGTCCCTTATTACACTGTAAGGCCAAATATTCCTTCTTCCCCTAGAACAACAAAACGAAGAAACATTGACATTTATCCATTGACCAACATAAGAGTCAAATGACTGAAACCAAAAAAAGGAAAGATTAGACACTGGGCTCACTGACCTTATAGAAACAAACAAAATTGTAAAAGATAAAAATGTATGCTGATGTGTTAGATAACAAGTGATTCAGGTGATTTGCTAGAAAAATACAAACTATTAAAACTACCAAAGAGAATACCTGAACAGACAAGTAACAAGCAAAGACAGTGAAGTAGTAATAATACAGCAAAAATAAAATCCCACAGAGACAGCCAGAAACAAATGGCCTCACTGTTGAAGTTCATCAATCATTTAAAGAATTAACATCCATCTCTCACAAACTATTCCACAAACAGAAGATGGAACTTCCAGCTTGTCGTACCAATATTTCCTGAGACAAAGAAAGAAAAGGCAGATCTGCACTAAAATATTCCGTATGAATGCAGATGCAAAAAAGCCTCAACAAAACACTGGCAGCACAGAAAAGATCGTAACAACCAAGTAGGATTTATGCCAGAACGTGAGGCTTCTTCAACATACACAAGTCAGCCAACGCAATACACCAAATTAATAAAGACTGTGATTTCAATAGATGCAGACAGCGCAGAAGACAGCCAACAGCCTTTACTTTTATGTGTAACAAACTGGGAAGAGAAGGGGATCTCTTTAGCCTGGTAAAAGACAGCTAGGAACAACTCCTCTCTAAACACTACCAAAGGGGTAAAGACCGACGGCTTCTCTAGAGACCAGGAACAAGACACACATGGCCATTTCTAAATAACACCATAGGAGACTTTAGCCAGGGCAATTACCAGTACCAAACCAAACCAAACCAAACCAAACCAAACCAAACCAAACCAAACGGCATCTGGATTAGAAGAGGTAAAAATATTTTCAGAGAATATGGTATTAAAGGTTTAAAGTATCCCAAAAAATCCATAACAAAGAGAAAGTATTAGCTAGCAAGTATACTTGGCAAGACTACAGGTTACAAGATCAATACAGGACTTAATCATATAACACTCTTTTTTTTTTCCTGTGATATTGCTTTCTGCAGGTCACAGTGATCTAAAAATATTAAATGGAAAATTCTAGAAATAAACGACCAATAGGATTTAAATTGCATGCCTTTCTATGCAGTGTACCGGAAGCGCACTCTTGCCCACAATGGAAACTGAGTCACCCGTTTGTGGGGACATCTCCATGCCACAAGAGCTACATGACTGCTAGTCACTCAGAAGCTGCCTAGATGCAGTCTCACAGTGTGTCTATTACTTATTAATGGTCATTAGCAAAAGTGCTGATGACCTGAAGAGACATTCTACTTAAAGTGTTTTTGTCAAGTGAAAATGCGAACATTCTTAGCTTTATAAGGAAAGAAGACTATGCTGTGGGCGCACTTCAGGGTCATAAAGTATGAGGTCATATGGATATAATCTTTACTAAACTACATGGTTATAATTGCTATTTGTTATTAGTTACTGTTAATCTCTCACTCTGCCTAATAAGTGAATGCTTTCCTTCAGAAGTATATAGAAAAAAATCATACTGCACATAGCTTTTAGTATTGCTACAGTTTCAAGAAATAACTGTGGATCTGGAATATATTCCTTGCAGATGAGAAGGGACCAAACTGAAAATCAACAGCTTAAAATGACATTTAAAGATGACTTCAGTTACATGGTGCCAGAAAGAAAATACAAATATATTGACAAACAAGGAGCAAACTTTGTGCACTGAAAACAAAATGTGGAATTGAGAACTTAAAGCATCAACATAAACAGGCATTCCATGTCAATGGATTCAAGACTTAATAATTCTAAGACAGCAATACTCCCTGACTTAATACAGACCCAAGCAATCCCTATCAAAATCCCAGCTGCCTTATTTACAGAAATTGGCAAGCTTCTCCAAAGCACCTATAGGAATACAAGGGACCCAGGGGAGGAAAAATAAACAAATCTAGAAAAAGAAAAACAGTGTTGGAGAACGCATACTGTTAGTTCAAAACTAATTACAGAGCCGTGGAAATCAAGACTGAGAGGAACTGTCCTTCAACACAGATGTATAGACTCGTGAAATGGATTCCAGGGTCCAGAAATGATGAGATGTTTATGATCAAATGGTGCCAAGACATATCTACCTGCAGAAGAATTAAAACAAAAACAAAAAACAAACCTTTGGAGCTGGAGAGATGTCTCAGGGGTTAAGAGTACATGGTGCTCTTTCAGAGGAGTCAAAATACCTCACAACCACCCACAACTCCAGCTCCAGGGAACCTGATGCCTCTGGCCTCTGCAGGTGTGTATGTGCATGTGCTCGCACGCACACACACACACACACACACTCGTGCACACATATGCATGCTACAATTTTTAAAAATTCTTTAAATTTTTAACTAAAAAGAACCAGAGAAAAAGATTTAAAAGCTAAAATTATAAACTTCATCATAGAAAATATAGATCCAAAATTTTCAAATTTTTGTAACCTTGAGCTAGGCAATGTTTTCTTAGACATGAGACCCAAAGTACATGCAACAAAAGAAATAACAGAAGAGCTATATTCCAATTTATTTTAAAACATTTGTGTTTCAAAGAATTCAATCAAGGAAATAAAGATAAACATCTTGATTTTAGCACTCAGTAGGCAGGGCAGTCAGATCTCTGTGAATTCAAGAACAGCATAGCTTATACAGAGAGTTCCAGGCCAGCCAAAAATACACAGTAAGAGATGCTGTTTAAAAACTAAAAAACAAAACCAAAAAAGAATGGAGGAAAGGAGGGAAGAAGGGATGGAAGAAAGGAAGAAAATAAGGGAGGAAGGATTTAAAAAAGGAATGAAGAGTGCTGGAGAGATGGCCCAGACATCAGCACCTACAGAGCAGCTCACACCATCTGTAACTCCAGTTCCAGGGATCTGCTGCTCCCTTCTAGCTTCTGTGGGCACTACTGCACACATATGCACGTAGACAACAGACACAAACCAGTAATATATATATATATATATATATATATATATATATACTTTGGTTTTTCGAGACAGGATTTCTCTGTGTAGCCCTGGCTGTTTTGGAACATACTCTGTAGACTAGGCTGGCCTTGAACTCAGAAATCTGCCTGCCTCTGCCTCCCGAGTGCTGGGATTAAAGGCATATGCCACCACTGCCCTGCAATAAGTTTTTAGCAAGAAAAAAAAGGAAACTAGCTAGCACTAATTAAGGATTTAAAGATATTACAACCTTGCGCACTGCTGGTAGAAACGTAAAATGCTGCAGGTGCTTTAGACAAGTCTGACATTTCTCAAAAATGCTAAGATCTGAGCTGGGAACATGGCTCATTGGTTAAGAGCCCTGGCTGTTCTTCCAGGAATTGAGTTAGAGTCCAGCACCTACACTGTGGCTCATAACTGCCTCATGATGCCCTCTCCTGGACTCTGGGCATCAGGTACACCTGTGTACAAAGACACACTTTCAGGCAAAACACCCATATACATAACACACACACACACACACACACACACACACACACACACACACAATCAATTAAAAGTTGCTGAATTATCATTCTATTTAGAGTTCTATTTCAAGGTATTTTCCCAATATGAAACAATATGGACACATTCTGTGTTTTCACAGAAACATTCCTTATAATTAGCCCCCAAACGGTAACATGCCAAATACCCACCTACATAATATAGATAAAACATGGTGTGTCCATACAATGGAAAGTTCTCTGACCAGGCCACTGATGGATCTTGAAAACGTGCTGAGAGAGGCCATCAACAGACAGACACACAGCTCATGACAGTGTTTACATGGAATGTCCAGAATAGGCAAATCTACAACGACAGAAAGAGTCTGCGGTCTGGCAGGGACAGGGAGGTGGACAAGACGGAGTGGTTGGTGATGGGTGAAGACGGTCCTTCTGAGGAAGAAGGGATTGGACGGTGGTGACGGAAGCACACGGCTTTGTGAACACACTAACAGTCACACTGTACACTGTAAGATGGTAGTCTTCACCTGGTGTCGGAATGAGGGCTAATAAAACTATCATTAGAGAAAGCTAGTGAGATTTAAGAGGCAGTGATGTGCAATGTGTATCATCTGGATGCAGACCATTGAAACAGACACTACATATCCAACACGGAAAAAACAGGCTGGACTCTATACTTTTCAGAAATTGCTGTTAATTTTGGCTGCTGTGAAACTCACAAATATGTCAGTAAATTTTTAAAAAGCCAGAGAAAAACTTGATGTAATCTTATAACATTGCCCTTCTTATCTTTGAAGTAAATACTGTCCCCTTGAAGTGTCTCGGCAAGCATCCTAAGGAGCCCCGCACACACAGGAAGGCTGCGCTACTCACGGCCAAGCTCGGGAACTGCCTAGTGATTGCCATGGTGCACAAAACCCAAATCTGACACTCCTTCTTATGAAAAACAATGGAACGGTAGTTAGAGAATTGGAAAGAAAAAGAGGAAAGGAAAAGGAACAGAAAAGAACGAGCTGAAAGACGCTGGTGTGGCACGCACCTTCTGCATCAGCACGCACTTGCTCCACCAAATCTGTCAAATCCTCCCAAGAGTCTTTGCAAACGGCAAAAAGAAAGGAAAAGAAAGATAAAATGTCATGCAAGCCAAGAAAGGAAAGCGCTACTCAAAATAAGCCTGGGATTCTTTCATTTAACACAGACGTTAACAGTGAAAAGGGGCTGGGGACACCACCAAGAGGCAGGGGGTATTACAGTGATTACTCAATGTTTTACTTCAAGGTTTCCAATGGGAAGAAACAAGTATGCTTACATCATTATCACGCAACACATTTTTATTCAATTGGAAGCCAAATCTGACTCTGCAGTCTAAACATATGCTAAGCTAACACCATTCAGAACTTATTTTGATCACTTCACTAAAGCTGAAAGCAGGGGGGATTTTTTTTTTTGATAGCATCAGGTCAAATTTCATAGTGAAAATGATTGACTTTTCTTAAAATAATAATAATAATAATAATAATAATAATAATAATAATGACAATTATAAACAACACAATTTCTAACTCTTCCCCATAGAACAAAGACAAATGATGCTATTCTAAAGACACATAAAATCAGCCACCTAAAAGTCAATGCAGTCAGGTGCCTCCATGAAGAACTAACCAGAAAAGTGCTGGGCAGTACCACAACCACATGTATTAATGTTTCTGAAGGACACAAGTGGATATTCAGATTAAATAATGATGTCTAAAGCAAATGCGAAGCATGACTTATTACCAAATGAGGTCAAGGAAATTTATGAAACTACGTCTAGGAGTTCGTTCTTCCCCCTGTTCCCTGCCTTTCTTCTTTTTAAAGGGTTTCATTTTTATTCATGAGTGTGTGTGTGTGTGTGTGTGTGTGTATGACACGTGCTGGTGCCCGCAGAAGCCTGAAGAGGTTGTCACAGTCCTGGAGCTGGAGTTACAGGTGGCTGCACCTCAAGTGGCTAGAGGTGGGTGTTGGGAGCCAGGACTCTGGAAGAGCAGCAAGTGCTCTTAACCCCTGAGCTCTCTCTCCAGTCCCCAGAGACTTTTTAAAAACTATAGCCTTGTACATGCAAAGATCCCTTAGACAGTGTGTCACCCAGAAAAAATGTACATGGCGAACTGGGACTAAGACACTTCATGCGTGCACATATTTGATATGCTGTTCTAGTTACAACCCATCGAGCATGTCATGTGCTGCCACTGTTGTACAGTCACTCTGGTGTCCTGCCGGTCAACAGGATGGACATCCAGTCCTGCCTTTTATTCACCAAAAAGTATACCTGTCACTTAGTAAGACAAAATCTCTCATAAAGCTCCTCCAAGCCTTGTACAGAAGAGCTGGAAAGCGAGCTTCTAGGTAGGAGTGTGCAGTGTTCACCAAGCATCTGTCTGATGTCTCTTTCGGCGGGTCCTAGAGCAGTTTCTGCCAGCCTCCCCTCCCTTCTCCACAGGACTCTCTCTGTAGCCCATCGCAGGCTGGCCTGGAACACCCTCAGTAGCTCAGGCTGGCTTTGAACTCAGGGCAATCCTTCTGCCCCAGTTTTTTTAGGTGCTGGGATTATGGGGTGGGATTTCAGAAAACACCAGCATGCTCAGTTCTGGTTTTTTCTTTAAAGATGCCCGGCAGGAGGTCAGGAGCTGTCTCCTGACTTGCTTTAACTCCTCCTTACTCAGCCTCAGAAATCTACACTCCTGAAGAATGGACAGTGGGCTGGGGTGTGGCTAGTATGCATCCTACCCACCCTAAAAAGAACAGGTTGCTATTTTTTTTATAACCCCAATTCTAAACGTTTTATAAAACAGTCCTGTTTTGCTTTGGGGACAGGTCTCACTATGTAGACTATAGAGATCCACCTGCTTCTGCCTCCCCAGTTATAGGATTAAAGGTGTATGCCACCATGTTCAGCCTTATAAAATATTTCAGTTGTACCTTCTACAACATGTTCAGATTACTAAAACAACAATAACAGTATTTAATATTCATTCAAGTATAACACCTGTACCTGATTTTTCTAAAGATATTACATTTTTGTCTTAAGCATGATTTACATGCTGTAAACAGCTGTATTAACAATATGTACCAAGAAAATGCACATTTCTATGCCTGTGCTGGTTACTTTTTGTCAACTTGACACAAACTAGAGTCACCTGGAAAGAGGGAGCCTCATTTTAGGAACTGTCTCCATAAGAGGTCATTATCTTGATTAAAGATTGCCGAGGGCAGAGCCAGGCCATGGTGGGAGGTGCCACTCCCAAGTTATGTATGAAAGCAGGCTGAGCAGGTGAAGAGGAGCAGTATTCCTCCATGGCCTTTGTTTCAGCTCCTTTCCCTAAGTTCTTGCCAAATACAATGCCTGACCCCACTCCCTCTTGTATGATGTTACGGACATTTTCCCACTTAAACTAGTCCTAGTTAGTATTTTTACAGCAACAGAAAGCAAACTGGTATGACCTTCTAATATTGTAAATAGGTCTGGTTTAAAACTTTGCTGTAGGCTGGGTGTGGTGGTGTATGCTTTAATCCCAGCACAGAGGCCCCTGGATGTCTGTGAGTTCAAGGCTGGCCTGGTCTACACAGTGAGTTCCAGCATAGCCAGGACAACACAGAGACCCAGTCTCATAAAAACAAACAAACAAACAAAAACAAACAAACAAGCAAAAAACCCAAAACGAATGTGCTATCGCTGCCTAAGTGTAAAGCCTGCCAAGGGGCGCTCCCGACACTCCTGGCTGAACAGCTTCAGTCCCATTCCTAAGGCTGACCCAGAAAGAAACAGCATTCTCACGGCCTATGTGGTGTCATGTGACTGAGCACATGGTTAACACTTAATAGAACTTGGTAATCTCAACATAAAAATTATTTATTACTGTGTGTGTGTGTGTGTATGTATGACGCATGTGTAGGGATAGATCCTGAAGTCAGGGACCACTGTGTGGAGTGAGTTTTTACCTTCTGGGAATTGAACTAGGGTCTCCAGACCTACCTGGCTACTTTTGCCTACTGAGTCATCATGCCAAGCCCATAATATTCTTTTTATTAATTTATTTGTGTGTCTATGTGTATGCATGCGTGAGTGTGCTCACATGTAAGTGCATATGTCATGGCATACATGTAGACGCCAGAGGAAAACTTGCTGGACTCAGTTCTCTCTTTCTGCCATGCGGGTCTCCAGCTCAGGCTGTCAGGCTTGGAGACGAGGGTCTGTATTTGTGGAACCATCTCAATGCCTGCGATAAGATTTTAAGGGGCATACGAACCCAGGCTGTTTTAAGTCAAGAAGTTAACGACAGAACTGTATAAGGACCCCAAAGTAGGTAGCATGGCAGACTAAATTCTTTCCCTGCCTACTTCTCTCATGAAGAGGAAGGTAGCAGGTGTTATGTAGCCCTGGGGGTATTTAATCATAGCACGGTAGGCTGCTTGTCCCTAAGCTACACAGTGACACAGGCGCAACAGAGCATGGGTAGATACCGAAGCTTGGTCCCAGAAGACAAAAATCAATCCCAAAAGCCATTCTGAATTTCATGTGTAAGCTGTGTCATGTGTGGTATGTATATATGCTCATACATACAAATAAAATAACTTTTAATGTGTAACTTTTCCTAGTAAAATTAATAATTTTTTCAAACACAAAAGGGAAGCAGGCATCACGGTACACAAACACGCCTATAATCCCTAGAACTTGGGGGCACACTTAGGTGGAGGCAGGACAACATGGCCAGAAACTGTCACAAAACAGAACAACCAACTAAACAAAAACCGTCCACTTGTAAGGCCCAACTTAAAGATTAACACAGAAGGTCTGCCAGTGGAGAGTAAACCGATGAGACTCTGCCAGACCCACGGGAGCAGACAGCATTGCAGGAGCGCTCCCTGGAAGGACAAGAAGCCTCTCAGAGAGACTCAGAACCCCACATCAGCGGTGCTACAGGGGCCTGGGATACAAGTAAAAGCCACTAACATTTCTCATGCAGACTTAGGATTTTATAGAATCCCAGAGGCTACGACGGTAAGACTTACCTAGGAGGGTGACCTGGCGCACTGCTCTCCTGGCAGAACAAGACAAGATGAACTTTGTCCAGAGCACTGCCCCTGGCCTTCCTGCATGGGGTTCACAAAGACTGCCTTCTGCACACATAATCACTACTCTGAGAACCTGACAATATAAATCTAAGACTAACTGCCACTGGGGCTGACTGTAACAGGGGTGTGTGTGTGTGTGTGTGTGTGTGTGTGTGTGTGGGACAGAGGGCGATGTCCTCACTTATTTTTACTTCTCCTTGTTTTCTGAGACACTGACTCTCCTGAACCTAGTGCTCACTGCTTCCATTAGAACGACCGCCCGAGGGTCCGTCCATCGGATGGCTCCGCCAGTGCTCGCATTGGATGCCCACCATCACACCCAGACTGAACTCAAAATCTGGAGACACAACTGGCCCCAGGCTTACAACGCCAGCACCTCACCCACGGAGCCATCTTCCAGTCCCCAGGTGTAAGCTTCTGAACACTCAGAAGGCAGTAGACGCAGGGCGGAGGCTCCCTCTGTAACCCCAGCACTTGGCATGAGGAGGACGGAGCAGCAACTTCGAGGCGCTTGAGCTTACATGAGCGCTGCCACTGCCCTGTCTCCCCTCCCAAAGTTAACGCTGCGCTGAATCCAGCTTGGTGTGCACACCCTGGTCACTGTGTGCTTCCCACACAGAATGGCAGTGACAGGCTCACAGGCATAGCAGCCAATAAGCATGTCAGTGTGACTTTTAACAGAAACGTGGGAAAAAAATACTGGAAATGTGAGGCGGGAGAGACGACTTTGTGGTTCTGGGTTTATCCCCAGCACCTACACGGTGGTCTACAACTGCCTATAATCCTGGTTCTAGGGGGACAATGTCCTCTTCTGGCCTCTTTGTGCGCTATACCCATAAGGTAGATGCATAGACACACACGCAGGCAAAACACTCACATGCATAAAACAAGAATTAAAAAGATATCTGAAAATGGATCGAGAGCGAAGCTTGTGCTTTGGGGCTACAGTCCCTGCCTGTGTTCACAGGAAGTACTGGAGTACAAGTGAGATGGCTGGAGGACTGAGGGCCCACATTTTCAGAATCTTTTACAGAGGTTATTGAGACGACTTGGGGGTGAAGAACAGATATTGCTCTTGCAGAGGAACTGAGTTCTGTTCCCAGGCCCCATGTAAGGTAGCTTGAAGCTGCCCTCATCTTCAGCTATAGATTTGACACCTTCTTCTGAACTCTAAGAGCAACTGCACTCACATGCGCACACACCCATGAATACATTTATTTAAAATATATTTGAAAATAATAAAAAAAGACCTTTAAAAAAGTGATTTGTAAGCAAAGGAGTCAAAGATGCATAAGAAAACCTACAGAATCAACTAACCTGGGCCTATAGGGGCTCATAATGTCTCAACTGCAAACCAGAGAGCATGCACTGGGGAGACCTTGGCCCTCTGCACATATGTAACAGTTGTGCAGCTGGGTCTTCATGTGGGACTCCTAAAGACAGGGGCTGTCTCTGACTACAGTGCCTGCCTTTGGATTCCTTTTCCAAAGATGTGCCTAGTCTTACTTCAACTAGATATGCCAAGGCTGGTATCTGATGTCTGTGGGAGGGAGGCCTCCCCTTTTCTGAGGAGAAGTGGGTGGGGGAGGGGAAGGGAGCAGTGAGAGGGAGGGCCTGGAGGAGAGGAGGGAGGGGAAGCTGTTTGTGATCAGGAAGTAAAATAATTTAAATAATAAAAGTACCCTTGTGAAAGGTGGAAAAAGGTGATTTCTGGCTTGGAAGTCAACACCCTTTGCTGACTAAATGCAGTGTAAAGAAGGAAAAGTATGGAAACCACTTGTAATTTCACTACCCGGAGACAATCAATTTCACAATTTCCTTTTGCATGTTCATGTGTATCATTGTATTAAAACCTGTGGTGATGGCATGCAGCTTATGATGGCACATAGGGGTCTATGGCACGGTAGCTGTGGCACATGCGCACATAGGCGTCTATGGCACGGTAGCTGTGGCACATGCGCACATAGGCATCTATGGTACGGTAGCTGTGGCACATGCGCACATAGGCGTCTATGGTACGGTAGCTGTGGTACATGCGCACATAGGCGTCTATGGCAGGGTAGCTGTGGCACATGCTAAATACTCTGCACTTTCCTATATATACACAACTACAATAAAGGTTAATTTATAAACTAAGCATAGGAAGAGAATTATGAGAATATACTAGAATATATACTATACTATAGTAGGATAATTGTAATATATTATAAAAAAGTGTGAAGCTACAAATTATATTCTGAGCAATATGCTACTAAATATTCTTTTATAACAGTATTTATTGCTCATTATATAGATGCTCTTATACATTTATACTATTTTTCTCTACACTATATTAAGTGTCTTTTGAGATTCTGCTAGCACAAGGCAGAATATTATAATATATATGATGTAATTTTTTTGCCTGGGTGCTGAAAAGATGGCTAAGTGGTTGAGAGCACTTGCTGCTCTTGCAGAGGACCCGGGTCTGGTTCCCAGCAGCCACATGGCCCCTCACAACTATCTGAAACTCTACCTTCCAGAGATGTGACACTCTCTTTTGCCCTCCATGGGTTCCTGCACACAGGCACAGTGCCCATAAAGTTACTCAGGTTCACATACAAACACATAAATACATAAATCTTTAAACTATTCCTTGCCTATACTGATGATTATCTTCTTAAGGTACATGTCTGGTATGGTTGCTGGAACTATGTTCTCAGACCTTCGATTTCCACTGATTGGAATAATTTTCAAAAGGGCTGCTCCTGGGTTGGAAAGGTGACTCAGCAAGTAAAGGCATTTGCTTAGTTTAGAAAGCTGAGACTTGAGCTGGACTCCAGAACCCACATAAAGGTGGACAGAAAAATCAACTCTACAGAAAACCGAGTCGTCTGACCTCGACACGTGTGCTGTCGCATGCACACCATCCCTACAGCATGAACACACACACACACGCTTCTAGCAGAGCCCACATCTTCTTCCCATACTTCCATCAGGATTGAATGCCATAATTGACGAGCAATAACTTTATACTGAACCATATTTCAACAGGGTAGGTAAAGTAGACATGAGCTAAATAGTTTTTAAAGCAGAAACAATCAGAGGAAAGGTATTCTTGTAATCTTTTCTCATAAAAGAAAAGGGGCTGAAGGGATGGCCCTGTGGTTAGAGCACTGGCTGTTCTTGCAGAGGACCCAGGTTCTGTTTCTAGAACCTATATGGAGGCTCACAACAACTTATAACTACAGTTCTAGAGGATCTGATGCCTTCTTCTGACCTCCTGGTGCTCCTCCTGTAAAATGCACACTGTTTTCAATAGAAACATCTGTGATTCCCCAGTAAGATGTGGCTACACTCACATGCATGGAGTATTAGGAGCAGAAGCACTTAATGTCATCATGTTGTTGCACACGCCTTTAACCCCAGCACTGGGGGATTGGGGGGAAGAATAGGAGAGGCAGGCAAATCTCTCTTAGTTTGAGGCCAGTCTGGTCTATAGAGTGAGTTTCAGGATAGCCAAGTCTACACAGAGAAACCCTGTCTTAAACAAAACAAAACAAAACAAAACAAAACAAAACAAAAGTACTTTATGTCAAAAGGGAGATCTTGGCACCTGTCTAACAGTCCCTGGATGACAAATCCTTCTCTGTTGCCTTGAGAAGATCAGTCCAGTAATATATTCCCACGGCAGAAACACCTATTCCAAGCCAGCATCTATCCTATCTTCTGGTAAATGTCATCAGTGGTGAGTGCTGTCTGGTTGTGAATCTCACATTACAGTTTCTAAGACAGCAGACTGTCCTTTGACAACCCAGCGACTCACGCTTGCTTCCCAGGAGCCTCTGACATCTTCAATGCCTCTTCCTGCACTGTGAGGATGAGGTCTGGGAGAACAAGGTGACATTTAGACTGAGCTTTGCCTGCAGGGACGCCCAGTACTAATGACAAACTAACAGACAAAAGCATACCCTGCTGGCCTGAAGTCACAGGGCCACTGGTTATTTCCTACAGCTTCTCTCTACTAGTCAGTACAGATGTTACACATCTGGCCAGCAAGGCCGCAGTACCTGCGGGAGGGACCCCTAGTTCTGCAGGGTCAGCCTCTGCATGTGCTGCCATCACACAGGGCTCTGTACACCAACCTGAAGTCAAAGGAGCAGAGGCTCATTTCTCTAGGTGACCTGAAGATGTAATGCCTGAGCCACCCAGGGCTGCACACTGAGACCCTGCCTCAGAACGTGTAAGTAAGCAAGGGAGTGACTAACTGATTCTGTCACGGACTGTTTCTTCAGTCTGTGTTTGGGAAGGTGTTTTAATAATCCTGCAATCCCAGTGCTTGGGAGGCTGAGCCCGTCCTGCTCTGCCCTCAGTTTCCCTGCTGGGACTCTGTGTCTGCTCCCCTCTTATGTGGGCACTGGCATCTGAGCCCAGCCTCAAGGTTGTGTAGTGAGCATTAACCCACTGAGCCATCTCTGCAGCTCTAAACAGGGAAATTTAAAAAATTTCTTCAAACCATATAAATATCTCCAAAATAATAACAGAGGGTATGAATGTGGAAGAAAAGGAACATGAACTTAAAAAACTGGATATTTAGTTTAAGATAAATTTAGAGATTTCATTTATATCACATGTCTATCCAAAAAAAATCAACATTTTACAGAGTAAAGGCAATAAATGTATTATTTATTTATTTTAGTAAGCCTAAATATACTATTTTCTCTCTTAAAATAGAACGCTACTTCAGACTTCTAACTTAAAATTAATTTAATCCCATAACAGATAAAACACAAAGGCTCAGGACTTCACTCTTTAAAGATTCTCTTTCAGACACTAAAACATTTTTAAACATAGGTTTCCGGTTAGGTAACCAATAATAATCAGGGGTAACCTGATAATAAATGGGGTCTCCACCACAGCCAAGTTGCTGTTAACACTTGGAAATATGACGGCAGTGACCTACCCTGTCCTCCGTGTGCACGATGTACTGGGGTTTCTGAAAACAGTTTTGTTTCTTGATTCCTGACTCTGGAGCAAGTACACGAACTTCTTTCAAGAGTCCTGCTCCCAGACATGCAGATGCAAAGGAGCACATCGCTTCATTGCACAATTTCTAAATTACTACAGTGTGCATGTAAAGTGGAAGTTTTCTGCTTCCATCCCTGAGCAGACCACGGGCACAGTCTGAGTCTACACAGAGCATCATGGAGGGCCGAGGGAGCCCGGAGTAAGTGCATGCTGATAAGGGCACAGCTCAGGACTGGGAACCTCTGTCTGGGAGGACAGTGCTAATAACTGACTGACTAGCAACCGCAGCTTCCTTCTCCGGCTGTACAGCCCGCTGCTCATCTGCCGACCCTCCATGGAGACTGCACCCTCTCCTGTGCTGTGCACAGTGTACAAGCTGAGCTTCCAGCCTGCTGCAGTAGTCACTGCCGCTCCGTCAGAGCGCCCACCCGTGTACGTGTGTCAGTGTCTGTCCTTCTTTCATTCCCTCTCTGCCCTGGTCA
Organism: Tokudaia tokunoshimensis; assembly: GCA_036184795.1. Taxonomy (NCBI): domain Eukaryota; kingdom Metazoa; phylum Chordata; class Mammalia; order Rodentia; family Muridae; genus Tokudaia; species Tokudaia tokunoshimensis. Next base: position 18,774,437 of record BTHU01000014.1, read on the forward strand.
AGTTTCCACACCCACGGCATGTAGGGTGTGATAGTTTTAAAAGTCCTTTACTTTCAAAATATAAAATATAATTTACTTTTATGTTCACCGGTGTTTGGCCTGCATGTATGTCTGAGTGAGAGTGTCAGAAGCACTGGAACTGGAGTTACAAACAGGCATGAGCACTATGTGGGTGCTGGGAATTGAGCTGGGGTCCTCTGGAAGAACACCCAGCACTCTTAGCTGCTGAGCCATCTCTCCACTCCTAGTTTTTAACCTCTACTATGCTTCTAGAAATGTAAAAAAGTGAAAAAACAAAAAAATCAAAGACCATTCTTGACAGTTCAGATCAAAGTCAGTGTGGTATGTTTCTAAAACAGCAAACAGCTGCAATCAAGACCCTTGAGAGGTGGAGGCAGGAGGATTATCACATGACAGACTAAAATAACTGGCAGAGTCCCCTTGAGCCCTGGTTCCGTGGGCCGGGCTGGAAGGTTAAAGAGATGACACGCCAATGCTTCCTTTGTTAGCCACAGCCCATGAGCACCAGAGAGCAAACCTTGTCTTACTTTGTCTTACTTTTGCATTCTTTACTGGTAAAAGGAACGCGGCCGTGAAGATAAACGCTTGGCAGTCACTCACGGCACCGTGTCCTTGTCATCCCCCAGCCCCAGAGGCTGTTCTATCATCCAGGAACCTCTACTTCTCCTTCCCTGTGCTCATCCTTGCTGCTTTACGCTGGAATTGTTATCTTTCATCTGGACCATTTTCACAGTCATGACTAGGGTCCCTGGGGAGCTTCTATCTTCCTGACCCACCCACAATGTTGCTACTCCATATTAAGTTCATTTTACCCCTAGGTTTAGAGGTCCAGCAGCTTTCCCTGAGTGATGCCCAGGTGCCCCACACTAGTGTGCTATCTTTCCAGCTCCCCACCCTGCTGGGCCACACACAGTCCTGCTGGCTCCTCACCATCTGCTCTTCCCTGGACCATTTGCAAAGCTCTGCTCTACATCCGTGTGGTGGTCATGTAGTAATGTCTCAAGGTCTAGCTCCAGCCTTACACTGTGCAGAAGCATTCCTTGGCCCTTCCCTCTCCTCTCCAGTAGACTCAGTCCTCTGCTCTGACCACTAGACTAGCTGCCAATTTTTAAGGCGAGCACAAGACTGGGGGATCATACTGAATGCCAACACGCACAGAGATGGGGAATCCAAGCGTTTATTTTCAAAGAACTGCAGTGGCTGGAAAGGCCTTTCTACACAGCAGCCTCATGGTGAAGTACAGAGCTGGTTCAGAGAATAAGACTTGGAGACCACAGCATCTCTAGAGAACAATTGTCTTCGTGAAATTGAAGGGTCTCCAGGATTTGAACGGTCAGGCCTTTTCTGTGTAACTCAACTAGGACACAGTCTAGGCATCAGGAGCTCCAGTTTCCTAGTTACTCATATAATCACTGACCACCCAGTTAAATCTAAGAGGTGTCAAGGGTTTTAGAATTAAAGCAGATATTACTCGGGTCCAGCTGGCTGTTTAGACACAGTCCATGGAAAAGGAACCAAACCTCCCATGGAGTACCTCCTGGCTTTCTAGAACGTTATACCCTTTCCCCGGCCTTGTACTTAAAAATAAAAAAAAAAAAATCATGTGAAATAATTGTTTCTGTCACCCAATTTAATGCAAAATGCCCTGCATACTGTTAGGACTCCCAGATCGAGCGGTGGGCCGTTCACAGTCTGCACCTCTCACACTGTACTTCCCTACTGCCATGCTCGTGCTGGTGTCTACAGCAGCTCACTTCTCAATGAAGAACTCAAACAGTGCTATTACAAATGTTTACATGCACCAACAGCAAACCTGTGCTCACCACAGAACTGTAATGTAGGAAGCAAGCATATACGCAAAGTACTAAAAGTATGAAAGATTATCTTTAGGAAGCTGAGAAAGATTTTATAACTAAGGTCATATTTCACAGTATACCTTTCAAAATGAATGGGGATTCTCTTTCAGACAAATTATGCCAAGGGCACTAGCTAAAAGGTTTCTTGGTAGCCTCTTCAAACTGTAATTTTCTTCCCAAAGACTCCTAAAGCTTTGGAGGGTGTGTAAACAGTACTGGCATTGTACAGACTTTCAGTCGATGGCCTCCAACCCTTGTGTACATTCTGAAGCACAGCTAAGAGAAGCTGTTTAACGGACAGAATCAGTGACAGATGCCAAACATCCTTAAAACTAGGAAAGTGCTGCTCTTAAACACACAAAATGTCTGCTTTTGTTTGGTGACTGGAAAGCTCTCTAAAATCTTCTCAGGGTAAATCTGGCTGGGAAGGAGAACGTTGAGTAAATCGTAGGTTTGACAGGATTGTACACAAGGTCACAGCACAGAGTCACTTCTCCTAACTCCAACCTGCTATGTACAGTCCACTTGTCCTGCAGATGTTCATAAAGGATTTCTCCTTGCATGCTCATGTTTTTATCCTTGTTTGTTGAAGGAGAATAAACGTGCTGAGAAGTCATCATATCTGCAGCTTGGCAGAGGGAATGTTAGGAGTATAAGCTAAAAACACCTTACAGCTTGGGAAGTGTTCTTAGAAAAACTCAAATCAAGAGATCACAGAGATTACTTGCAACTGTAAGCACAGTATCTAATTATGTGTGTGTGTGTGTATGTCTGTGTGTATATATATATGTGTGTGTATATATATATATACATATATATATGTATATATATAAAACATTTATAAAAACAATGGCTCAAAGAGTTCATGCATAAGAATAACCATACTTATGTTTAACCTCTGTAAGACACGCATTCTTAAGAGTCCAGATTCCTGAAGCACTGAATTGCTTTCCCACTTAATACTGGTTAAAAAGAGTGACTTTTTCAAATATTTTCTGGGTGCCATAACCTGTTTATCAATGTCCAGTTGACAGGACCCTCCTCTATCTTTTCCACTGTGAGTGTTATATCCCATAACTACACCTGTGTTTTCCTAATTTACTCTTAGGATTCACTGTGATTTCTATAGCATCTTAAAGGAGGAACACAATTGATAGCTCCCTATCTGTTAGGAACTGATGTTTAAATGACCTCAGATGTTCCCTTTGAAGGGCTTTGAGACAAAGAACTATAACAGAACATAGGCGTCTTGAGAAAGACTCGGGTAGGGAAGAATTTTTTCCCCAGTAAGCAGAGACAAGGGGTGGGGGTTCAGGGAAGCTGCACAAGAGACAACAATAAAAACCAAGAGGGTCCCCGCCTCTGGCCCTCCCAGTCCCTGTAACACTGAGGACTGCCTGGAGCTGACCATACCTTCATGGGTAGGCTCTGGGTCAGGTGTAAGGGAGATGTCATCCAGCTCTCGAAGGCAGAGCCATTCTCCGTCCATAGACACTCGGAATTTGCAAAGGTAGATGGTCTCCATGGCAGCCTGTGTGATCTTGTCAGTGGTGGGGGTTGGCATATCAGTCGGAGGCGTCAGGGCAGACATGATGAGTCAGCTGCGACCACAACACACACACACACACACACACACACACACACAAATAAATAAGACCTCTGCACCAAAAAATCCCAAATCCCAAGCTTTTAAATAAAGCTTTTAGAAAATGGGATGGGAGAGACTGAAAAAGAAAAAGAAAAACAAAGAAAAACAAAAAATACCTTGTAGAACAAACTGCTCAAGACAAACAATTCTTTACTCTCTTTGCTTAATAGCAATTCCTAAAGGTTAGCAAGATTAGACGGTGCTGTCCTCTACCAGCGTGCTCTCCTCTATCTTCTGTTTCCTTTATTCCAGCCGAGCTATCTATAGGCTTAAATCCTACACACCCAATGCTGCCTTAGCTGGCTTTCAAAAACTGGTCTCAGCATGAATAAGTGAAAAAAAAAATCCTCTTTCTTTGTGCAGAAAAAAATACAAAAGAAAAAATATAAATAAAAAAAAATCAAGCTGTATTTTCAATTTATCTTAAATTTTCTGTCTAGCAGAAATCACTAGAGGATCTGCTCAGATGAGCCGGGATGCCGAGTTCTAACAGGATTGGTTGTGCCCAGTAAGCAGGGTGTTGACCAAAATGGCTGACTAATGAACTGAACTGAAAATCCAGGCTCATGTGACCAGCTGCTCTGAGCACCGGCCGCAATTCCCAGGATGCTTTATAGATGCTGCTGATGCAGGAGGAGCAATTAGGCTGCTCTCTCTCATCCTGCACAACCCACTTTCAGACTGTGCTAGTCAAACTATGAGCAGACCTAACACAATGCGCAGATCCTCATCAATTCTCTACACTCCGGGATAGAAGGGCGGAATAACCGGGGAACATCAGACAATAGTGTGGCACAAAAAGCAGTTAGAATCATTTACTAAGCACACAATTCACTTCCACGGTTGTTCATTCAGCTATTGAAGTTTACTATGCAGAGGTTGACATTTTAAGAAAAGCTGAAAAATAGGCTGAAGCAGTCTTTTAAGCATTTATAATTTGGATTTTCAAAATACAAAGGACTAACCTTGTAAGACAGGACAGGAAAAAACAAACATGCAAACACACAACCACCACCTTAATTAAAGAAGTGAACTTCTTCCTGATCAATAGCAATGCCTTCCTTTCTGATATTGATATATTAACCAAGTCTCTGCCACAACACCAAATGTGGTTCTAAAGAGAAGTTAAAACTATGTTTTAAAGAACTCTTTCTATCTTGGAATGTTCTGAAAACACACCATGATATTCTCTTAACCATTATGTGTCCATAACTGTGCAATCCACTGTGTGATAATATCTATGCCCTTACCACACAATGTCAAGAAGTAGCTCTCTTCCATGGCAAGAACAACACTAGTTTTAAAATGTTTTAGTCACCAAAAAAATATTGGCTTTTGCTTTTTGTTCCTATTTAAGGGTTTCAGTTTAAAGGAGAAATATACCTCTTCATGAAATCTAACCCAGACTGCTGTCAGGGAGGGAGGGAATGAGGGGATGAGGGAGGGAGAGGGAGAGGGAAATGGAGAGGGAAAGGGAGAGGGAAAGAGAGAGAGAGAGAGGGAAAGAGAGAGAGAGAGAGAGAGAGAGAGAGAGAGAGAGAGAGAGACAGAGACAGAGACAGAGAGAAAGAGAGAGAGAGAAAGAGAGAGAGAGAGAGAGAGAGAGAGAGAGAGAGAGAGAGAGAGACAGAGACAGAGAGAGACAGAGAGAGACAGAGACAGAGACAGACAGACCCTGCCCAAAATGAAAACTATTCCATCCAGGTATGGTGAGTGGCCCTTGCCTATAATGCAGGGACTCAGCTATACAGCAAGTGTGAGACCACGGGCCCATCCTAGGCTACATGACCCTACCTCAAAAAGGGTGATAGGTGGGGGCAAGGAGAGGAGAAAAGGCTCCAGGTCAATGATACAGTTGAAAAAATCACACAGCGCATACATAAATAAATTTGAATGTTCTGGATCCAGGATCCAATACAGTCTCCCACTACTTGCAGGGAATACATATGTATTCCAGGATATCTCTGAAACCAAGGATAGTTGTTTTATACTGTGCAGAGTTTAATGTATACATTAAACACAGTAAGAGATAATAGCTGCTGAGTATGCCTTTAATTCCAGGCAGACGGGTGGATCCCTAAATTCGAAGTCAGCCTGATCTACAGAGCAAGTTCCACGACAGCCAGGGCTACACAGAGAAATGTAGTCTTGAAAAACAAACAAGAACAAGGAGATCAATAAATAATTATAAAACAGTCATTATAATATAGCATAAGGGTTAAATGAATATAATCGGTTGCAAAATAACCTCTCCCTTCTACCCCTTTTTCTTTGAGACAGGGCCTTATGTATTATATAGCACAGGCTGGTCTTGAACTTCTTACAGAGCTGAGGATGACCTTAAATTTCGGATCCTCTTGCCCACACCTCCCAAGTGCTAAAATGGTAGGTTTTGCACTACACCTGTTGCTGGCGATTGAGCCCAGACTTTGTGCACTGCTAGGAAAGCGTTGTACAAACGGAAGTACATTGCCAGCCCCTCAACCATCTTGTGCTGTAGAGATGAGCCAGACAGTAAAGTGCTTGTCTTGGGAGCACAAGGACCTGGATTTAGTCCTCAGGCTCAAGTAAAACATCTGGGCCTGGGCGCAGCAGTAGGGAGACAGAGACAAGCCAATTCCTGGGGCTTGCTGGGCAGTCAGTTTAGCTTGACTGGTGGACCTCAGGCCAAAGCGAAACTGTCTCAAAAACCAGGGTGGGCTACTCCGTGGAACAACATCTCCCGTGGCCTGCACATGCTCAAGCGTGCATGCACATACTTACACACCTTACGTCCCTGAGCTCACATGTCTTCTTGAAGGACAGGAGATAATGACAGTGCCTGCTGAGGTGGATTATGGAGGCATTGTGACATGGTGTTAGATGACAGCACAATGAGAGCTTCACAGTGACTTGATAATGGGAGGGAAGTGTGGATCCCTAGACAGAGATCCAGGCCTGAGCTCAGGAGCAGAAAGTGTCACCAACACACAACAGGCGTGAGGTTCAAAAGTAATGAATTGCTTATTTTTGGAATTTTCAACTTAATGTTTTCAGACTACATTTGACCTCAGATAATTGAAACCCAAATGAGAAATCATGGCTAAGGGAAAAATACTGAACCTCAGCTCAGACTGGTCACAAACCATGGCATGTTATCTAAACCCAAGAGGAGATCCGGACTGGTGGTAACATGTCCGTACAGTAGGACTGCTTAGACAACTGAGCAAGAGGCTTGGCTAATGAGCCCTTCTGGTCCCTCTGAAGCCTGTTCTGTTCAGCTAGAAGACATAGAGAGGGAGCCCAATTTGGCTCCCTCTCTGTGTGGCAGGGTCAGCAAACCCCTCCCCACCTTATCTGTCTGTGGCCGGCAGGTGGGTGAGAGCACCTTATCTTTAGCATGAGGCTCCCGCCCATCAGATAAACACAGGGACTGGGTGATCAGATAAACAGTGCCAGAGTCATCACAATGGCTCATTGTTCAGAAGCAATGCAATTAAGCTAATAAAACACCTCTAAATATTCCAAAGTACTACTTAATGTTTGCAATTATATTAGCTTTACATAAAAAAAATTAAGCCATTCAAAAAATATACAAATCTTGACTTTCAAATGGATTTATAGTGATTGCCTTTTGTGTGTACAAGACAATAAAACTAAATTCAGTCCCCATCATTGCAAAAAATAAAGAAATAAATTACCTTATTCTCATGCATGCACTAATTATAAGCTATATGGAATTATTTGGAGGGGTGGACCCCCAAACACTGCAGACTGTTTACCTTCCTGCTTACCAGCTTGGATTTTCTACAGAGTGACTCTGAGTAAACATGATACACATCTCAGTTGGAAGTTACATTTCTCCTACAGTAGACTGTGGTTCACACTCAGATGTGGCTATTACAAGACAGATACTGACTTGTGAAGGCTAATGCCCCTTTTGTGCAGTATGGACAAATTACTCAAGGGAATGACGTCACTCACTGAACTTCTGTTTACTGTTAGGGACTTAACAAATGGCACAGGGAGCTGCCCTGAGCACCCTGCAAAGCAGACACTGGCATCTCCTCAGACACATGAGGAACTGGCCCAGGAACACACAAAGGCCAGGGGGCCGGTCTGGTCTGTGCAGACGGCCCCGCCCTGAAGCTGTTTCTTTGACTCTTCACTTCGGTCCTCAGGTCAGGAAGGCCCTGGGAAGATCCTCGACATGAGCTTCATCCCCTTATCTGAAGGCACTTTAAAAATCAGCCTTTTCAGTTCGCACCCTAAGGTCCCCCAGACCATTTCTTTTACCTGGCTACTTCAGTCCCTCAACTTACATACTTGGTCCAGGTTTTTCATGAATGGAATTTTTCTAAGAAAGAGAAAACCCAGGGCACATTTTTCCTGTTGTGTAGTGGCAAGGGCCACTCCCAGGCACCATGACGGAGGCCTCACCTGGTCCCTCTTCTATCACCTTGGGGAGAGAGCTGGAACCCACGTCACACCATCGTCCCCTTTACTCAGGGAGATGTCTAAGTCAAGAACAGATGATACACGCAGAAGCAGGAAACGGGTAAACGACGGGAGAATCATCTTGTAAAATGACACACTGCACTATTTTAAATAAGTACTTCATGAGCCAGGTGGTGGTGGCCATGGCGCATGCCTTTAATGCCAGCACTGGGGAGGCAGAGGTAGGTGGCTCCCTGTGAGTTTGAGGCCAGGCTGGTCTACAGAATACATTCCAGGACAGCCAGGGCTACAGAGAGAAGCCAGGTCTCAAACAACGACAACAAAACAAAACAAAACTACCCGAAAAACAACACAAACGGAAATAACTACTTCACTGCGCAATTTTAATTCTGCAAAGAATCACCCAGTATCCGCAAGAGCACTGCTCAGCTGGAGGAAGGGAGTGCCGACACACAGGGGAACGCTCTCTGTTTTTTCCTGAACGGCCTTTGCTTTCCAATTTAACGGCAATAGTACCAGTTCTCAGCCTTTTTGTTCAACTGTTTACTTCCTTTTGTGTGTACGGATTTTGCTTGCATCCATCTATGGTATGTGCCCCAGTTTGTTCCTGGTTTCTGAGGAGACCAGAAGAGCATCAGATCCAGGACCTGGAGTTACAGATGGTTGTGAGCTGCCACGTGGGTGCTGAGAACTAAAGCCAGGGCCCTGAGGAGCAGCCAGTGTGTATCAGGGAGCCACCTCTCCTGTCCTTGCTTGCCTTCCATTTAAGACACCTCTTCTGAATTGTGTGTATTATTATCTTAGATCCAGGTGTGGTGGCACATACATATAATCTCAAGCAGAAAGGCCATAATTACATCGAGAATTTGAGGTCACCCTGAGTCCCATAGACCTTCTTTAAAAAAGAAAGGAAGGAAGGAAAAAAGAAACTATTACCTTACTTTAAAAATCAGATCACAAATATATGAATGACTAAACAGTGTATTTAGTTTTGGTTCTGGTGAACTTTATAAAAAGGGTTTCATAATATATATAGCTCCAAAGCTTTTCACTCAAGATTGCATTTTTCACTGTGTGTGTAGAGGGTGTGGGGGTGTGCACGCTCCTCCATGTGGAGGGTCTCTCATTGGCCTGGAGTTTACCGATTAAGCTACGCTGGCTGGCCAACAGGCCCCAGGAACACGCGTGTCTCAGGCTCCCTGCCAGGACCAGCAGTTTTCCATAGGCCTTGATGACTGAATACAGGCCCTTACATTTGTAAGGCAAGTTCTTTATGGACTCATCTCCACAGCCCAGCAACACGATGTTTGTACAGGGACCCAAGGTCAATCTCAGGTGTTGTTCCCAAGGTGCCTTTCACCTTGTCTGAAACAGGGTCTCTCCTTTGGCCTGAAGCTCACCAAACAGGCCAGGCTGGCTAGACAGAGGCCCCAGGGACCCGCCCATCTCTCTCCAGTGCTCACAGCACCCAGCTCTTCCCATGGATTCTGGGGATCAAACTGGCTCCTCATGCTTGAGTAGCATACATTTCAGCACTGAACTACATCCTAGGCTCCCCTCTCACCGTGTTCTGGAGACAGGGGTTCCAGTATTTCAGGGTGGCCTCGAATTCACCATGTAACTCAGAGTACTCAGAACTTCTCTGAAGGTCACCTGACAAGTTGTGAGTCCAGGTCTGCAATACACGGCTGCTTTATGCTGTGCTGGGATGAACCCGGGGCTCTGTGCCTGTGAGTCCCACACCCGCCTGAACGCCATCTCTCCCTCCTTTACTCAATACAGCTGTCTCCTGTTTTTAATTCATTCCTAATCTGCACATAACGGTGTCTTAAAAACCATCAATTTGTGCAACTAAATCAATTTGCAGAAGCTCATAAAATTCTGTTTCCTAGTGCTTCTTTCTGGGCTTACAGTTTCACAACTTAAGAAAAGTATTTTCCTATTTCACTAAGGACTATTGGCATGAAAGGGTATCTTGAACTAGTTATTTTACTACTGTAGAAGGGCCAAAACTATGAGTATTTCACAGTCCCCTTCCTCCCAATATCTTTCTTCCCATAACAAAAAATCTGCTAGGTTTCTCTGCAGTTGACAGGTTTCTTCAATCTGAGGTTTTCAATATGCTTGGTAGGCTCGTCAGTTTGCAGATATTAACCAGAGATGACAAAAAGCAATTATAAAATGATTACGCCCAGGAAGCTGAGTTATCATTATTTTGTCAGAAGCAAATACCACCAGAGAACTGCAATGTCTCATCTTTACTTATTAAAATTAACCAGCTCAAGACCAGAAATGACTTCTACCTTGGGATGTAGAACTGACTTCACGGCTCAGTTGCAGAAAGCAAGGGCTTACATGCACAGAGCTATCAGCAGCTAGCTACAAAGTGTCTGTGTGAAATTTATCCTCCCTTCACCTCAATTTGCTCAGCTGTAAAATGAAACTAAATTACCAGCTTTGCAGAGAACACAGCCCCATGAGAAGAAATTCACGTGTTTTGCATATTATTTATAGATGTTGCTCAAAATAGTACCTACCAAATACCAGTCTCCATAGATGCTTGTTGGTATAGAAATGTAACACTAAAGCATTCTCCATACACAAAATGATTTTTTCCACTGTTTAAGAACTTCAACCTTCAAATTTTTTCAGTTCTACAAAAATCAAACTAAAGGTATGTCTTAAGAAACAAGAGTGTAGCCAGGCAATGGTAGCACAGCCTTTAATCCCAGCACTCAGGGGGCAGAGGCGGGTGGTTCTCTGAGTTTGAGGCTAGCCTGGTCTACAAAGTGAGTTGGGCAGCCAGGATATACAGAGAAAGCCTGCCTTGATTCTAGCAGGCTTTTCCCTCCTGTCCTTCTTTTTTGAAGGAGTCTTACTATGTGGCCTAAGATGGCCTCCTCTTCTGATCCTCCCCATCACAGCTTCCCAAAGTATTTATTCCATATGTGTGAGTCCGACATTAACACGTCCAGGGTAAGTACAGTGTGTTAACTACTGGAAATGCTGAAGAAAAAACAAGAACAACTCAAGAAACAACCACAGGTGTTCAAGAAGTTCCAAAGACCTAGTCACATATGGACTAGTCAGTATTGTGTGTATGTGTATGTATATATGTATATTTATTTGATAGGCCATATATACTATTCTATCAAATTTATGGCTTACAGATTTCATTCACTCATCCATTCTTAGCAGATATGATTTTAATGAGTGGAGAAGAAACTCTAAAGGGCTGTTGCCTTAAAGACAGGTCCAGTCTACGCCGAGATTCCAGATGCAGAAAGGAAGGAGACGTTCTTGGTAGAGCATGCCACCTCTGGAAGCATAATGTTCCCAGGGCGTCCTATGGCTAACACAGCACCTGAGCAACCTAGGCCAACTGTCTGATGTTCATCCCTCCCCTTCCCTCTCTTTCAAGATGGTCTCACTATTCAGCCTTCGCTGGCTTGGAACTATGTAGACCAGGGTGGCCTTGCATGCACCGAGATCCACCTACCTCTGCCTTTGTCCATTCTTCACTAACAAATGGGAAACACAGCTGGCTACTTCAGCATTTAAAGTGGCAGGGAGCAAGCAGAGAGTGAGGTCAGCGATCACTCACTGTACAGTAAGTGATTCCGCTTCTGAGAATGCTCACAACACAAACAAGACTCTTCTCGTGACGTTAGATTTGTAAGGATGGATGTTTACAAGAGTGACTCAGAAGAAAGCTAAAAGGAGATGTGTGGAGAGTAGAGTGTATACTGTGATGCTTTTCAAGTTGTGAGGAAGGAAGAATTTACCAAGTAATATACTATAAATGACAGCAGAAGCAGAGGCGCCTGTGGAGAGTCCCTACACAGATTCTACAGTTACAAGAATCACATTCTGGACACCTCCCGCTTTCCCACACCTCCCATCCCATGTGTCTTTTATGTCCGAGTGTGAAAGGACCTCTGCTATCCCTGCCAACCATCCCACCTCTGCCCTACCCCCATCCTTCCTGCTGAGTGTCCAGTCCACTTGGTACCAAACAAGATTTGAGCCGGGGAGTTGCTAAACAGGCTTTACCAAGAGGAGTCCACTCTGGCCAGCAGCCCTGGGAAGTTTAGAAAGACTAAGGACCTTTTCACAACTCTTCAAAAATAGCGTGGTGTACACCTGTAACCCCGGCTGAGAAGGATGAGGGGCGAGGGAACGGTGAAGCACCGCAAGCTCCTGCCTTACACACGTGCCACGACCATATTGATACCCTCTCCGACCACTGCTTTGTAACGCTGAAAGTAGTTCCTCTCAGACAGTTGCTTTTGTTTCTTTCTGTGCAGGGCCAGGTGCATGCCCAATATAAGCTCTACCCCTGAGCTCTACCCCAGGCCCATTACAATTCAAACCAATTATTGAATGCTTACAGTTACAGTGTACTGACTTCCCAAAACAAATTTGAAGACCTGTATATGACCTACTTAGCATTATTGGGAGAAATTTTAATATTAATAATGTTTGGGTAGCAGTATACTATTTGTAACATAGTACTGTTACAATGAATGTAAAATTCATTAAAATGAGATTCTAAGCCTGGTTGTGGTGACTTATGCCTTTAATCCCAGCAGAGGCAGGAGGATCTCTGTGAGTTCCAGAGCTCAGAGCTATATTGTGAGACACCCTCCCCCACCCATGCATGCATATACACACACACACACACAACACACACACACAACACACACACACACAACACACACACACACAACATACACACACACACACACAAATAAATGCAAAGAATGAACAAAAAATGCACCTGCACACCCCTGTCTTGTAATCTCTCCTACTCTTGGGAGTTTTCCCCTCCTTTTCCCTATGTTTAGCTGGGTTGTGGTGGTGCACAGGCAGAGGCAGGCAGATTTCTGTGTTCCAGGCCAATCTGGTCTACAGAGCGAGTTCCAGGGCAGCTAGGACCACACAGAGAAACCCTGTCTTGAAAAAAAACAAAACAAAACAAATAACACCAACAAACCCCTGAAACTGTTGGTGTCAATCACAAGTCTCATTTAACTGTCCCACATTGGTAGGTACTGAGGAAAGAGTAGGGGAAGGAAAGGGGAGGGAGGCAGGAGAGGGGGAGGGAGGAGGCAGGAGAGAGGAGGAAGGACTGTCTGGGAGGACAGAGTGCTACTACTTAGGCAACTGTGGAGATTTTGCAGTATCCAGAGGATGAGTAGGAAGTGGAGAGGGAAAATAAAGGAAACAGTGGAAGGAAAGAAATAGGGACTTGATTTTGCTGCCAGCACCTCCAAAGCTCAGGATATCCCGAGTCATGGAGAGGGGCCGCCTGCACATTGACTCTCCTAGGGGTGGACCCCAGTTCTCTGGTGGGCACATTTTCCCTCTTTGGTATGGGTGCATTTATGGTATATGCCATGTGACCAAATGACATTTAATGGGCCAGAAAATGGTTTTGCTTTGTTACCACAGCTGAAAACGAACGAAACAAGGAATCCCAGTACAATCCACAATGGACAATGAAGAAGTCATTCTTTAAAAAGTCTCAGCTAGGTGTAGTAGCACATAACTGTAGCCAACTTCAGTGTTCAAGAGGTACAGGCAGGAATGGGTCAAGTCCAAGCCAGCCTGGGCTAGAGGAGACCCTTACTAAAAAAATTCAACAAGACAAAACAAGTCACAAATCAATCTGTTTCCAAAATAAATGGACATGAAGGCGCATGTTCTGATGATCTGACTGTCCCTCTAAAACCCCTAGTTTAGGCAGACAGTTCTGCATCTACAAAACAAAGTTCTTCTACCTTTTCAAAATGTAGAAAAGTACATAGATTTGAATTATAGACAATTAATATATACTCAACTCCTAATTATGTATATTTTTAAATGAGTATGAGCAATTAAAAAACAAGAAATGGGGCTAGAGAGAAGGCACTGGCTGCCCCTGCAGAGGACCCAGGCTCGAGTCTCAGCACCCACGTGGCAGCTCACAACTGCCTGCAACTCTAGGTGCAGAGGATCCGACAGCCTTTTCTAGACTCTTTGGGTTCTACAAATGCACATGGTTCAGACATACATGCAGGTAGGATACCCATACACATAATATAAAAATGAAAAGAATCTTTTTTAAAAAAAGGAGCAATAATAACATATATTCATGGAAGACAAACTGCTATATATGTAAAATCTGTATACACACATGAAACCGTAAACATCAAACTGGTTTGCTGGGCCTAAACACCCATCCTGGGACATATTTATTAAGTCTAAAGGTTCCTTGCACACACTCTGTATTTGCAAGTACATGCAAGAGAATCAAGTTCATCTCCATGTCTATCATCAGCACAGTGATGGTTTGTAGATGCTTTGCCCAGGAAGTGGCATTGTGGTGAGGTGTGGCCTTGTTGGAGTAGGTGTGTCACTGTGGGTGTGGGCTTAAGACCCTCATCCTAGCTGCCTGGGAGCAGTATTCTGCTAGTGGCCTTCAAATGAAGATGTAGAACTCTCAGCTCCTCCTGCACCATGCCTGCCTGAATGCTGCCATGTTCCCACTGTGATGATAATGGATTGAACCTATGAGCCTGTAAGCCAGCCCCGATTAAATGTCCTTATAAGAGTTGCCTTGGTCATGGTGTATGTTCACAGCAGTAAAACCCTAAGACAAGCACCATCCAGGAATCCAGAAGCCAACCATGGTCCTCGTTGTTGGGTGTTCTTTGAAAAGGGTACTCATAGTATCTCTTTTGAGATTCTTCCTCCAACCCTTTTGATTCTTCCAGTTCCTTTTCAGTTTCAAAACAGGCACATGCAAATACAGGATGAAAGTCCTTTCTCTGTGAGTGAGATGCATTTTGTGGAAAAAAATGACAAGAGATATGGGTTCTTTGTTTGGCATCATCTTAAAGGTGTGGCGCTCACCTTTAGTCCCAGCACTCTGGAGGCAGAGGAGGAAGGCAGATCCCTGAGTTCGAGACCAGACTTGTCTACAGAAAAAAAAAAAGAATTATTACAAACAGAGGCTGTGGTGACAATGTTCAGCCTTCTGACTTTGCTACACAACCATTTGCCATTTACAAAGTTCTTGCTGAAGAACTAGGTAATCAAGTTAATAGAACAACCACTCAACTCACTAAACAACAACAGAACAACTAGGCCAGCACGGTGACCCAGCAGGTAAAAACAAGCCTGATGACCGGAGTTCAATCCTTGCAACCCACAATGGGAGGAAAGAACCAATACCTTAAAGTTGTCCCCTGGCCTCTCTGGGCACAGCTACTTACACCCAGCTAAACACACTGGACCACTTGTCCCCTTTTGCTACCGTAAAATACCATTACAAAAGCGATGTCCAGGGAAAAAGGGTTTCTTTGGCTTTCAATTCCGAGTGAGGGCCTATCACTGTGGGTCAAGGAAGGAATCTGAAGCAACTGTTCACATCCATAGTTAACAGAGACCTTCTATGTTCGGCATGTTCTCCAAACTTACAAAGTGCAAGTTCCCGGCAGGGAATGGCGGCCCTACAACGAGAAGGTCCTTCTGTCTCCACCACGTAATAAAGGTAATACCTCAGAGGCATGCCCATATGCCAACTTGATAGACATAGTCCTTCACTGAGACTCTTTTCCCAGGCAACTCTAGAATGTGAGAAGTTGATAATTAAAACACACCGTGCCCCCTCTAAAGTTAGTTTACAACTTTGTGCTGACTACCCAGATCTGTAACGTTTTAACAGAAAAAAGGAAGGCATTTAAAGTCAACTGCAAAACGGCTGATCAGAAATCACAGAAGCTCGTATATCGAAGAGAGAAAAGAAACCATGAAAGATGAATATAGATGCATATGACTGTATGAAAAAGTCCTGAAAGTTCGCTCAGTTCAAAAGTGTGGTGTCATGTGTCACTGACCATTGTGGGGTGTTGGTAGTGGGGCCCACAGAACAGATAGGCACTTTGCTTGTTGAATGCTTGCATCATAAAACCTGTGGGCGGTGGCAGCAGATCTATGTGCTACTTGTAATTTTTATAGAGTCAACTTTCAAAAGCACAGAAGAGAAAATAAAACTGAAGACCAAGAGTATAACCAGGCACGGTGGCACACGCCTTAGATCCCAGCACTCAGGAGGCAGAGGCAGAGGCAGAGGCAGGTAGATCTGTGTGAGTTCTAGGCCAGCCAGAGCTACACAGTGAGATCCTGTCTCAAGGGGAAACAAAGAATTGGGGTATAAAAGCCAAACAGACTAGCAGGAAGTATTTGGAAAGGAACGAGAATCCATCACGGCAGATCAGAAGCCTCCTCTCAACTCTTTATAGTCATTTTTATGCCATATATTACCATAAACCCTAAAAACCTTTAGGCTAGGTTACCTCTTCTGTTTGTTTGTTTGTACTTACACTGTCATTTAACAATGCTTCCCAATTCAAGCTATGTAAAAAAAAAAAAAAAAAATCAACCCAAGACAAAGGTAGTAGGGCATGCCTGTAATTCCTCTGAGGAGGTAGAAACAAGAGATCAGGAGAGCCATGTCATTCTTGGTCACACAGCAAAGCTGAGGCCAACCTTAGCTAAATGAGAGCCTGCCTCAAGAAAACAGGCATGGAAGAACAGTCACAAATGTGAAAACAGAGCTCCCCAGACGATCCCAACACAGTGTTACGGTTAGTACATGTTACGCATGTTTGGTACATGCACCAGGAAGTTAAAAATTGGGTTCTGAGGACGTGGTTGCACACACTTACAAATCCCAGCACCCGAGAGGCTGAGGCCAGAAGACAACTTTAAGTTCAAGGCTAATCTGGACTGTCTGGTAAACCGTGTCTTAAAAAAAAAAAAAGAAAAAGAAGAAAGGGTTCTAAGCTGAGCTCAGCTAACACACAGTCACTCAGGGTTGAGTCTGACTTCATGTGCTGTCCTGGAAATAGAAATGAAAACGAAAAGCAGGGGCTGGAGAGATGGCTCAGCGTTAAGAATAATGGTTGTTCTTCCAAAGGACCTGGGTTCAATTCCCAGCACCGACATGGCAGCTCACAACTGTCTGTGATTGGAGTTCCAGAGGATCTGACACTCTCGCACAGATATGCATGCGGTCAGAACACCAATGCACACAAAACAGAAATAAATAAATAATACGTTTCAAAAAGAACAAGGAGACTTTCAAAACCCAGCAGTCAGGAGAGTTCCAGTGTTGCAGAACATTACAGAAAGCAGAGTTAATACTGACTCTGCAGGGCAAACAAGGGAGTATTTTTATGCATATTTATTTATTTTTGACATTTGCGTGAGTTCTAAAGTAACAACAAAATCATGTAAAAATAAAACTCAAAAGAAACACTTTAACCTAATTCAAAGTCTGAATCATGTATTCAGAGATGGGCTAAGATGAGAGGCTAGGAGTTTACTGATGTTCCTGAAGACTCGAGTTTGGTTCCCAGCACCCTCCAGCAGGCAGCTCGAAGCTGTCTGTAACTCCAGAGGAATCCAATGCCTCTGTGGCTTCTGAAGGTGCTGGCATTCACCCCTTCCCCTCCAACACACAATGCTATTAAAAATAAAATAAAACTAAATTTTTTTTAAAAGTATGGTGCACACTTTTAATCCCAGGATGGGACCCGGGTGGGTCTCTGTGAGCTCCAGGTCAGAGAGTTCCAGGACAGCTACTGCTACAGATCTACATCGTGAGACACCTTCTCTCCCCTCCTCCCAACCCTCCCCCCACAAACGTATGTAGCCAGTATGTTTTTGCTAGAATGCACTGTCAATAACTAGTCTGTCAAAGCAGTGGTGGAAGGAGTCATAAGTTTTATACCTTGAACTATTACAAAAGAAGTTAATTCTAAGATGTGTATGTGTTAACAAGTCATTCCACAGACTTGTTAGTACTGTGTGACCACAGCATAACATCACACTCAGGATTGTGGTGACTGAGTGTTTGCCTGGCGTGTGCAAGACTTGAATCTTCCCTCTCTATTGTGATCACACTTAGCTCCAGATTTCTAATAATACTTAAGGATAGGTAAAGCCAATCTTTACTGAGCAGAAAAAAAAAATCAAACAAATTAACTGGGATTCAATTGATACTAGCCAACAGATGAAAAAAAAAATCTATGTCAAATCACGTACAGTTGTTGCCTGGAGAACTGTTGTTAAAAGAGCACCTCCTTCACTCTGTAGTGATGTGGTTATAACAAGAATACATAGAAAAGGAACAAAAAAAGAGGCTGTACCAAGAAAGCCTATTCCTTTGCGAGGAGAATCTGCTTACCTTTACCTCTGTTTCACAAAAGAACTCCTATCAGAACTCTATCTGGAGATTAGAGCACACAACTCAAAGAAAATGTTATTTTTATAAGGTCATTCTAGGACCACGTTTTAGGTAAGAAGAGAGATAACACTGGACTTTCGACTGGTAGTTCCTTCCGGCTAACCCTACACACACACACCATCTGATCAGTTTGGACCTCTGATGTTTGATTAAAGAGCTCAGTCATGGAAGACAAGGAATCTGGGTCATGCTTGCTTCATAAAACTGTTACTGAAAACAAATAATGTAATTAGTCTTATCTTCGGCTTCCTCAGTTCTAAAGGAGGTTGTCTGTTACGGTTCACAGAGACTTGATAGCCGTGATAACCGTGGTACACGCACATAGGAGACATTCAACAAATGTTTATCTTTTCCACAGGGTTGGATGGGGCGGCAGAAAAAGCCAAGTCAGTTTCTTGGCAGCAGAGAGCTGTCAAATCAAGATCTGCACCAGCGAGCTTTAAAAATAAGGAGGGAGGGGAGCCTCACTTACCCCCGGTCAACTTTCCCTCCTTTTTCAGAATTCCTACCTATAGCAAGGTATTTGGCATTTACAGCATCCCTCGAGTTGTCAGAGGTATTTTCCATATCTTAAGGTCTTGTCTTTTTAAACCATCCCTGATACTCCAGTCCTCTCATTACATACACTCGTAGACCCGCTCAAGGCCAACAAGCAATAAATATTTGTTGCCAAAAACAGCACCGATGGGGGTTCGGTGCTTTTGGGGGGGCTAGAGTGTGGCCATGGCTTTAAGGCGTGGAAGCATCTGACAAAAGACACAACACTGGGAGGTGCCCTTCCCAAGCCACACTTTGCCTTTCCTCCTCTCGCGTACCTCGGGACCATTTCTTTTCTTAACTTGGGTGGGGAGGGAGTGGGGGTGACCACTTTCACTCATGGGTTTGGGGGGAACGCTCAGAGAAATGTCCCTCGCCCGGCCGAGGCCGCAGGGCGGCGGCGCGGCAGCCACACCTACTTGGCCACCGCGGCTGGAAACCGGTGGGGGCGCGTCAGCCGGTCCCGGACGCCAGCTCCGCGGTTCCTCCGGGAAGGGCGCCAGTGCGCGGCGCCGCCGGCCCGCCGGCGCCAGGGGACGCCGCAGGCCCTGCACGTGGAGGCCGAGGGGGAGCGAGCTGGCGGGGCCGCGGCCTGGGGCGACCGAGGGGCGGACACCGCCGAGGGGCACGCCGCCGCCCCCGCCCCCGCGCGCGGCTCCGAAACCCAGCGAGAGGCGGAGCTCCACGGAGCCCGTCCTGCTCGGCCGGCCACCGCGTCCCCGTCCCCGTGCCCAACACTCACGGTGCTTGCCTCCGCCGCCGCTGCCGCCGCTCGGGTAGCTCAAGAGCAGGAAGGGTAGCGGGGAGCCGGGCGACGGCGGGGTCCTCCAGGCGCGCTGCGGTGGCGGGCGCGCTGTGAAGCCCGCGCCTCCATCGCCCGGGTACAGGAGGAAGAAGGGGGCGGTCACCGGCGAGTCCGGCTCCGAGGGCCCCGCCTCGTCCTCCCGGTCCGCGCCGCGGGCGGCAGCACCGCGCGGCTCCAGCGGCTCCTCGGGGCGCCTCTCCCCGCCCCTCTCCGGGTCTTCGCCGCAACTTTCAGCAGCCGCACCGGGCGGCGGGGACTCTGCCATCTCGCTCGTGGCTTCGCGGTGCAGCCGCTTCTCCAGGCCCGAGCCCGAGGCTCGCGCCGAGGATCGGATGCCCCGCCGTGCCCGCGCCGCCGCCGTTCGCCGCCGCCCGGGCTCCGCGTTCCGCCCGCCCCGCCGGGGCCCGGCTAGCTGAGGCCCGCCCCGCCCCGACGGCGCGGCCTGCCCAGCACCGCCTCCGGCCCCCGCCCCGCTCCGCCCCGCTCGCCGCCCCCCGCCGCGGCTCGGCGCCCCTAGGGGGCAGCGTCCTCCTCGTCCGGCCCGCACCTTCCGCTGGGCTCCAGCGCTCGGATCCTTCCCGATCCCGGGGCCCAGAGTGAGCCCGGCCTGGTCGTCCGCCGCCCGGCTGGACCCTGCCGGTCAGGTGCTTGAACCGAGCGGCGTTGTCTGTGTGTAACCGCCAACTTCGCGGGTCACAGGAGAGAGAGAGGCGCAGAGATCTGGGCTGAAAAGGCCAATGCTCGTTTTTTAAAGGATTCCCCCCCTAAGTATTAAACTACGGTTTTGCTGCTTGCACGCCAGACCTTCAACGGGATGGCTCACGGTTTGGCTCAGGAACTTTATATAGGATAAACTAGAGGAGACAATAGTCTTCCCACCTTTAGAAACCGTTGTGTTTGCTCTTACTTTGTTCCCCAGTTTTCCCGATCGGCAGGTGCGTGTGGGTGGGGTAAACCAGCTAATTCAAACTTTATAAGACACTTGTATGTTTACAGGTTGATCGGTCTCCCTTTCGTAGTGTGTGTCTTTTGTTAGTAAATTGGCCACCGTTATTTTATTTCAAATATTTGAATCGGTACGTGCCCAAAGTAAACATTTTCCCCCAAAAGAAAATTCCCAGGTTTTTGTTTTAATCGAGGGGGTAGGTGGGCTCACTTGAAGCCCAGGCTTTGCGAGTCCTGCCTTGGCTTCCAAAGGGGGTTTACAGGCTAGACGCACTGTGACTCCTCTTTCTGGTGGATTGCTCGGATTAGCTTTGAGTTGCAGACTCCTATGGGCTCAAATAGAAATTACTGTCTCCAAGTTTTGTACACTTGCTTCCATCTTCTCTAAGTCTTAACTCCGGTAGAGAAAGTGAAACTTTTCAGAAAGAAAATATATTTCTTATTCTCTGTAAATCGCCGAATTGCTACTAGAAATCATCATGGGACTTCTTGAATGCCAATCTTCACATTTTTTTAAAACAAGGACTATTTGAAAAGGAAGAGTTTATAAGAAGCTAACTCTAAACACCCTTAGAAAATTAACTAGTAGCTTTCATTTTCTGGTATTTCCTTGACCCGTTGATCTTATTAGACCTTCTGCCTAAGTTATTTGTCTTGTGTAAAGTCATTCATAGAGATTTTGTAAAGGTTAAATAAGAAACCTAAGTAAACCCTTTGCAGCATGGTCTAACAAGACTGACTAGTTACTACCTACATGTCATCGTTTTGACAAAACGATGTTGTTTGTCTTGAGACAGGTCTCACCATGCAGGCCAGGCTGCTGACCTGACTCAACTTAAACTCACAGAGATCTGCCTACCTCCAGACTGCTCTGATCACAGAGGTGGGTCAAACCTATCTAACATGTAACTTATTTTTTTTAATCAAATAAAAGCATGTTGAGTTGGAATGAGAGTTTCCACCATATCTTTGGTCATCTTGGGAATTTGCTGAGTTTTTTTTTTTAAGATGCATTATTTATCTACTGTGCATGCCAGTGTCTATGGCCAGAAGACAGTGACAGATCTCCTGGAGTTCCAGGCAGTTCTGAGCTGGGGACTTGGGTCCTCCTCAGGAGCAGCAAGCAACACTTTTAAGTGATGAGCCATCTCTTCAGCCCCTTGTTGTTTTGTTTTGTTTTTTAATTATGAAGGCTGGGGATGGGGGTGAGCAGGGCTTTGGTCACAAACTCATAATCCTCTTGATCCGGGATCTTTTGAATGCTGGGATTACAAACTGGATTAAAATGCTGGGATAACCCAGCTCATTTGAATCTTTTGAGGAGGGCTAGAATCTTGATAAAGAATCCTACCTCCTAGGAATTGCAAATTCTGTTAAACAGGTAAAAACAATGTGTATGCTTTAGTTGGGCTTCTTTCTTTTTTCTTTCTTTCTTTCTTATCTAGAAACTCTTAAGAATTTATTCTTGTCAAATCACATCCTAGAGGTGCTTTGCAGTATTTCAGCTGCAGGTCCGGGTCAGAGGTGCCGGCCTACGTACACCTGGGATTTCAGCAGTTGAAAGACTGAAATGAAACGGGTCTGGTCAGGGGATCATGATGGACTGAGACCAACTTTAACTACACAAGGAGCTCCAGTCATAAGGAAGCAAGCAGACAAACAAATAGAAAAGTCTCAAGGTAGAACAGATTTCCACAAATCCACAGTTAAGAAGACAGGTAATGCCGGACAGTGGCGCACACCTTTAATCCCAACTTTGGAGGCAGAGGCAGGAGGATTTCTGAGTTTGAGATCAGCCTGGTTTACAGAGTGAGTTCTAGGACAGCCAGGGCTACACAGAGAAACCCTGTCTTGAAAATAAACAAAAGAAAAAAAAAAGACAGGTAATCAACAAGGGAAGTCACCAAACTCAATGTAGCCTCATCTCCTGAGTGAGAGAATGGCAGGTGACAGCCCTGTAAGAAATGTGTTGTTTATTATCCCCTCTGTAAAAAAAGAAAAGACGTGCCTTCTGGCTTAAACGCCAGGTTTCTCTTTGCTAAGCCTAGATATCATAGCTGTAGAAACAGTGACATGCTACGGAATCCTCCCTTGAATTGTTCTTGTGCTTCTCTGCTTTTAATAGCAGCTCTATGTTTTTGCTGCCGCTAATTAAATGACAGAGTAATGAATATAGGGATCTGCCGAAATATGAGCCTTTTAAAATGTATAGGCAAGGCTATTTATGGACTTTTTGCCTAAAGGTGGATGGTACTCCAAGTCCCTGGGTTTTCATATGCTTTTAGAGTTTTGATCAATAATATAATCACAGCTATGCATTAGCATTAGTGAGCTACGTAATGGGCTGATTCAGCTGCTGCACACGATTATAGAGGCCAAGATAATAAAAACAAACTTGAACATGTTCCTTCTGGAAAGGGTACAGAACATCTCCCTGCACTTATAAAAAGTGACAAGGTCCAGTCGCTGTAATTAAGAATCTAGCTTTGTATTCTTGTGAAATGAAGCAGAAGGTGCCTTTCGAATTAGTCATGCATGTTTGAGTTTCAAATACTCTGGTGATCTTAAGGATAGATATGTATAGTACAGCATATAGACATGTTTAGAGATTAATGCCATGGAAGATAATGTATTTTTAGTATAAGCTTCTTAGTCTGTGAATCAGAAGAGCCAGCACTTGAGGAGAGTTGATAATCTTTCCAGATTATACATAAATTATTCTATTTTTATGTTAAAAATCAAAGAGAAGTTTTCAATTTTTTTTTATTCACTTTACATCCCACTCACTGCCCCCTTCCTGGTCACCCTCTCCCACAACCCTTTCCCCCATCCTCTCCTTCTCCTCTGAGACGGTGGGGGGGGGGTTGGGTATTACCCCACCCGGGCTCATCAGGTCTCTGTGAGGCTAAACTCATCCTCTCCCACTGAGGCCAGACAAGGCAGGCCAGCTAGAAGAACATATCCTACGTACAGGCAATAGCATTTGGGATTGCCCCGCCATGTTCATTTGGGACCCACATGAAGACCAAACTGCATAGCGGCTACATATGTGCGGGAGGCCTAGGTCCAGCCAGTGTATGCTCTTTGGTTGGTGGTTCAGTCTCTGCGAGCCCCAAGGGTCCAGGCTGGTTGACTCTATTGGTTTTCCTGTGGGTTTCCTATCCCTTTCAGGGCCTGCAATTCTTTCCCCTACTCTTCTATCAGAGTCCCCAAGCTCCACCCACTGGCTATGGCTGTCTGAGTCTGACTGAGTCAACTGCAGGGTGGAGCCTCTTAAGAGGACAGCCATACCAGACTCTTGTCTGCAAACATAACAGAGTATCACTGATAGTGTCAGGGATTGGTGCTTGCTCAGGGATGGGTCTCAAGTTGGGCTGGTTATTGGTTGTCCATTCCCTCAGGCTCTGCTCCATCCCCCGTACCTGCATTTCTTGAAGTCAGGATAGATTTTTGGTCAAAAGTTTTGTGGGCGAGTTGGTGTGTCTGTTGCTCCACTGGAGATTCTACAGGTGGTGGCCTCTTCAGGTTCCATTCCCCACTGCTGGGAGGCACATCTAAGGTCACCGCATTGATTCTTGGGTACCTCCCCATCCCAGGTCTCTGTCTCTTCCTGGTGATGCCCCCACCTCCTCACTCTGGTTAGTTGCAGATTTCCATTCATTCTCATGGCCATCTGCTCCTCCTCACACCTGATCCTGAAATCCCCCACCCCCACCCTCCCTTTCCCCTCTCTCACCCAGTTCCCTCCCTCCCTCTGCCTCTTATGACTATTTTATTTCCCCTTCTCAGTGAGATTCAAGCTTCCTCGCTTGTGCCTTACTTCTTGTTTAGTTTCTTTGGGTCTGTGGAGTGTAGCATGGGTATCCTGTATTTTATGCCTCATATCCACTAATAAGTGAGCACATACCATACATGCCCTTTTGGGATGATATTCTCAAGCTCCATCCATGGGCCTGCAAATTTCACGATGTCTTGGTTTTTAATAGCTGAATAGTATTCCATTGTGTAAATGAACCACATTTTATTTATCCATTCTCCAGTTGAGTAACAACTAAGTTGTTTCCAGTTTCTGGCTATTATGAATAAAGTTTCTATGAACATAGGTCAGTATGTGTTTTTGTGGGATGGTTTAACATGTTTTGGATATGTGCTCAGGAGTGGTATAGCTGGGTCTTGAAGTAGAACTATTCCCAGTTTTCTGAGAAACCACCAAATTGATTTTCAAAGAGATTGTATAAGTTTGTAGTCTCACTAGTAGTGGAGGAGTGTTCCCCTTGCTCCACAGCAAGAGGAGATAGTTTAAAAAGCGAATTCAAGCTCTCAAGTTAGTAACATTTTCGGTTTAACTGTATAAATCATTATTTTACATCTCCCTGTGCTACACACTGTGGCAGATGATGACGATTAAGATGATGATGATGATTTGAGATATGATCTCTCTATTATGTAGCCCCCAGCCATCCTGAAAGTTCCTATATAGGCCAGGCTGGCCTTAAACTTATGCTCACATCTTCCTTTTATGAAGATTATATTAGTAAAATTGTCTTCCTTGGGTATTCTGTGGAGAACAGAATGGTATAGAATTCAGAGCTCTGCTCTATATGAGCTTCCCATATTTTGTGCATAGTGTTTAGTATCTTTTTGGGGGTCTGGTGCTGGTAGCATCTTCCTTTATATAGCCCCGGCTGGCCTGGAACTATGTACCCAGGCCAGGCTGGAATTTGTGGCAACCTCCCATCTTTTTTCTTAGATTTATTTATTTAATGTCCATGAATGCTCTGTTCTCATGCACACCAGAACAGGGCATCAGATTCCATTATAGATGGCTATGAGCCACCATGTGGTTGCTGGGAATTGAACTTAGGACCCCTGGAAGAGTAGTCGGTACTCTTAACCACTGATCCAACTCTCCAGTCTGCAACCTCCCATTTTTAATGTTGCTGAGGTCGTATGGTTGACTGTTAACTTCATTTTGTTTTAAATCTCGTTCTCCACTTTTTTTTTCCTGAATCTCGCTCAGTTGCCTTTGCTCTGTGCTTTAGTTTAAATCTTTACATGTCAGCATTATTGTGAGGGACTCATATATAGCTGGTTTCCCTTCCTCTGGCTTTAGTCCCTTCCAGTTCCTGTTTCCTAGGGCCAGCTTAGGTTTCCAGAGACTCTGGTTGCCTTCTCCCATCAGGAAGATGGTAGCTCATTAAGCAGCTAGTAAAGATTGATTACGAGTGATTTAACCCTTCCTTACCTTTCCAGGATTACCTCCTACCTTGTCTTGCTTTGGGCCTAACATACTTGGCATTCCTTTGGCTGCTATCCCTATCACTCCCAACTTCTTGTCAGCTTTTTGCGCCAGCAGATACACATTTTTCTCCTCTTCCAACCTAGAGTTTTATGCTCTCCAATTTTTTGAGGCCCAACAAAATCTTTTATAAGTAATTACTTTTATTATAGTTCTTTGCTCCCAAAGTTGACATCTTTATTATTTTTCTATTTTGTAATGCACAAGATTGCTTTAAGTTTTCTGACTCCTTTCCTTCTAAAAGTTTATCAAAATTCTTGAGGTCTAAAAAATAATTTGGCTTTTATTCCTATTGTTAAGGTATGCTCAGCACAGTAGGAATAAAAATGTCTTTAATTGATCGCTTTATTAAAAAATTCAAGGTATTAATATTAGTACACTTTTTGATTTTACTAATCCCCTCATTTGCCCAAACTATAAAATGACCCTGGTTACCTATTAACCCAGAACAAAAGAAACATTCCTATAGTATGTCTAATTTCCCATTTTTGTTTGTTTCTCAAGTCAGGGTTTCTCTGTGTAGCCCTGACAGTCCTGGAACTTGCTCTGTAAACCAAGCTGGCCATGAACTCAGAGATCCACCTGTCTCTGCCTCTGCAGTGCTGGGATCAAAGGTGTGCATCACCACGTCGGCCTTTAATATAGGCTTTGAGTTTATAGCCAATATTGGTCTTGAACTAATGGCAATCCTCCTGCACTATCCTTCCTTCAGTTTCACCGTGGTTGTCTTCCAGTCCTTGGATTGCCTGCACTCCAGGTAAGCACGCTACTGATGAACTCTCAGTGTCCACAACCCCAAATT
This sequence comes from Tokudaia tokunoshimensis, assembly GCA_036184795.1. Classification (NCBI taxonomy): domain Eukaryota; kingdom Metazoa; phylum Chordata; class Mammalia; order Rodentia; family Muridae; genus Tokudaia; species Tokudaia tokunoshimensis. The sequence continues at coordinate 18,801,084 of BTHU01000014.1, forward strand.
AATTTTTCTTTTTCTTAACCAAACTCCATGGACTTCTGGTTTCATGGAGCTGAACTACTTACTGGCAAGGTATAAACTGTGATTTCTTCTATCATTCTAGAGGAAAAACTCCACTGTTTGGAAAATATTCTCTTTTTTCCCTTCCCTTCTCCCTCTAACTCTGGCTTCCTCTTGTTCCAGCCCTTTTTTTTTTTAATTGTTTCTCATTATGGATGGTTGTGAGCCACCATGGGGTTGCTGGGATTTGAATTCATGACCTCCAGAAGAGCACTCAGTGCTCTTAACTGCTGAGTCATCTCACCAGCCCAAAAGTATTCTCTAGTACTATCCAGTTTTCGTTTCTTACCTCATTCCCGTAGTTAACAGTCTACTTAATGTTATAAGCTGGGGAACCTTAATGCTGTATGCTCAGCCTAGCATCTGAATCAGAATCTCCTGGAGTGCCTGTTAAAGCCAGAGCCTCACAGAAGCTGGCTGAACAAGCATAACATTGTAAATTTACCAGTGGCCTCCAAGGCATTTTAGTTTAAGAAACTTTATGGGTCAGGGATGTTGGTACACAGTTATCTGCATAGCAAGTTCAAGGCCAGGCTGTTTTAAGTCCCCACCCCTCAGACACATGACCTGTCACTTAAATCACTTAAATGGCTGTAACAATCATCTTACTGTTCAATTTGAGGAAAAGGTGAAATAGTCCAAACGCATTTTCAATGGTAAAGTGGAGAATATAAACTCATCTAACCAGAGACCAAACTCATAATTGTATTTGACCATGTCTGTAAGTATAACTCAGTTTTAATCATAGTCTAGCTAGCCTTGAACTACTTTGTGAAGACAAGGTCCCATGTAGGACATTAACTTGGTACTGATGACCCAACACTCATTAGGTGACACCTGTGTAACAGATGTTCTAAATATTTCATGTATTAGTTCACTTAATTCTCATAAGTCCTCCAGAGAAATCACTACTCTTAGCCAATGGTGTTTTAAGGCAACCTGGCTTCAAACTGCAGAATATCCCCGAACAACTTCTGACCTTGACACTTTCATTTCAAGTGCTGGGATTATATGCTGACTCCACCAAATCCAGGACTGAGGACTGAACCCAAGGCCTCTCTGGAAACCAGGCATTACACTAACAACTATATCCTCAGGCCTCACTACCCAGGTTTTACATACTAAACAAAAACAGAACTGAGGCTCACAGACACCTAGTATTTTGTTTAAAAGTCATAGCTACTAAATAAGACTTTGGTTTAAAATTCAAGCGGTCTAATTAGTCTGCTGGTATCCTAGCAGTTATCCTAAGAGATGAAGAAAATGATACTCCATTTACTCAAAATCACCCAGGAAACTTCAAAATTTATGCTTTTTTTAGTGTATCTGAAAAGAAGTTACACTATGAAGCTAGCAAGTCTGGGTTGAAATCCTGCCTGTGATGCATAAAAACTTTGTGGTTTTGCAAAGGTTAATTCTCTTTGCCCCAAATTTTCTCATTTACAAAAATGTGATTAATAGGGTCAGTGAAATGCATGCATGCGGAGGCCGGAGCAGGGTACCTTGGTGCCTTCCTGTCCTTTCTGCCTTATTGACTGGTCCCTCGTTGAGCTGGAAGCTTGCTTTTGGCTAGCCTAGCAGGCCAGTGAGTTATAGGGCTCTACCTACTTATCTCCACTTCCAAAAACCGGGGTTACAGGCACAGATAACTGTTTTTGTTGTTGTTGTGGACTCAAACTCAGGTCTGCATGTTTGCAGAACAAGGGCCCCAACCCACCGAATCAGTTCAACCTAAAATTGTGGCCTCTTCATCTGTGACTATTACAACTGAATCATCTTTGTTACTCTAAGGATGAGAGACAACTGCTTACAGTAAGTTTAACCTTAGAATTCTCAGCAAACTGAGAATCAGCACAAAGGGCAACCACAGCCAATCCTCAGCAGAGGGGATATGGAATCTCCACCTTATTTCCCATAAAAAGGATTATTAAAAAAAATACAATTCTTTTCCCTTTTGTCACATTTAGCCAAAGCTGCTTTTTAACCACAGATGTATGGAATCCATGTTAACATCAAACTTCCATATACAAATATTCTGCCCCAAGAATTAAAAGTATAATTCAAACTTGTTAAGTCCCTTTTGCAGGCTATCTTACAAAAAAGAAAAACAAAAAACTTTTATATATAAGTGTTCTAAATTTCATTAACACTGCGCAACTAGGTGGGAACATTTTCTAGGCTAACATTTGGTAAATAGTATCTTTTTGCCCTCCAATTAGAATTGTTGGTAGGACTTTAATGGGCGAATAAAGTAGCATCCCAGGGCTGGAGACAGAGCTCACTTGTATGAGTGCTTGGGCAGTCAAGGTTCAAATTCCCAGCACCCAGTAGAAAAGACCAACCAACAAAACCCAAAGCAACAACTCCCACTTCCCTGTTGACAACAAATTTTAAACTTAAAACAATCAGGTATTACAAACAATCACTTTACTTCAAAACACGTTTATTGACCTAAAATAATTGCCAAAAGCTTGGCCAAAGATCAACTTTACTTAAGTTTAATGCTCTTCTTAACTCCAGCACGAATGCCAGAGAGCTCACCACTATACCGCTGTTCTTCTCTACGAACTTCACGCACCTGGCCTCGTCTCCGAATTCTGGCTCTTCTGAACTTTTCCCTATGCTTTACTCTGGGATTTCTATCGATCTTCTTTCTCCTGGGTGTAAGTCCCCTATTTTTAGCAATCTGATAAGTAATGGCTCTCTTTGCATTTTGCTCTTCGAGGGCCTGTTCTTCAGCACTGTTTTCTTCTTTCTTTCTCTTCAACTCTTGCCTGTCTTCCATTTCCTTATAGCACTGTAGAGCAGCCTCATCAAAATCAGGATCATCAGTCAGGGCAGCAGCAGCTGCAGTCTGCTTTACAGACTTTGGCTTGGTTTTGGTAAATTTTGCTTTTGGATTCAGTTCTTTCTTTACAGCACCATCCTTGGCTGTGAGTAGGTGACGGATTTCGGAGGACAGTTTCTGATCCACAACTGACAGCTTGTTGATCAGATTTCTGTAGGTCACAAGCCTTTCTATAACAGGATGTCCATGTGCAGGAACTCTCCTGGCTTTTAAGATCAAATAAAAGCTAATGTTGGCGCAATAGTTCAAGTAGAGGTTATACTTCGTCTTTAGATATTGGCTTCCTTTTCCAGGGGGAATGAGCCCTTTCTCCACCATCTGTAACAAGGGCTCTAACTCATCCTTCACTTCTGTCAACTTGGCTTTGAGGTCTTCTATCAGCTCCAAGAGCTCTGGTGATTCTTTTCTCAACATTTTCAGCTTCTCTTTCACGGAGACTTTAGCCAAATCCTTCACAACCCGAGTCTCAGCTTCGTCCACCTGAGGCACCGGTTTTGCAAAGGCCTCCACCCAAGCGACTCCAAAATCATCCTCTTGCAGGGCTTGGGCCAAGCGCCGCTGAATTATCTGTGCCTCCTCCTCTTCTTCTCTTTCCTCCTCTTCTACTTCTTGCTGACTCTGACGGCCTCGGGATTTGGAACCATAGTCTGTATCGTAGTAAAGCTTTTTTCTCTGACCCCAGGACAAGCTAGGATCCACAGAGGCCTCAGCCTCACTCTGCACGGAACTCCCACCGTCATCATCCTCGCCATCCTCCTCCTCTTCCGAAGTCTCTCCATCTTCGTCATCTCCATCGTCAATATTTAGAGGTAGCACCTCTTCCTCCTCATCGCCATCCTCCTCCCCACTCTCGACTTCGTTCCAGCCCTTAGCCAGGACTGCCCGAGATCGCGCTTCATGGAACTCATCTACCTGGTCTTGGTAGTAGCTGGAGTCCCCAGGAGAGGGCGGCAACCCTAAGTCGTCCTCATTTTCGTCCGTGGCGGTGCGACCAGCCTTGGCCCGCACGGCGGCCCACTGAGCCGCGCCACGCCGCCTCGATCTCTTCACCATGGCTCACCAGCGGTCTCGGGCTCCCAAACGACGCCGCGATCTCCGCCGCTTCTGACCTCCGCGCAGAAACAACAAAGCCAGCAGCAACCAGAGGCTTTCAGCACCAGCACGCTCCGCGCCACACCAGTCGGTGGCAACCGGATCAGAGTCCGGGAACGGACCGCTTCCTTCCGCTCCCAGGGTGCTCTCCGCTCAGCGCGCGGGCCTAAACTTCCGCTCGCCTCCCCCTCCCCTCCCCTAATCGTAGTCCCGCGGTGCCTTTTTAAAAGCCAGTCGGTTCCGGCGAATTAAAACTCTTCCGGGTAGGAACGCTAGGGAAAGGACATTTCCGTTCCGAGGATCCTTTTGTGGCGGCTTCCGGCGTGAAGCCGGAATCCCGCCAGCGTCGCCGGGAGACAGCCGGCGGCCGACAGAGGGCGCTGGGCCTCTCCGTCCCCACGTGTCGGCAGGGTACCCTGTGGGTTCCGCTAGACAGTTTCCCGGCTCACGGTCAGTTTTCTCCGTTTGCAAGAGTGGGAGTTAGTCACGGTTTTTTCGTTTTGTTTAGTTTTGGCTTTTTGTCTGTCTTGACTCCTGAAGCCGGGACTCGCCATGTTGTCCAGGCTAGCCTCAGCCTCCCGGCTCCGTTCCTTTCTCTGGTTTTTTTCCTGGCTACCTTAGGCGCCGCGTTTCTGGGCCCCGCGCGGCGAGCCTGTGCTTTAAGGCGTCCCTAGGGCGGACTCTGGGAGTTTTCTGCGGGCGATGTTCCCGGGAAGAGGTAAAGACACCGCGGTGTCCTGGTGCCGGAATAGCTTCGCTTTTCTGTAGCTTCTGGGAAACAGTGAAGCTGCCGGAGGCGGGCCGCCGTTAAAGGACAGGCCCCTATGTACAGAATTGGATTGCAGTATTTAATGATTATTCACTGTTGTGTTCTTCAACATTGATCAATCACCAAACGTGCCTGGCAATGGTTTAGGCTCTGAGAGAGGGAGAGATAATGGCCAAAACAGATGCTTTCCCCGCCCGCGCTTGTGGTCTAGGGGGGCGCGCTGGTACGCCAAACGATTCAGTCGAAAGGGAGAAGTTGACGCTGGAGCTCACATGATCATTGTTTGCCAGCGTTCACTGCTGGAATCCCAACGTAGGTTTTACACAGGTTTTTTTTTTTTTTCCAGAGCTGAGGACCGAACCCAGGGCCTTGCGCTTGCTAGGCAAGCGCTCTACCACTGAGCTAAATCCCCAACCCCTTTACACAGGTTTTTAAACGAGAGTACGGACAGGCACATAGGCTCCTTCCATCGTGCGGGTCTGAGGGATCTAACTGGTGTCAAGCTTCGTAGACAGCGCCTTTGGCAGCTAAGCCAGCTCAAATGTATGGCTTTTTAGGTGTTGGCTTTCTTATTTAAAAGGATATACAAAGTCGTGATTATGCATACTACATGGAGTCTTGTCTTATAAAACAAGACAGTAAAAACAAATACAACCCTAACCCCCCCCCCCCCCACACACACACACCCGCGGTTGATCTGACTGTGTCTGCTACTCCCCTCACCACGGCCTCAGGCTGAATCCACCTACCAGGATGGCTAGGTCCAGGTCTCCTTCCTCACTGCTCCACTGGCATTTCTCCCCGGGTGTTAGGCTAGGTTAATGAAGACAACCTTCCCAGGTGGAGAAGGAAGATCTTTGTTCTTTGGCTGAGGATATGTGAATAGCTACTTGCTAAGTTTCCCCGCTAGAACCTGTAAAAAGAAAACAAACAAACAAAAAACCCAAAACACTTTCAAAAAGGGTTTACCAGGATGGAGAGATGGCTCACTGGTTAAGAGCACTGACTGTTCTTCCAGAAGTCCTGAGTTCAATTCCCAGCAACCACATGGTGGCTCACAACCATCTATAACGGGATCTGATGCCTTCTTCTGGTGTTTCTGAAGACAGGAACAGTATATTCAAATAAATAAATAAATAATCTTTAAAAAAGGGTTTACCTTTTCTTCCCAAAATTAAGGGATTTGTCCTGTATTCAAAACAGCTTAAAAAAATCCTCTAGGGTGTTTTTTCCTAAGTTTGGTACAGAGGAATATTCAATATTTGTTTAATGAATATGTATAAAAAGAATATTTGATTTCATATCTTAGGTGCTAGATGAAGCGTAGTGAATTCTGTATACAGATGCAAACATCTTTGAGACATAAACTGAACTAGAATGGATTCAGTAACCATCAGTTTTAACTTTAACACAGGTGGAGAGTTGCAGGCAATTTTGTTAGGGAGTCTTGTTATGAAAATTAGAGCCATAAATTCCCACACCAGGACTTCATATTTAGTTGTTACCACCACCTTTTACATTAAGAAAATACATTAGAGTTGGTTTCTTGTGCACTAGCTGATGTCCATATTGATTTGAGCATCATACAAGTCTTACAGTATCATAAAATGATAGTTTAAATTCTGTAGTAAAATGTGTTTCTTAGAAGAGAACATGAATACTTCTTTCAGAAAAGTGGTATTTTAAAGTACTCAATACCTTATAAATACTCAGTACCTTAAGTGCCCAAGAGTGTCTGAAACCTTTAAAAGCCCTTATACAATTTTAGAAAACTGGGTTTCTTTACATACCCTTGGCTGTCCTTGAACTAATAACTCTGCAGACCAGGCTGACCTCCAACTCACAGATCTTTCTGCCTCTCCTCCTGAGTGCCTGGATTAAAGGTGTGAGCCACCAGTGGCAAGCTAGAAAATACAATTTATTGAATAGGATGTGGCCTGAAATCCATGTTCTGATAATAAGCATAAACCTCATATTTGAATCTAAGTTTTCTTCTTCCTCCTCTTCTTTTTCCTTTTGTTCTACTGAAAGATTTCTTTATTCATCTTATTCATGTGAGTACAGTGTAGCTGTCTTCTGACACACCATAAGAGGCCATTAGATCCTACTATAGTGAGCCACTATGTAGTTTCTGGGAATTAAACTCAGGACCTCTGGAAGAGCGGTGAGTGTTCTTAACCACTGAGGCATCTCTGCAGCTCCTCCTTTTTTAAAAAGGCAAAGTGAATATAAATTATTAAGGAAAAGTAAGGAAAAACTGAGAGGTACATTTGAATGTCAGTTTTAGTAGATAGCACTATTAACTGCCTGTGGTCTATGCTAATAGCAAGTACTCATGGCTTGTGCACTGTGACACACACTGTCATAAATTCAGTTTATATTTTGGTAGAGTCAAAGGCAAACTGAGTGTGTCATCAGATAGACAACATTAACAGAGCTCATTACCAGGTGCAAGACACTCAAATCTCATCGGGTCTGAAAGATCATTTCAAGAATTTCTGTTTTGAAAGTATTTTTGAAGACTGTTGAATTTAAATGGATGCTATAATAATACTGTATTAAAATTTCTCCTTGTTAAATTGTTTTGTGTTCTGTTAATTTTTATTTAAAAGTTTATAAAAACTTAGTCATACTTTGATCAAAATGCATATATTATAGGTAAGTTAAAAACTATTTTAAACATTTTAAGTGGGAATGACTAGATTAATATTTTACTTATTCTTTTAATAAAGAATAGCTTTTATTTTATTATTTAAAATGTATTAAAGTTTATTATTTATTATTTATTTTATTATTTATTATTTTCTTGTATTCTAGTAGTTCCATTATATATTTTTCTAAGTCTGATGTTAGGATTACTTACCACTTAATTGAGAAATTTTTTGAAAGAAAATTGTATTTCTGCCAGAAGGACTGTAATCCTATTATACAGGAGGCTTAGGCGGGAGGATTTTGATTTTCAAGAACATCCTGTTCCATACTATAAGTTCTAGGCCACCCTGACCTATAGGGCCAGACACGATCTCAAAACAATTTTGTAATCCTGAAAATATAGATTAATTTAAGTGATGCTAGGTAAGGTAAGCCCATGCAAACTAACAAGAAAAACAAGAGTTCACAGAGAAAATGAGCAACCATTGGAAAACACTTGGATTTTTCTGTAAGTGGAAAAAAGTTAAGTGTGTGTGTGTGTGTGTGTGTGTGTGTGTTTAGGTGAGTACCATGGTACTTGAGTTCCAGAGATCTCACTCAGGCTTTCATTCCTGCTGAGTCATCTTACTAGTCTGACAATTTACATTTGTATTTGTGGCAACTACAATTATTCATTGCCTTGAATGTTTGTTACATTATTTTGATGTTCAGGAGTTAGTAAGATTTTTTGCTTTATAAAATACTTAGAGTGTTTTCTTATAGAGCATAGGGTTTGATGAATGACATTTGAGAGTCTAGACTATACTAGGGTGCCTCCTTCAGGGAATGTGGTCTGGGTTGTGAAAGCATTGTCTTACTCCAGGCTCTGTTTCGTATTGGACTAGTGAAATAATAGTAATTAATGATAGATAACATTATGAGAGTGATTATATGTACCAGATTCTGTCAAATCTTTGTTTTTCTTCTTTTTTAAAAGATGTATTAATTTACTTTAAATAGATGAGCCTTTTGCCTGGTACCCTGTGACCAGAAAGGGGTGTTGGATACTGTGGAAGTAGAGTTATACCTGCTTGTGAGCCACCTGTGTACGCTAGGAATCGAACCTGGGTCCTTTGGAAGAGCAACAGGTACTCCAAAACAATGGGGCATATCTCCAGCATCTCTTTTGTCTTTGTAGATTTGCAACTCTGGCTGGGCTTGACTGGCCATATATCCCAGACTGGCTTGACTCCTGGCTGTCCTTACTCTACCTCCTGAGTGCTGAGATCGAGGGTGTCTGACACCACAATCACATGTTTTGTTTTGTTTTTTTCCTAAATTATGTCATTGTGTAGCATAGGCTGGCCTTGAATTTGTGATCCTTCCACCTCAACCTCCTGGGTGTAGGTATTAAAAGTATTTACTGTCATACCCAGCAGTATAGGTCTTTAATTTTTTATAACTTATATTTGAATGATGAAATATTAAATATGGTTTTTATGAACATAAGATAATATTTAAATGAATATTTATTTATTTATGTCCCAGAATTATAGACTAGTTTCAGATGAGTGAAGTTATCAAAAGTAGTTTTTGTTTACTTTCAATGAGTTAATAATAGTAACAATAATAATTTGATATGAGAACAATAGGAAATGTTAGTGTTAATAACTGCCAACTTATTGAGACACATGAATATCACACAGTCCACTATTTTTGGTACAAAAAAGAAAGAAAGATTATTTTTAGGCATAAGAAAGAAAATGGAAGAGATGAAGTATAGTTTCCACTGGTTTCTGTTAGAAACCACTTATTCTGAGACTAATATTGATAGAAACCTTTTGCAAATCAGGTCTGTTTCTATTTTAAGTCACAAAAAAGTAGAAATGAGTTGGAAGTACACTGTGAAACTTCCATGGCAACGTGTGATAAGGATTGAAAGTTTGAAAGCTTGTGTCTTTGTTTGGTTTGATTGCCTGAATGATAAAATGAAGAGTTGTTTGATTTTTTTTTTTTCTTTTCTTTTTTGAGACAGGGTCATATGTAGCCTAAGATGGCCGAACACTTTCTAGATAGCTAAAGATGAGCATGAAACTTACAGGCCTGTGCCACCATTCTCAGTCTTACAGGCGACTGGGAACTGAACTCAGGTCACACCCGTACTAGGCAAGCACTCCATCAACTATGCTCTATATCCTAATCTTATCATTTTGAACAAACAGCAAGCAAAACAAAAGCCCTCTTAGTCCTTCGTTAACATAAAGGGCCTTCTTCTATCTGCCTCTTATTTTTCTTGGCTTTCTGAACTATTGTATTGTTTCCTAGTTTACATTTTATGTTCATGAAAATCTCTTACAGTGCTTTGCACTGGAAGAACTGGAACCCGCAGGGTTATAGAGGGAGAGTATTCAAGCTATCAGTGATGCCCAGTATAGTGCAGACGAGTGACTAACCATGAGCATCAGCTATGGAGCCTTGGAAATCATTTTTAGCAACTTAGTATGTTTACAGTACAGGCAAACACCAGAAAGTGTAATTTGAGGATATTATTCAGAGATTGGTCTGTTGTTCCCTCATTAGTTAATCACTGTCTGTTTAAGGCCATTGAGGTGGCTTAGCAGGCAGATACTCATTGTTAACCTGGGTTCGAGCCTCAGAATTCACTCTGTGGAAGGAGAGAGCAGACTCCTGCAAGTTTTCCTCTCATACACTCACACAGAATAAGGAACCTTTTTTTTTCTTTTTTTTCTTTTCTATATTTTTTATTCCCAATGATTTCTCCTTTCCTGGTAATTTTTTTCTTTCAAAGCCATTTTGTTGATTGCTGTATTATTAGAGCATTCCTTCATACTCTGATTGTTAGCTAGTATAGTGTTCCAGTACACATATAAAATAGCAATGAGTGTATTTCCCAAGCGTTTACTTTTAGGTCTGAGTAAATTCCTAATAATATTCTGATATTGTGTTGGAAGGTGTACTTCATGTTGATATTGAATTGAACTAGGAATCCAAGTATACAGTACAATCAACTATAAACATCCAAATTTATACTCATATAGCATGTTTAAGCTTTCTCCAGAGCTGTTTTGTTACAAGGATTTATATGGGGGACTGGTGAGATGACTCAGCGGTTAAGAGCACTGACTGCTCTTCCAAAGGTCCTGAGTTCAAATCCCAACAACCACATGGTGACTCAACCATCTGTAATAAGATCTGACACCGTCTTCTGGAGTGTCTTAAGACAGCGACAGTGTACTCACATTTAATAAATAAATAAATCTTTAAAAATTAGTCATCCTAGACAAGGATTTATATGTTGAAATAAATGAAGTGTAAAGTCTCTTAACTCCTCTTGACATAATGAAATTTATTTCCTTGAATGGTCATGGTTTCTCTGAATTCCCTGTTTGTCAATACATTATAGTCTTCACCTAAACTGTATTCGTCCCTCTTTTGCCTGATTTCTACTTACCGTTTTAATCTTAGCTTGTATCTCACTTCCTCTGGGAGGCTTCTGTAATATGAATTATTCCCCCACCCTACAAATCTGTGCTTCACCATCATGAAAATAGCAGAATTATCCACTAGGTTGTATTTGAGTCTAATTAAAGGTTACAATTTATTCCCTTGCTGCCCCGCAATGTATAGTAAACACCAATGTGTATTTCATAAAGGAAAGACTGAACCCAAAGCCATTTGCTTTAAAGACCAAGAAAGCAGCTTTTGTCTTACTGCTAGTACTCTGTTTTAAAGAGAAATTATTTTAAGTGAAAATATGTGCTTCCTCCGGTTATACAAGAAAATTATGAACCCCAAATTATTACAGCACTGTTTTTGCTGCTACAGTAATTACCCCAAACTTCATGGCATAATGATGTAGCCAGCAGAGGTATCTGGAAACAACAACTGGGACCTGGAAAGGACAGTTATAGTCAAAGACGCAGGACTGTGGGTTCACTTCAGGAACTGATAACTTTTCCTAGCTGCTCTTTGTATATTGTTTAGTTAGCTACTGGAGATGGGATTGTGAGCAGAGCTTGTACATTCTTTTTGTTTCCTTTATCCGAGGCCCCACTTCTGTACTTCCTGTCCTTGTGTTCCCTTCAGAAGTCTCATCCCTGGTCTTAGTGCCTGAAATTTTCCAGTCACATGGTTGTAGTGGTGAATTGTTAATCCACTGTGAAATCCTGTGGGTGATAGCACTTCTTGTCACCCACCCAGAGTTCTCTGTATTCATGAATGTACTCTTACATATGTTATGTGAGTATGTATGTTCATGTATGTGGGGGGATACATGTGTATTTTGGGTGCAATAGCATAGATGTATGTGTTTGTGGAGGCAGGAGGGACAACTGGAGTCTCATCCTCAGGAGTTCACCTCCTTTGAGATAGGGTATCACATTGGTTCAGAGCTCACCAACTAGGCCACACTGGCCCATGAGAAGCACAGGTCCTCCTCTGCCTACATCCTCCTCACTGAGATTATGAGCACTGCCAATTGACATGGTTTCTAAACAGGAAGTTCAGGTCCTTGTGCTTACAGGGCAAGGACTTGTACTGACTGAGCCAACCACAGCCCTGAATCTGATATTTTTAAAATAACGGATTGGCTATTTCTCATATATTATTCTTTTTCCTTGTTCTCGAGAAAAATGTATTTAATATGGTAATAATGGCAAGTACAAACACTGACAAAATAATTAGAATGAGGAAAAATGTATCTTCTGACCTATATTCCCTGTCTCCCTTTCTTACTCTCTCTCGAACAGTGGTTCTTTAATACAACCTAATGTCACAACCCTTTAATACAGTTCCTTGTGTTGTGGTGACTTCAACCGTATAATTATTTTCCTTGCTACTTCATAAGTGGAATTTTGCTGCTCTTATGAATTGCAATGTAAGTATCTTACATGCAGGATATCTTATATGTGACTACTGGACATGACCTATAGGTTGAGAACTGCTGTTGTAGGTCTCACACTAATTGATACTCACCTGGGATTTACTATGTAGCCCAGGCTGTCTTCAGACTCATGACAATCCTCCTGCATCAGTTTCCTGAGTACCAGAATTACAGAAATTATTCTTGTTCTTTAATCAAACAAATCTGCTGTATATGTATATGTATGTGGTTGTGTGTGCTTGTGTGGGCTCGTGTGTGTGTGTGTTCATGTGTATGCATGTGTTTGTGTGTAGTGTGTGTTCATGTGTGTATTTGTGTGTGTTTGTGCATATGTGTGTGTGTGTGGTGTATGCGTGTGTATATATGTGTGCTCATGTGTGTATGTGTTTATGTGTGTCTTGGTGGTTCCTGTTTGATTCCTCTTTATATTGTTTTTTATATGCCATTTGAAACTTTTCTCTAAGAACCCCACTGTACTTTAAGGATACATTTGTTTAGTGTAAGAGAGAAATTATATACATATGAATAAAATAACTTTCAAAAGGTGAAAGAATGTTCTATATAAGGTAATGTGGGGACACAAGTGGAGTTTTTTGCAATCTATTTTAATAGTAAAGGGTGACTTGAATTAAGTAGTGACTTACTAAGATTAAATTAAAATACTTTATGATTTTTACTAAGAATTGTGTGGTAAAAAGTTAATCTTTTGGTAAGGAAATGACAGAAGGAAAGGATCTTAAAGCAGGAAATAGCAAATCATATATTACAGGAAAGGAAAGAAACTGTATTTGCTTGTAGTAGCAGCCTCTTCCCCTAAGAGGTGATACATTTCCTGAAAGCACAGCTAGACCAGAGTACTGGGGTTTATGGACCAAAAGTGGCATATTGTTGTTTGAAAGATTCTCTTGGGACCATGTTTATTACTGTGTCGACAGACAAATGACTGTGAGTCTAAAAAGAACTCAAAACCTGGGGAGAAACTTTATTACAGAATGTTTCTTAAAATCAAAAATTTAAGACAACTAAAAATCTGAACTCATTTTTTTCCCAAAAGCTTTCCACACAGACTCTTAGGGCAGGCTTGTGGTTAAAATGTTTATAAGGAGAATTGCACCTGGGTTGTGGTCTGTTTTTAAATAAACTTGCACCTGCAGTGGCTTTTCATAGAATTGCTATTGGGAACTGCCTGTCAGCTGACTAGCAGAACCCAAAGCTATCCTTCACCCACAGTTCCTAATCTACAAGTGGTTCCAAATTTCATTTGGAAAAATATAATAAGCTTAATGAGAAGACCAATCCTAAGGATTATAGGTATAGAGGAGAGTGAAGATTCCCAACTTAAAGGACCAGTAAATATCTTCAACAAAATTATAGAAGAAAACTTCTCTAACCCAAAGAAAGAGATGCCCATGAACATATAAGAAGCCTACAGAACTCCAAATAGACTGGACCAGAACAGAAATTCCTCCGGTCACATAATAATCAAAACATCAAATGCACTAAACAAAGAAAGAATATTAAAAGCAGTGAGGGGAAAAGGTCAAGTAACATATAAAGGCAGGCCTATCAGAATTACACCAGATTTCTCACTAGAAGCTTTGAAAGCTAGAAGATCCTGGGTAGATGTCATACAGACCCTAAAAGAACATAAATGCCAGCCCAGTCTACTATTACCAGCAAAACTCTTAATTACCATAGAAGGAGAAAACAAGATATTCCATGACAAAACCAAATTTACACCATATCTTTCCACAAACCCATCTCTACAAAGGATAATAGGTGGAAAATACCAAAATGAGGAAAACTACATCCTAGAAAAAGATGAAGGTAATGTTTCAACAATCCCAAAAGAAGATAGCCACACAAACATAATTCCACCTGTAACAACAAAAATAGCAGGAACCAACAATCACTTTTCTTTAATAACTTAACATCAATGGACTCAAATCCCTAATAAAAAGACATAGACTAACAGACTGGATATGTAAACAGGACTCCACATTTTGCTCCATACAAGAAACCCACCTCAGTGACAAACACAGATACTACTTCAAAGTAACAGGTTGGAAAACAATTTTCCAAGCAAATGGTCCCAAGAAACAAGCTGGAGAAGCCATTCTTATATCTGATAAAATAAACTTTCAACCAAAGTTGTCGAAAAAGATAAGGAAGGACACTTCATACAGGTAAAAGGAAAAATCTACCAAGATGAACTCTCAATTCTGACCATCTATGCTCCAAATGCAAGGGCACCCACATTCATAAAAGAAGTGTTACTAAAGTTCAAAGTACACAGTAAACCCCATACAATAATAGTGGGAGACTATTCTCCTCCACAGCAAAAGAACTTCTGGGTGAATCACCATCCCTTACCTAAAGCTCTACTATAGAGCAATAGTGATACAAACTGTATGGTATGGGTACAAAGGCAGGCAGGAAGATCAATGGAATAGAATTGAAGACTCAGAAATGAACCCACACACCTCTGGTCACTTGATATTTGACAGAGGAGCTAAAAACATCCAGTAGAAAAAAGACAGCATTTTAAACAAATGGTACTGGATTAACTGGTGGTCAGCATATAGAAAAATGCGAATCGACCCATTCTGATCTCCTTGTACAAAGCTCAAGTCCAAGTGGATCAAGGATCTCCACATAAAACCAGATACACTGAAGCTTATAGAGGAGAAAGTGGGGAAGAGCTTTGAACACATGGGCACAGGGGAAATTTTCCTGAATAGAACACCAATGGCTTATGCTCTAAGATCAAGAATCGACAAATGGAACCTCATAAAATTTCAAAGCTTCTGTAAAACAAAGGACACTGTCAGTAGGACAAAACAGCATCCAACAGATTGGGAAAAGATCATTACCAATTCTACATCTGATAGAGGGCTAATATCTAATATATACAAAGAACTTAAGAAGGTCGACTCCAGAGAATTGTATAACCCTATTAAAAAATGGGGTACAGAGGGGCAGGGAGGATTTCTGAGTTCGAGGCCAGCCTGGTCTACAGAGTGAGTTCCAGGACAGCCAGGGCTACACAGAGAAACCCTGTCTCAAAAAAAAAAAAACCAAAAAAAAAATGGGGTACAGAACAAAACAAAGAATTTTCAACTGAGGAATATTGAATGGCTGAGAAGCACCTAAAGAAATGTTTAACATCCTTAGTTATCAGAAAAATGCAAATCAAAACAACCCTGAGATTCCATCTCACACCAGCCAGAATGGCTAAAATCAAAAACTCAGGTTGCAAGCAGTTGCTGGCAAGGATATGGAGAAAGAGAAACACTACTTCATTGCTGGTGGGATTGCAAACTGGTACAACCACTCTGGAAATCAGTTTGGTGGTTCCTCAGAAAATTAGAGATAGTACTACCTTAGGATCAAGCTATACCACTCCTTGGGCATAAAACTGGAAGATGTTCCAACAAGTGATAAGGACACATGCTCTATTATGTTCATAGCAGTCTTATTTATAATAGCCAGAAGCTAGAAAGAACCCATATGTTCCACAAGGGAGGAATGGATACAGAAAATATTGTACACTTACACAATGGAGTACTACTTAGCTATTAAAAACAATGAACCAGGAAAGCAGAGAACATTTGAAATGTAAATAAACTATTCAATAAAAAACAATGAATTTAGCCGGGCGGTGGTGGCGCATGCCTTTAATCCCAGCACTTGGGAGGCAGAGGCAGGAGGATTTCTGAGTTCGAGGCCAGCCTGGTCTACAGAGTGAGTTCCAGGACAGCCAGGGCTACACAGAGAAACCCTGTCTCGAAAAAAAAAAAAACAAAAAAACCAATGAATTTATGAAATTCTTAGGCAAATGGACAGAACTAGAAAAATATCATCCTGAGTGAGGTAACCCAATTACAAAAAAACATACATGATATGCAGTCACTGATAAGTGGATATTAGCCCAAAAGTTCAGAATAAACAAGACAACAATTCACAGGCCACATGAAACTCAAGATGAAGGAAGACCTAAGTGTGGGTGCTTCAGTTCTTCTGAGAAAGGGAACAAAATTTTCACAGGTGCAATAATGTAGATAAAGTGTAGAGCAGAGACTGAAGGAAAGGCCACCCAGAGACTGTTCTACCTGGGGATTCATCCTATAAATAGCCACCAAATCCTGACACTATTGTGGATGCCAAGAAATGCTTGCTGTAAGGATCCTGATATGGCTGTCTCCTGAGAGGCCCTACCAGAGTCTTACAAATATAGAGGCAGATGCTAGCAGCCAACCATTGGACTGAGCGCAGGGTCCCCAATGGAAGAGTTAGAGAAAGGACCAAAGAATCTGAAGGGGTTTGCATCCTCATATGAAGAACAACAATATCAACCAACCAATCCCCCTCCTCCCCAGAGCTCTCAGGGACTAAACCGTCAACCAAGGGGTGCACATGGCTCCAGCTGCATTTGTAGGAAAGGAATGCCTTTTCAGGCATCAATGGGTGGAGAGGTCCTTGGTTCTATGAAGGCTTGATAGATGCCCCAGGGTAGGGAAATCGAGGGAGGGTATGTGGGAGTGGGTTGGGTGGAGGAACATCCTCATAGATGTAGGGGGAGGGAGGATGGGTTAGGGGTTTTCTGGGAGTGTGGGAAACCAGAAAGGGAATAACGTTTGAAATGTAAATAAAGAATATATTCAATTAAAAAATAAGGAGTCTGGGGGCAAGGAATGTAGCTTGGTGACAGACTGCTATCCAGCACTCGAGTCTCCAATTCACTGCCCATCAGGGCAAAAATAACAAAAAATTCCCAAATCTCCAGCTTAGGTTGACAGACACTTCAGACTACGATGCGAACTCGGAGTGAACTGATTAGCCTAGCCTACCTAGGGATGTAACACAACTCCGGAAATAATCAATGGTGGTGTTTGAAATCACTCTGTATGATCATTTGTTTTGCCAACATAAGCTTCTTCTTGTTTGTTCATGTTTCTGCATGGATGTGTCTCCTCAAAGCCTTTTCCAAGAATACTCCCTGGTGGAGGTGACCCCCAGCCCTGCTCTACATGCTCCTCATTTTATTCTTGTGTGTGTTTCTTTTGGGGCATATATCACAATGTGTGAGTTTTTATTTACCTTCCTTTTTCTTGTCAGTCTTCCTCATCAGAATATAATGTCTGGAAGACAGGACCTTTTAGAACATTGAAAACAACACAGCAAGGATCATGCTGGGGAGGATATATTACTAGTAAGAACAAATGGTTTAGCTATGTTTTATCATAGGGAAACCCACCATCTCCCCTTTTCAGACAGCATCTGCCTTCGTAGCCTCGGCTGGCTTTCAACTCATGTCAATCCTCCTGTATCAGCCATGTGAGTGCTGAGATTGCAGGAGTGAGCTACTATGCCCAGCTGAAATACTCTGTCCTCTATTAGTAACCAGGTACATCACTGATGGTGGTAACCTGGGACATTTGGGAAGCTTTAGTTTGTTTAATGTTGCACTGCTATTGCATACATATCACATATGTTTTATGCAAACATCAGTTTCCACTTCTGAATGCTTTGTCTATGAATGCACTGTTCTCTGCTTTGAAGATTTTACCTCTAGTACTAATAGAATCTTCCCTTAGTTTACTTCTTTGAGTTGATCCAACAACTCTTACCTTCCCCTGAACCTAACCCTAACCCTTTCTGCTCTGCCTTTAGTGTCAAAGATATAAAAGTTAGAGAAAGAGTTTATATGGAGATATGGTAAATGCTTTGTTTCTGACGGGTCACTATCATAGCTACATGGTGAGCTGGGTTTTGGGGAGAGAAATCTCCATGTCAGTTTTCTTCTTATACATTGTCTTTGTGGGAGTGACAGTTAATTGTGGTTGGCTAAGTGTGTTATACAGCTCCTCAAGCAGAGGTGTTAGTTTTTTTTAAAATTTGTTAATTTTTCTTCTTAGAATTGGTGTGTTTAGAATCTGTTTACAAGGAAAATCTGAAGGCAGATAAATTTTTAGAGAATTTTAAGGGTGACTGTTCTATCTTACCTCCTGTATCCTTTATGATAATACCAAAGAATATTATCAAATGTATTAAGGAGTTCACATATGTATTGGACCTTTTGTAGCATGTTTGGGGATACTCAAGTTAATTTCAATAGGGATTTATTTTTTTTATGAATATAGGTGTTTGTCTGCATGCAAGTGTATGTACTATGTGTGAGATATAGGGAAGCCAGGAGAGGGGATCAAGTCCCTGTACTAGAGTTATAAATGGTTGTTAGCTGCCACCTGCATGTAGAGAACTGAACTCAGGTCCTCTGCAAGAGCAGTCAGTACTCTTAATTATTGAGCCTTCTCTCTAGCCCCAGAAGTCATTTTTAAAATTGTAAAGATTATTAGATTACTTGAAATTTACAGATTGGCATTTAGTTCAATATTTAACGTGGACTTGCTTTTTCTATTTGTTGGATGGTTTGAGAAATTTTATTTATTATTAAAACTTGTTTTTCCATGTCTATTTTGAGGACAAATGGGAAATATGAAGCATCACGCTAAATGTAAAGTGTAATCCATTGTAAAGACAGTCAAGAGATTTCTTCTTCATCCTAGACATGCAGCCAAGAAGGCTGTTAGCATTACCTCTCTAAAGTGTCTAAGGGGCAGAATGCCAGGCCACTATCATAGATGCTTTCAGAAGGAGAAAAGTCACTAAAGAAAGAGGAGAAATGAGAGACTGAGCATATTGCCAAGTACTCCTTGTTCTTTTTTGGATGAAAAGGGAAATTTAAGTCTGAAGCTGGCCTTGATTGCTCATGCCTGTAATCCCAGCACTTTTGAGGCTGAGGCTGGAGTTCAAGCTCATACAGAGTCACACAAGGAGTTTTAGTTCAGTCTGAGATGCAGCGTGAGACCCCATATCCTCCTCCTTCTCCTCCTCCTCCTCCAACAACAACAACAACAACAAGAAAACAAAATTTCATTCTTTATGGTCATATATCTGTATGACCAAATGACTTTACTTGAAATGAGTTGATGCACACAAATGTACTTATTAATGGGTTATTAGGCTGTAGATTGGACTTTAGAGGTATATCTTAGAAAACTCTCCCAGCGCTACTCCATTGGATATGTTTCTTAATAACATAAATGAAATTTAAAGCCGATGGCTCATGTATTATGTTTGCAAACATTGTGAAATCAAGGGAAATAACTTATGTGCTGGTTTGTAAAACATTGATTCAAAAAGATTGTAATGTTGGTCTGAATTTAGCAAGACAACACTTAGAGATCATGGTCAAATCTCAAGCTCAAATGCAAAGTATTAAATGTGGAGAAGCCAAGTGTGATGGCATGGGCTCCAGCACTTGGGAAGCAGATGTAGGAAAATTACTCAGAGTTCAAGGTCAGCTTGGACTATACAGTGAGAACCAGACCAGCTAGCATTACATAGGAAGACCCTGTTTCAAAACAACAACCCTGCCTCCCAAATCAAACAACAGTCCAGTTTACTTTTTTTTTTCAGTTTGATACTATTTGTTTTAAAAGTTTAATTTTTATTACCCTTTCATAAATACTTAATACTGGTGCCCAGTCTCCCTATAGCTCTCTTATTCATCAGTTTTTTTCAAACCTTAAAGTTCATCAGATTAGGTACCTTTTGAAATCATATTCTTAGGCCATATCTCCAGACATTGGTTTAGTGTAACTAGGAAAATTTATTTTAACTAATACTTCAAGTGATTCCTGGTGAATGATCACTAGACTACACAGGCAAACACTGGTCTTATTAGATCCTGTATTGCTAGCCTAAGTTACTCCCTTCCAGTGACCAAAGAATAGTACAGAATCATATTTAGAGTTACATACATAGTTATAATCAATAGACACACTAAGCTACAAGATAATGAAAAAAGGAGGGGGAATAAGATTAAGAGATGGAAAGACCAAACAGAGTTTTCCTTCATGTTAGTAATCACAAGTACATTCTTTGCTTTTATACAAAAGAAGGATTTGAGAAAACAATGCTTTGTTTGGGGGATATATCCAAGTTTCTTGAGGGAGGAAGTTGAGACTTGAGTATATTTTCAAGGAAATAGTGACTTACACTATCCACTAACCTTTGAGGGGTAAAGGGAGTCAGGTCTCATATATCCCAGGCTGATCTTTGATTTGCTATGAAGCCAAGGTTAGCCTTGGACTCAGGATCTTTTTGCTTCTACCTCTCTAGTGCTCAGCTATTCATCCATTAATTCTCATTCATATTCTCAGTCTGTGTGCTCTAGCCTAAGACAGTCATTTAGAAACTATAGTTGGAGCAAGAAACCTTTGGTGGTTGATATTTGTTTTGATTTCCATAATTACCACAAATGTCCTTTTAGATGTGTTTGCTTTTCTGATAGATAAAATTGCCCCCGTGATTCCAGTCATGCTCTCTCTCACCATTTCCCCCTTTCTTCTATCCTTTCCCCTCCCCTGTAGTCAGGGTCTTGCTACATAGGTAGGCTGGCTTTGGACTCATGATCCTTTTACCTTAGCCTTTTGACTCCTTGGTTAGCAGGAGAACGGATTTTCCTTAAACCTGAGTAATTCTTAAGCCCCATTCAGAGTAGTATTTAAAATGAGAATACACTTTGATGGAATAGTGACATTATTTCTTCTAGTGCCTGCTGCTTTGTTTTTTCTGACTTTTACTAATGATTCTGTTTAATTTTTAAAAATTATTTTATGTGCATAGGTTTTTTTAAAATTTTTTATTGAAAAAGGAAGTAAAAACATTTTATTATAAAATTGAAGATTTACATGGAAAACGTTTCTGACAAAATTGAAGAAGCATACAGAAAAAACACATTAAGATTGACAATTTTCATGGAAAATTAAAGAGTAAAATGGTAGACATAAAAAACATTGCTAAATTACTTGAAAAAGGAAGTAGAAACATTTTATGATAGAATTGAGGATTTACATGGGAAATATTTCTAATAAAATTGTAGAAAAATATAAAATAACATTAAAATTAAAGATTATCATGGAAAATTACAGATAAAATGGTAGGCATAAAAATATTCCTAAGTTGTTTGAAAGTGTAATTATAAATATTTTCTGATAAAATTGAAGATCTATAAGGAAAATATTTCTGATAAAATTCAAGAAATATATAGAAAAACATATTAAGATTGACTATCTCATGGAGAATTATACAGATAAAATGGTAGGTATAAAAATATTCCTAAGTTGATTGAAAGTAAAATTATAGGCATTGTCTGATAAACTTGAAGATTTACATGGAAAATATTTCCGATAAAATTGAAGAAATATATAGAAAAAACGTTAAATTTGAAGATTATCATGGAAAATTATACAGATAAAATGGTAGGCATAAAAATATTTCTAAGTTGATTGAAAGTGGAATTATAAACATTTTCTGACAAAATTGAAGATTTACATGGAAAATATTTCTGATAAAATTGAAGAAATATATAGAAGAAATGTTAAAATTAAAGATTATCATGGAAAATAATACAGTTAAAATGGTAGACATAAAAAACATTACTAAATTGATTGAAAGAGGAATCACAAATGTTTTCTGATAAAATTGAAGATTTACATGAAAAATATTTCTGTTAGACTATGTTTTTTGTTGGGGAATTGAGTTCATTGATGTTAAAAGATATTAAGGAATAATGATTGTTGCTTCCTGTTATTTGTGATGTTATTTTTATGTTTGTGTGGTTACTTTCTTTTGGGTTTGTTGGAAAAAGATTACTTTCTTTCTTTTTCTAGGGTGTAATTTCCCTCCTCTTGTTGGTGTTTTCCAGTTATTATCCTTTGTAGGGCTGGATTTGTGGAAAGATATTGTGTAAATTTGGTTTTATCATGGAATATCTTGTTTTCTCCATCTATGGTAATTGAGAGTTTTGCTGGGTATAGTAGTTTGGGCTGGCATTTGTGTTCTCTTAGGGTCTGTATGAGATCTGCCCAGGATCTTCTAGCTTTCATGGTCTAAGGTGAGAAGTCTGGTGTAATTCTGATAGGCCTGCCTTTATAGGTCACTTGACCTTTTTCCCTTACTGCTTTTACTATTCTTTCTTTATTTATTGCATTTGGTGTTTTGATTATTATGTGCTGGGAGGACTTTCTGGTCTGGTCCAGTCTGTTTGGAGTTCTGTAGGCTTCTTGTATGTTCATAGACATCTCTTTCTGTAGGTTAGGGAAGTCTTCTTCTATAATTTTATTGAAGATATTTATTGGCCCTTTAAGTTGAAAATCTTCACTCTCTTCTATACCTATAATCCTTAGGTTTGGTCTTCTCATTGTGTCCTGGATTTCCTGGATGTTTTGGCTCAGGAGCTTTTTGCATTTTGCATTTTCTTTTACCGTTGAGTCAATGTTTTCTATGGTATCTACAGCCCCTGAGATTCTTTCTTCTATCTCTTGTATTCTGTTGTTGATGCTTGCTTGCATCTATGACTCCTGAATTCTTTCCAAGATTTTCTATCTCCAGAGATGTCTCACTTTGTGATTTCTTTATTGTTTCTACTTCCATTTTTAGATCCTGGATAGTTTTGTTCAGTTCCTTCACTTGTTTGTTTGTGTTTTCCCATAATTCTTTAAGGGATTTTTGTGTTTCCTCTTTAAGGGCTTTTACCTTTTGACCCATGTTCTCCTGTATTTCTTTAAGGGAGTTATTTATGTCCTTCTTGATGTCCTCTAACAGCATCGTGAGAAGAGACTTTAAATCCAACTCTTGCTTTTCTGGTGTGTTGGGGTATCCAGGACTTGCTGTGATGGGAGAACTGGGCTCTGATGTTGCCAAGTAGCCTTGGTTTCTGTTGGTAGGGTTCTTGTACTTGCCTTTTGCCATCTGGTTATCTCTGGTGTTAGTTGGTCTTGCTGTCTCTGGCTGGAGCTTGTCCCTCCTATGGGCCTGTAAACCTGTGTCTGTACTCCTGGGAGACCAACTCTCTTCTGGCAGGGTCTGTGCCCAGAAGGTTGTGGAGCTGCCTGGTTCCCTGCTGCAAATGGCGGCCGGAAGGGAAGACTCCTGTCCCAGCAGCTCCACTGATTGTATGCCCTGTGCCCTTCTAGCTGTTCCCCTCCAGAGAGAAGGTGGAGATCTCACCTCTGCACTCAGAAGTGAAATCAATCTCTGCTGGGGGATCACTCTCTCCTGGTGGGCTAAGCACAGAAGGCTTTGGAGCTGCCTGGTTGCCTGCTGCAGATGGTGGCTGGAAGGCTGTGCATAGGTTTTTGCCTGTATGTATGTTTCCATACCATGGGCATGTCTGGTGCTTATGGAGGTCACAAGAAGGTTCCGGATCCTCTGGAACTTGAGTTACAGACAGTTGAAAGCTGCCATGTGGATGTTGGGAATTGAACCTGGGATCCCTGGAAGAGCAGCCAGTGTTCTTAACAGTTGAGTCATCTCTTCAGTCCCTCACTACAGATTCTTTGAATGGATGTAATTATGTGCTAAGGTTTCATAACTCTGTTGATTCCTGCATTAAGGATTCCTACGTATGACCCTGAAATATTGTTTTGATATTATTTTTTATATTATTATTATTAGACAGTACAGTATTGCCTCTCAAAAATGCAGAAGACAGAGAATTAAAGATAAGAATAAAAAAAATGATTGGCTGCAATTACATAAAGCATAGTCATCCTGTTTCCAAGACAGGAAATTCTAGGATGTTTGAGATGGGGGTAGGAGTTTCTCTACCCCAAAACTCAGGTTTCTTTTTCTTTCTTTCTCTCTTTCTTTCTTTCTTTCTTTCTTTCTTTCTTTCTTTCTTTCTTTCTTTCTTTCTTTCTTTCTTTCTTTCTTTCTTTCTTTCTTTCTTCTTTTTTTTTTTTACATTTGAAAGTAATTAAAGTGAAAAAGATTGAGGCCAAATACTCCAGTGACTCATTTTTCTCTTGAGACAACATGGATATTGTAGTACATGGCTCTGAAAGGAATCACTAGGCAGAAAAGCAGAAAGTTGGTCTGTCCTATTAGAGTAAATGTAACATTAGTTCAGGATCTATTAATTTCAAAATCTACTTGTGTGTCTGAACTTACAAAATAACTGAAAGTGGTAAGAGTAAGCACATGGATGCTTAAGTACGACAATCTGTTATTTAAACGCTACAGAGAAACTGCCATAGTATACTCTTAGGAATCTGAAAGGCCTTGATTACTTCTGTTCCATCATTTCTTTTCTTCTCTTTCCTGCCAGTCATCATTCCAGCTGTGACAAATGTCAAACATTTGATTTGAGGACTAATATGAGTGTATGTGGTTGATGAAGTAGAGAACTCATATTTAAACATTCTCATCGGAGTCCTGACTCGACATTCTAGTTAGTCTTGGGGTTCATACATTGCTGAAGCACACATGATTCATCAAATCCCAACTTTGTAGGGAAGCTTCATATTAGAGGGAAACACCTAAGTAGGAACCATGTCCTTCTTTCCAGTGTAGCATACAGTTCAAACATGAAGCACCGTTGTAATTACTGCAGCTCACCTGTTCTGGGTGTTATTTTAAGAAAGCAGAAGCAGCATCATTTGCACACCCCTTATAGACACACACTTGGCTGTGGCTTTTTGACTTCAGTCTTTCAAACGTGAAGACGAGATGAAGACTCACTTGCTTGTCTGGGGAGTCCTAGCCATTTTTGTTAAGGCTGTCCTTGTAACAGGTAGGTGGCACCTATACCATAAAACCAAATAAAAGAGAAAATATGTGTTTCAGGTCTAAAGACTTAAATCTTCTCTTCTGCTGGCAGGCTGGATAGCTAGCTGCCTTCTAACCTCATTAGGCAATGAGTGATATATATTTATATGTATATGTATGTATGGATATATATAGTGTATTCTCTTTGTTCTTTTTTCTTCTGTTTGGCTACTCCAGCCTATAATATAAGAAAATAAATACATTGGGGGTAGCCACACTTATAAATTCCCATGTATAACTTTAAAATCAATAGCCATCTCCTTGAGTCTCTTTATTACTATTCTAGAGAAGTGAAGTAATAACTGGTAATTATGCTGTAGATTGTATTTTGATTTTTATCTCTCCAGAAAAATGGAATCAGAGAGTGAATATTGACTCTCAGAGTTAGTTTCAGTACATACCTATGCATTTATTCATTTTTCTGTATAGTGACATTGTACATAAAATTGAACTCATGGCTAACAATATTTTCTAAATTTTTTTTGGCAAAACTTTGCAGACAGTACTTTATACTGATATATATAGTCTTTCCTTTTATAGAGTTCTAGGAAATATTAATACAGGCCTTGTTGCTCATTGTCACTGAATCTGTGTATTGACTGATTATTATTATGAAAAATATCAATAGTTTAGGAAAGTTTTGGTGGAGAATATTAAATCTTACAAAATATGATAGTCTTTGGAGCAAAGATACTTCTTCCAATGCGATATAAGGGAAATATTTTTTTTTTTTACAAGAAGAAATGGGAGTTGTGGAAGGACTCAGTGTTTGCGGTTGTGTTTATAAAGACTGACGCCTCATAGTTTACTTTCAAGTTTGCTTTGATTGGGGAATAGTTTAGATTTCTGTTTTATTTTTTATTTTGGTGTTTTCACTGAATGTTACCATGTATCATCACTAAAATAATTAGAAGCATTAGATATAAATCAGAATTCCTTCAGCCTAGCTGCTCTTGAATTTTTCCAATGGAAAAAAAGAAAATTTCTCTTAGATTTTCTCTGCTCTTTTAGATTAGAAAAGAAAACAAATAGACTAGGACTTATGAACAATAAAAATTAAAGTTTTTCATCCAGGCGTGGTGGCAAACCATGTGCTTGTAACCTCAGCACTCAGGAGATGGAAGCAGAAGGTGGAGAATTTACAATCAACCACAGCTGCACAGTGAGTTTCAGGCTAGCCTGGGCTACATGAGACTCTGTCTGCTATCTTTAGGTAAGAAAGGCAAATTAACTCATCTTAGAACATAATGCAGTTTTTTTTTTCTTTTAAAGATAGAGAATATCTCTTTATGTAGTGCAGGGTGTCCTGGAAGGTCTCAGGTAACCCAGGCAGGCCTTGAATTTTCTTTTTTGTTTTTTTTATTAGATACATTCTTTATTTACATTTCAAATGATTTCCCCTTTAGGCCTTAAATTTTCAATCCTCCCTCCTCAATTTCCCAAGCGCTGGGATAGCAGCAGGCCTGCACCGTGGCACCAAAGTCAACAAAGAGTTCTCTTTTCCTCTGTCATGATATAGTTTACCTTTCAAACCCAAGGTGACGATGAAGGGACCATTCTTGCTGACAACAAATGCATGTGTACCAGAGTTACTTCTAGGATCATCCGTTCCGCCGAGGATCCTAATGAAGACATTGTGGAGAGAAATATCCGAATTGTGTATGTGACATTCACATTTCTTTTCTTTTCTCTATTATAAGAAAATATTTTGTGTTATCAAGCTTTCTTTTCTTTTTAAAGGGAATCAATCATACAAGGTTTTCTGAAACAGATTCCTATAGCAGGGAGGGGCCTTGACAGGGTTACCATGTTTAAATGTAGTGTCTTTAACCTACTTTTGA
The DNA here is from genome assembly GCA_036184795.1 of Tokudaia tokunoshimensis. NCBI lineage: Eukaryota > Metazoa > Chordata > Mammalia > Rodentia > Muridae > Tokudaia > Tokudaia tokunoshimensis. The sequence goes on from BTHU01000014.1 coordinate 18,827,903, forward strand.
TGTGTAGCACCTTAATGAGATTGAGTAATGAGTTATATGAAATTGAGTTTTGATAATAAGAAAAGTTTATAGAAGTTGAGGGAAGAAACGAAGTGAACCGGAGGCTCCAACTTAGTCACCAACATGCCTGTTCATAAGCAGCGATTTCGGTTTGAATCATAACTTTCAGTTATTCTTTAGCAGTTTAACTGCAACTTCAGATAACAGTAAACACTCAACTTTCACTCCATAATTATTAACTATTGAGTATTATACATTGTGTTCCTAAAAGACTAATTACAATTGATTGAATTGACTTTTTGCTCATAAATTGGACTCACCTATTCATTTTATTTCTCATATAGCCCAGATTTATACTTGGTAGTGCTTAATCAATAGCAAAAATACTGATAATATTTGAGAAATATGATTTCTACTTGATCCAATCAGTGACAAATTTTTCTTGTTAAATACTCCCACCTTAATAGTTTTCTCCAATCAAATACTTCTTTTAGGAAGAGAACATAGCAGTCAATTTCACCTATTAATAGGAAAATTATGATGTTAAAACATTGTTTCAAGGTCTAGCTGCATCAGTTTTTAACTGTGCACCCTTACAAATATCAAATTATTTGTCTACTCCAAATTGAAATTTTCTTATCTTTAAGTAGAAGAAAAAACAAGCCGACTTTATAGAATTATTATGAAAAATTGAGAATATCTGTTGTTTGTAAAAGTTGTACCTCTTAGATATTTTAAGAATCCTATTATTTACTTAACTATATGTTTGTTAATGTCATATGCCCATCCTGATAACATGCTGTGGAGCTTGCTTTCCCCATTACACGTGTGCCTTAGCTCCCTCCAAAGCTAAGCGGAACTCTCCATTGTGCCTCTATTCCATTTCTGTTGAACAAAATGAAACAAAACACCAAGCTCCAGGAGTCCTGGAGTGTGTCTTTATTTCCCCACCTTTGCAGTGGTTTTTACCTTTTCTGTTTTTGCGACTGCTAGATCCTCTGTTTAAGGGTTCTTTCTGTTTAAAGCTTGGTTAATAACTCTTCCTCAATCTGTGTCTAAATTTAGCCTTTGAGTTCCATGGGAGGTTTTCTGAAACAGCATCCTATAGCAGGGAGGAGGCTTGAAAGTGGTTGTCTTATTTTTTTTTTGACACTTCAACTTTTTTTTTTGCCAAAATATTGTAGAAGTTTAGTTAATTGGAATTCAGAGTATGATTTAAAATGAATTAGAGGGTCTTAAATAATTATTATTATTATTCTTTAATCATTTTTTACAGTCCAGTTGTTATCCCCCTTCTGGTCTGCCCATTGACTGTTCCTCATCCCATTCCTCACCCCCCACCACCCCTCCAAGAAGATGTCCCCACCCCCATTCTCCAGACCTCTCCACTTCCTGGAGCCTCGCTTCAACTTTTTATTAATTATTTTATTTATTTGCACCCCAAATGTTGCTCCCAGAGTTTCCCACCCCTTCCTCCTCCCTTAGGGAGGGGGATAGAGAGAGCCTCTGAGAGAGAACCCTCCCGCTCCCCCCCATCCCCCTTCTCCAGGGCATCAAGCCTCTACAGAATTAGGAACACCTCTCCTCTCGAGGCCAGACAAGGCAGTCACTCCTCTGTTACTTATGTGCCATGGGCCTTCAGCTCCTTTAATCCTTCTCCTTACTCTTCCATAGGGGTCCCTGACCTCAGTCTAATGCTTGACTGTAAGTATGAGCATCCGTCTTAGTCAGCTGCTGGTAGAGCCTCTCAGAGGACAGCCATGCTAGGCTCCCGTCTAGCATTAGCAATAGTGTCAGGGCTTGTTTAAATGTAGTATTTTTTTAATTCACTTTTGCTGTGTGACTCAACTTAAAGTTGAGTTTTGTTAACAAGCTTGAGGAAATTTTACAGATGTTGAAGACAAAAGATTTCAGAACTCTTAGAAGTTATAGATTCTTACAGACAGGCAATTAGAGGGAATTAGCCCATGACATTGCACATAAACCATATTGAAGAACCACTTATGTTTGAATCTCCAGGGAACAGTTGACTAAACAGGCATCTAACTCATCTCTTCCTTGTATTATATTTTAGTGATGTCAAATAATTTAGCATGATGTGTAGTGATGTTTCCTGACAGTGTATTGCTTTTGCTGTGGCATTGTGGCATCATTCCCAAATCTATCACTTATTGTAATGGTGCAGCCTTTTGAACTTTATTTCTGGGCTGTAAAAAAGAATAATTATGTTTATACACACACACACACACACACACACACTCACTTGGGGTTCTGACTATATAATTATACAAGAACAGTATTTGGCTCATAGCTCCTAGTGGAATCTTATAAATGTTTATTTCTCTGTCATTCCCATTATTCAAAACTTTTTCTGGTGTTAAGGAGATGGCTCAGTGCATAAAGGTGTTTGCCTGACAACTTGCATTTGATCTCCAGGACACTGCATAGTGGAAGGAGAGGACTAACTCCCACAGGTTACCTGTGACCTCCACACATGCGCAGTGACATGAGCACACTCACCATCAGCACATACACATCGTAAATAAACAAATGGTAAAAAAAACTCTTTATAAGAGCCTGTATAATCAAATAAAAGAAAAGATACATTTATTCTTCAAATTTTTAATTTGGTTAATAGTCAATGTTGAAGGTTAGCCCTGGCAATACAATATAAATTATATAAAGTAGTCTATGCTGAACTGAGGATGGTGACACATGAATAATCTCAGCATTAGGGAGATGGAGCAGGAAGATCAGTGGTTTAAGGTCATCCTTTGCTACAAAATGAGTTTGAAGCAAATCTGAGCTATATGAAACACCATCTCAGTAATGAAACAAATCAAAATAAGCCAAACAATCCCTTCAAAACAAATGGACAAAATGAAAACACAATAAAATTCAACCCTAAATGAAAACAATCAACCACCAGCTCTCTACCAACAAACCATAAAACAAAACATGCCCCAGAAGACTTGCATGGATATGGTGGTGTACACAGATGTATATGGAGACAAAACATCTATACACATAAAATAAATAAAAAATAACTTATAATGTATACATCTTTAAACATATAGATATTTTTGCTTTTTTATTCTATAAGCAATGAACTTCTGCACACCACACATGTACCTATATATAGCCTAGGAAACTAACTAGTGTGTAGATAAGAAACTGATATTTAAAGTATAACAAATTATTGTAAAACCCATGTAATGGTTTACAATTGAGTAAAGTGATGATGAGTTCTGGTATAATTAAATAGTAAATACTAATCTGTTAAGACCTACTACCAGAAATAACAGTATTTGTACTTATTTGTTTTACTGTTCTCTCTCTTTTCAGTGTCCCTTTGAACAACAGGGAGAATATCTCCGATCCCAACTCTCCACTGAGAAGGAATTTTGTATACCATTTATCAGACGTGTAAGATTTTCCTTCATAAATTACATATGGTGAAGTTAATAACCTTTAATTTATTAATAATGATATTTCTGAAAATACATTGGGGTGTAAACATTGACAAATATCTGAACTTTAGAATACACTGATTCTTAGGCTAATGATTAGGTATTAAAACTTGATTAAACTTGGTCACAGAAAAATAGTGGTGATGAGTTTATTCATTTATGTAGAAGGGACCAATTTACTTCAACATTTAAATAAGTAGTGTTTAGCTTTTAGTACTCTTGTGTTTCTTTGGAGATGATGGAAGCCAATGTTAAACACTTTAAAAAATTCTCTCACTGGACGTGGTGGCATTTGGCTTTAATCCCAGCACTCAGGAGGCAGAGGTAGATGGATTTCTGAGTTTGAGGACAGTGTGGTCTACAGAATGCATCTTAGGACTGCCAGGGCTATGCAGAGAAACTCTGTCTTAAATCACCCTCCTCCCAAAAAAATGCCACACAAAAACTCCTCTTTAGGAGTATGGTGCAGGAACAGGAGGACTGACGGTTCTAGGCCAGCACGAGCAACATAGCGAGACATTGTTCCCCCTAAATATATTTGTGTGGACATGTATATCTATATACTAATATAGATATATTCCTCTTGTCACTAAAACTGAATTTATTGAAACGTGCACAGCTAGGGATAAACTCATACAGTGGAAGCTGTAAGGTAAGATGGTAAGGTGAGCCTGTCATATCATTAATTATATTGCTGATTTTCAAGTATTTTTTTACATGAAAGATTCAAGAATTTCATAAATATTCCTTGCTGTGCAGATGATTAGGTCTGGAGAGAACCATCATTTATTGTAGGTTAGAGCTGCGCGAACAAGCAGACTTCAGATAGCATTTATAGTGACTTGTATATTGAGATAACATTTTCTGGGGGATTCGTAATGCATGTATATGTTTTCAGCTGTAAGAAATGCGATCCTGTGGAAGTGGAGCTGGAAGATCAGGTCGTTACTGCCACCCAGAGCAATATCTGCAATGAAGACATTGGTGTTCCTGAGACCTGCTACACATATGACAGAAATAAGTGCTATACCACTATGGTCCCACTTACGTATCGTGGTGAGACCAAAATGGTGCAAGTAGCCTTGACTCCTGATTCTTGCTACCCTGACTAGTTTTGGATACTCACCATGCAACTCGTAATCGTTAGAGGCTCTCCATTTGCACCCAGAAGTTATACTCACCAAGGTTTTTTTCATGGTATAAAACTAACATTCCCTTTCAATAATTAGAATATCAGCATTGCTGTCATTATTATGTAATTCTTTCTCAAGTCTAAGTAGTAAATCCTCATGCCTGCTGAAGGAGGTATGTTTAAAAGTTCATTTTCTAGTGTTTAAAATTGTAAGCAAGGGGAGAAAGTAAAATTTCAGGAGCACAAATCAAGAGGCATAATTAAATTCAATCCTTTTCCTTCCTTCCTTGGCTGTGGAGAGCTGGAGCTTTTGCACATCCAATACTAGTCTTTCTCTTAATATCTCACTGTATAGAGAAAACATACAACAAACATAGGGCAGTTACATCTCTTCACTAGAAGTTATAAAAGACACATTTTGGAACTATTTACTAATATTTATGAAAGATATTTGCTGAAAGTGATATAATTTGATGCATAAATGAAAAAAAATGAATGTTGATAGAATACATAGATTTGACATTAGATTTTCTTGATAATATTTTTGACAGTGAGATTATTGTCTGAAATTCTTAGGGGAATCTTTGGTGTCTCAGCTGAATCTAATGAAATTTGTATTCCAAAATATGTATTCTCTAGTACAGTTTGAACAATTAAATAGAGTGATAAGCATATACCCGTGTGAAATGATTTGTTGGAAAAAATTTTACTTGTGTTTAACCTTCTTATATATAAATTAAATGTTATTATTGGCAAACAGTTTGTAAGTATGATGCAATGGTGCATCCGTCACTTCACTTATACGAGTACATATTTGAGAAATTGTTGTTATTTCACAGGTAAAATTAAGTACAAAGTCAGGGTCCATAGCACATAGTACCTTTTGGAAGCAGAAGGTGTATGTACTCTGTGGTAGGGAAGATGCTTATCATGTTTAAGTTTGATGTCCAGCACTGCAAACAGAAGAAAACAAAACAAAGCAAAGCAAAACCAAACCAAACCAAACAACCACAAACTTTATACAGCTTCATCCAAGTAGAAAGATCTCACTTAAATGGTGGGCTTATTTCAAAGTAATGACTTATCACATACAAAGAAATGTTATGCTATGCCAATGATATATTTATCTAAGGGCACTATTCAGAGGCTGACATGAAGACACTTTTGACCTGGGAACAGGGGGTGCACTTTCCAGGTCTATGTTGTATGCTGACAGTGTATATGAGGTTTAGAAAGCAACTCTAATGGCCCAGGTTGAAATTTATATTCTTACTTGCCTGAATTAACACCAGGCAAAGTAAATGTAAAGATCATTTCTTCTTTTAAAAATAAAGTTACAAATAATTATTTCATAGATTTTTATAAGAATAATGATACATCCTATATACATATATGCATTTATATGTCACTTAGTATGGCGGTCATAGTAGTTAGCAATAGTTATAATAATAGTAAATTACAGTTATTATGTATGAATTTTCTTTTGACTCCTCTCTGACAAGGCAACAAACTAGTAAAAAATACAAATATGTCTTGTACTTCTTAACTTCAGATACTGAAGGACTTAGAAAAGTAGATTACTAATTTCCTCCCCTCGAGATGCTGATTAAGTAGTTTTGAGTGCAGAAGTTGGAGAAATTGCAACTCTTACAAATTCCCAATTTCTGCTGCTGTGGGAATGGCTCAGCTGTAGTAACAGGATTATGAGCCTCCACTTCCACCTAGTGGTTGGATTGCAAAGTGAAATGATTAGGAGGTTTTTTGTCTCCTTAACCTAAGTAGGATTATGAAGAGTTCTAGCTTCATTTTATAAATAGCATGCCTAAAGTTCTTTGAAGATTATATTTATTTATTTAGTATGTGTCCCTGAAACAAGGACATATTCAAATATATGTGTGTGCTTCTGTGTCACGTAAGGTAGCTGTTGTAGTCAATAGCACTCTGACTGCCATAACATCTCCACTGTGATGGGGTGTACCCCCAAAACCATGAACCAGCTTCCTTCCTTACGTTGTTGTGATTCTTTTTTCTTTCCTTTTCTTTTCTTTATTTTTTTGAGGCGGAGTTTTTCTGTGTGAATCTCCGGCTGTTCCTGAACTTGCTCTGTAAACCAGGCTGGCCTTGAAGTCACAGGGATCCGTCTGCCTTTACTGGGATTAAAGGCGTGCACCCCCACTGCCCTCCTTGTTGCTGTGATTCGTAATGCTTTCCACTTGATAGAACCTAGAGTCACCCAGGAGACAGATCTCTAGGTAGTTCCGGAGGGAGTTTCTAGTGTGGATGGCATCATTCCATGGGCTGAAATCATAGACTGAATAAAGAGAAGACACCAAGCTGAGCAACAGCGTTCCTAAGTCTGCCTCCTGAATTCAGATGCTCTTGACACCGTGCCTTCTCCAACATGAAGGGCTGTGCTTGCAAAGAGTGACCCAATAAACTGCTTTTTCAGAGCACCAAAAATAACACATACAAAAAACTTGGTACTGAGTAGTGGGTCTGTGACTGTAATAAATCTGACCACATGGTTCAGAGACCTTTTGGAACTGACTAGCCAGAGAAATGTGGAATTGTTTAGAACTACAGGCCAGAGAAGCATTGACTGCTATAAACCAAATGTAATAGATTATTATGCTGTCTTAGGGTTTCCATTGCTGTGAAGAGACAACATGATAAAGGCAACTCTTATAAAGGACAACATTTAATTGAGGCTGGCTTATAGATTCATAAGTTTAGTCCATTATCATCAAGTCAGTGTTCAGTCTGCACTGGACAGAACTTCAAAGCCCACCCACACAGTGACACACTTTCTCCAATAAGGCCACACTTCCTAGGGCGGCCTAGAGTGTATTCAGACCATCAAATCTGGGGAGGGTGATGTTGAGAAGAACAGACTGCCAAGAGAAATGTGAACAGTGTATTCCTCTTTCATGACATTTTAGAAGGGGAAAATCTCTGTTGAGAAGTGGTATAGAGTCTATTCATGGAACATTCTAGAATAGAATGTGATTGCATTCTGCCAGTGCCCTGAAAATTGGAGTGAGGCTGAGTTAAAAAATAATAGCCTAAAGTTGGTGTGGGGAGAGGAAATTTCAAGACAGCATAGCATTCAGGCTGTGGCTTATTTACTTATTAGTATTCATATCCAGGTTCACAGTGAGCAGGAATATTTTGTGGAGCAGAAAGGTATGAAATATGTGCATTTTTGGCAAGGAGAGAAGTATGAGAAAGTTTATATAAAGTTGGTGATGAAGAGTAAAGAAAGCAGCTATAATTATTAAAAGAGTTAGCACAACGAAGGGGAGACCTTACACGTCACACTGAGACAATAGGAAAAGTATCTTTAGAGCATGGTCCTGCCCACGAAAGACTCCACCTTGTGAAATATAAATTAATTTGAAAGGAGACACCTTAAACAAAGAATGCAGTTGAAGGGCTCTCTTCTTGAAAAATAACTCGCTAGGTTCAGCCTCCAAGGTACACAGGCCACTACAACTATAAGAGAAGGGAGCCAAACTACATCTTGAGCTGCCATCAGAATATGGCAGCATGGTCCATGTGGATCTGGATTTGCAGGCAAACCAAACTGCATAATCTCCAGGGTCATTGCCTTAGTCAGGGTTCTATTCCTGGACAAAACATCATGACCAAGAAATAAGTTGGGGAGGAAAAGGTTTATTCAGCTTATACTTCCACACTGCTGTTCATCACCAAAAGAGGTCAGGACAGGAACTCAAGCAGGTCAGGAAGCAGGAGCTGATGCAGAGGCCATGGAGGGATGTTACTTTCTGGCTTGCTTCCTCTGCCTTGCTCAGCTTGCTTTCTTATAGAACCTAAGACTACCAGCCCAGGGATGGCACCACCCACAATGGGCCCTCCCCCCTTGATCACTAATTGAGAAAATGCCTTACAGCTGGATCTCATGGAGGCATTTCCTCAACTGAAGCTCCTTTCTCTGTGATAACTCCAGCCTGTGTCAAGTTGACACACAAAACCAGCCAGTACAGTCATGGAGGCTTGCACCAAGGTTTTGGAAAGCTGATGTGTGGCACAGTGGGATTCCCTGCAGGGAGGGTCCAAGAAGCCATTTCTTTGAGTCTTTCTTAGAAGCTGTCAAGATGGCACCTAAGTAGCGACAGAGAGACCTCAGCATGTTGAAGATGCCAGAATCTTGGGATGTCCACTAAGGGGAGTTGATGGGCAGAGTGGCGTCAGCCTGAGAGCATTGTACTGTGAGTAGTAGAGCTGTAGGCATGGTACTACTGAGCACAATTGAAGCCTGGATGATGCCACCAAAAGCCCAGATGTTAGTCATACAGCTGTAGGACTTGAAGTTTGCCCTTTTGAGATTTTGTTCTTGCTTTGGTTCAACCTCTTTTTGCTGTGCCTTCTTTCCTTACTTTTGGAACAGGAATGCTTTTTCCGCGCCATTGCATGTTGGAAGCATTTGTCTTACTTTATTTGCACAGTTAATAGATCATTCTGTGGGGCTGAGAAGAGATGTCTCAGTAGTTAAGAGTGCATTATTACTGTTACAGAGGATCTGAATTTTTCTTCCCAATACACATGTCAGGTGGCCCAAACTGCCTGCAACTTTAACTCCAAGTGACTTGATGTCTCTGGCCTTTGCAGACTCAGCACACACTTGCCACACTCACACAAATGCAGACACACATGATTAAAAATAAATTAATCCATTTACCTGTTGATTTCATGATATCTCTTTTATCTGTAGTTGAATAATACTTCATTTGTGTATATGTGGCACATTTTCATTATCCATCTATTGAAAGACATTTAGGTTGTTTCTATTTTCTGGCTATTATGAATTGGCAATGAAACTGACCGAGGAGTAGAATACCTTTGTGTCTTTGCCAAAGAGTGGTATAGCTGGGTTATATGGTAGATATAGTTTTAGTTTACTTCAGCTTTTTTTTTTTTTTTATTCTCCACGCTGATTTCCAGAGTTGCTGCACCAATTTGCATTCCCACCAATAGTGAATGAGGCTGTCTCTTCTCCTACCATTGCCACCATTTGTGAGCCACTGTTTTGTTGATCTTAGCCATTCTCACTGGGGTAAGATAATATCTCAGAGTTGTTTTAATTTGCATTTCTAAGGATGATGAACATTTTTGAGGTGTTTCTTAGCCATTTTTATTTCTTCTGTTGAGAACTCTTTGTTTAGATACCTAGGCCATTTTTAAGCTGGCACCTTAGGATTTCCATTGCTGAGAAGAGACACCATGACCAAAGCAGCATTTATTTTATTTATTTATTTTTATTATTATTATTTTTATTTTCTATATTCTTTATTTACATTCCAAATGATTTCCCCTTTCCCTGTTCCCTCCTCCCCGAAAGTCCCATAAGCCCTCCTCCCTCCCCCTGTTCCCCATTTACCTTAGAAATTCATGAATTCATCGTTTTTAATTGCTGAGTAGTATTCCATTGTATAAATATACATGGAAAATATCTCTGATAAAATTGAAGAAATATATAGAAAAACACATTAAGATTGACTATTTCATGGAAAAATTATACAGATAAAATGGTATGCATAAAAATATTCCTAAGTTGATTGAAAGTGGAATTATAAACATTTTCTGATAAAATTGAAAATCTACAAGGAAAATATTCCTGATAAAACTCAAGAAATATATAGAAAAACACGTTAAAACTATTTCATGAAAAATTATACAGATAAGATGGTAGGCATAAAAATATTCCAGATTGATTGAAAGTAGAATTAAAAACATTTTCTGATAAAATTGAAGATTTACATGGAAAATATTTCTGTTAAATTGAAGAAATTTATACAGATAAATTGGTAGGAATTAAAATATTCCTAAGTTGATTGAAAGTAGAATTATAAACATTTTCTGATAAAATTGAAGATTTACATGGAAAATATTTCTGATAAAATTGAAAAAAATATATGGAAAAACAATAAAATTGAAGATTATCATGGAAAATACAGATAAAAATGGTAGTCATAAAAATATTTCTAAGTTGATTGAAAGTGAAATTATAAACATTTTCTGATAAAAATGAAGATTTATATGGAAAATATCTCTGATAAAATTGAAGAAATATATAAAAAACACGTTAAGATTGAGTATTTCATGCAAAGCAACATTTATAAAGGACAACATTTAATTGGGGCTGGCTTACTGGTTCAGAGGTTCAGTCCATTAGCATCATGGCAGGAAGCATGGCAGTGTCTAAGCGAAAGAGATGAGTTCTACATCTCGATCTGAAGGCAGCCAGGAGAAGACTGGCATCCTCAGGCAGCTAGGAGGAAGTTCCTAGCTGTAATGCCCACCCCCACAGTGACACGCCTCCTCTAATAAGGCCACACTTCCTAAGAGTGCCACTCCCTGGGCCAAGCATATTCAAACCACTACAACTGGGTCATTTTATTAAAACAACTTTTTTTTTGGTTGTCGTTGTTGAGTACTTTGTGTGTTGGCTAGTTCTATGTCAACTTGACACAAGCTAGAGTTATCTGAAAGGAGAGATCCTTTCAGATTGAAAAAATGCCTCCATAAGATCAGGTTGTAGGTCTAGAGAGATGGCTCTGTGGTTAAGAGTACTGACTGCTCTTCCAGAGGTCCTGAGTTCAATTTCCAGCACCCATGTGACATCACATAACTGTCTGTAACTCCAGTTCCAGGAGATCTGACACCATCACAACAATTTATATAGAATAAAGTTAATTAAAAAAATCAGGCTGTAGGGTATTTTCATAATTAGTGATTGATGGAGAAGGGTCCAACCCATTGTGGGTGTTGCCATTTGTGCACTGGTAGTCCTGGGTTCTATAAGAAGGACTGAGCAAGCCATGAGGAGCAAGTCAATAAATAGCAACCCTCTGTGGCCTCTGCATCAGCTCTTGCCTATAGGTTCCTGTCCTTCTTGAGTTCCTGCCCTCACTGCTTTTGATGATGAATAGTTATATGTGAGTGAAATAAACCCTTTCCTCTTCAAATTGCTATTGGTCATGGTGTTTCATTATAGCAATAGTAGCCCTAACAAAAGACAAATTGGTACCAGAAATTGGATATTGATTTGACAAACCCTTGACCACTTTGATTTTTGGGAGGATTGTGGAAGGATTGGAACTTTGGGTAGTAAAGTCATTGAGTGTTGAGAGCTCAGTCAGATGTTCAATGGGTGCTTGGAAGTTTTTATCATGGCGAATGCTCTTCTTGATAGATATCTGTACTTGTGTTTGCTAATAATTTATTGAGAATTTTGCATCTATGCCCATCAGGTGTATGTGTCTACAGCTTGTTATTATTGTGTCTTTATCTCGTTTGGATATTAGAGTAGTATTTGTTTCATAGGATGAGTTTGGGAGTGATCCTTCTATTTCTGGTTTTTTTTTTTTTTTTTTTTTTTAGTAAGAAGTATTGGCTACTTCCTCTGTTGAGGGACATCTGGGTTCTTTCCAGCTTCTGGCTATTATAAATAAGGCTGCTATGAACATAGTGGAGCATGTGTCCTTATTGCGTGCAGGGGAAGCCTCTGGGTATATGCCCAGGAGTGGTATAAGAGGGTCCTCCGGGAGTGTCATGCCCAGTTTTCTGAGTAACCGCCAGACTGCTTTCCAGAGTGGTTGTACCAGCTTGCAATCCCACTAGCAGTGGAGGAGTGTTCCTCTTTCTCCACGTCCTTGCCAACACCTGCTGTCTCCTGTGTTTTTGATCTTAGCCATCCTGACTGGTGTGAGATGGAATCTCAGGGTTGTTTTGATTTGCATTTCCCTAATGACTAAGGATGTTGAACATTTTTTTAGGTGCTTCTCAGCCATTAGATATTCTTCAGGTGAGAACTCTTTGTTTAGCTCTGTACCCCATTTTTTAATAGGGTTATTTGGCTCTCTGGAGTCTAACTTCTTGAGTTCTTTGTATATATTGGATATTAGTCCTCTGTCTGATGTAGGGTTGGTAAAGATCTTTTCCCAGTTTGTGTCCTTTGCCTTACAGAAACTTTGTAATTTTATGAGGTCCCATTTGTCAATTCTTGACCTTAGAGCATAAGCTATTGGTGTTCTGTTCAGGAAATTGTCCCCTGTGTCCATATGTTCAAGGTTCTTCCCTAGTTTCCTTTCTATTAGTTTCAGTGTGTCTGGTTTTATGTGGAGGTCCTTGATCCACTTGGAATTGAGCTTAGTGCAAGGAGATAAGAATGGATCAATTTGCATTCTTCTGCATGTTGACCTCCAGTTGAACCAGCACCATTTGTTGAAAAGGCTATCTTTTTTCCACTGGATGGTTTTAGCTCCTTTGTCAAAGAGCAAGTGACCATAGGAATGTGGATTCATTTCTGGGTCTTCAATTCTGTTCCATTGATTTACATGCCTGTCACTGTACTGTAATTTCATTTTCATTTAGTTCCATGAATATTTTGATTTTTTTCTTCATTTATTTTTTGATATGTTCATCATTCAATAATGACTTATGTAATCTACATAAGGCTTTGCTATCAATATTAACTTTTTATTGCATAATGACTAGGTAGGATATATAGGATTACTTATTTATTTATTTGTGTTACTATCCCAGCATATGATCTATTTTGGTAAGCTTCCATTTAAGTATGTTCTTTGGTGTTTGGGTAGAATATTCTGTAGACATCTTCTAGGTTTATTTCATGCATGATGCCATTTAATCTTGAAGTCTCTCTGTTTTATATTTTTGTCCAGATGACCTGTCTATTAGAGAAGGTGGGGTGTTGAAATCACCTATTATCAAGTTTGTGTTACCTTAAATTCCATTAGTATGCTCCTGTGAGTTGGTGACTAAAAGTTTGATGCATATATGTGTAGTTTTTTTTTGTATATATTCTTAATTAGTTGACCCATGGATTAGAATACTCTTCTCTGTCTCTTCTCATTAATTTTAGTTTTCAGTCTGTTTTTGTCAGATATTAGAATGACAAGATGAGCAAGCCACAGGGAGCAAGCCAGTAAAAAGCACCCCTCCATGGCCTCTGCATCAGCTCCTGCCTGCAGGTTCCTTTCCTCTTTGAATTCCTGTCTTGACTTCCATATCAAAATATGGAAGTATAAGTGAAATAAATTCTTTTCTCTTCAAGTTGTTTTGACCTTTGTGTTTCATTATAGCAGTAGTGACTCTAAGGCAATTGCAGTCATTATCATGGGAGGTAGCTCAGTTAGTTGGACCGCCAGCTCTCCTGCACTTGAACCACCAGGACAAGCTGTCTAGCACTGCCCCAGGTAGTTCACCCAATGCTGGAGCTGGCAAGGGGCATGACCAGCTCCCTGGTTTGGAGTGGGCTCACCTTCTCCCTCCCCCCGACCCTGCCACCAGGGTCACCTTTTCTTTGCTGCCTAGGGCCTGCTCTCCCAGGTGCTGCTGTCCATGAGGGTCAGGACCAGCTCTCATGACCAGCTCTCATGACCTCAGGTCAGTTCTCCAGCCTGCCACAGGCTGATGAGGGGGCCATCTCTCCTTTACCCATGCCACCCATGGTAGATGAGGAGTGGGACCAGCTCTCCCACACTCACTAGGTATGCATGCTTTAGGATGTGTGTAACATGGAAAAAATTTATTTTTCTTTCTACTAAGGCGGATAGGTTTGCTGGGTGCAGCAATCGTGATCTTTTAGAACTTGGAATGCCCAGCTCCAGGCTTTTCTTATTTTCAGAGTTTCCACTGAGAAACCAGCTGTTATTCAGATGGGCTTCTCTTTATGTGCTATATACATGTTTTTTTCTCTCTCGCAGCTCTCAGTCTGTTTTCTTTGTAGTGCATATTTAATGCTTTAACTGTTATGCCATGGGATGTTTCCTTCCTGGTCTTGTTTAGTTGGTAGCTCTTGTCCTTATGTCTGTATGGATGTGCCATTGTTCAGTTTGTGGAAGTTTTCTTCTCTGTTTGTGTTAAAAGTCTCATCTATGCCACTGACCTGGGCTGCTTCTCCCTGAGTTTTCCTACAATTAAAAAATGAGATCCCACATTTCCTGTATATTCCTTTCCTTTGCTTTAAACATTTTCAAATTTTTTGCTCTTCAAATTCTGATTATCTTCTGCTTGACTCATTTTACTTAGAAGTTAAGTTATATTTTTTACTTATTGGTGTGTGTGTGTGTGTGTGTACATGCTTGCCATAGTACATGTGTGGAGGTCAGATAAAGATACAACTTGCAGGAGTCAGTTCTTTCTTCCCAGTGCCCTGGGCATTGTACTGAGGTTTTCAGGCGTGGAAGCAAGTGAGCGCTACCCACTGAGCAATCTTGCTGCCCCTTAAGTTGTGCTTGTTGGGTGTTTGGTCATTCAAAGAAAGAATTGACACAATGCTATACTTCAGAATTCTTGATATACATAAGAATTAAATTTCTAATATTTTAATTTTATAGAAATTGATGTTACACAAGAGAAAACTAGATTATATTATAGAAAATAATGACTTTTAGAACACCCCTTATACATCCACACATGACAAAATATTTGGTGGAAATAGCTCAAAATGTGATATTTTCTGTTTCGATTTCCTTTTCATCTTTTTCAAATATTCTGTAACTAGTATACATTTTCTATACACCGTTATGTTTTAGAAGATGCTTATTATTATCTGAGAAAAATTTACTTTGCTTTGAAATTCTGCATGTCTATGCACTACACGGTATTTAGAGAAAGAGGTGTCTGTGGAGCATTCATTTACTCTGCTAGTGCAATTGTTAGTTGCTGAGAGCTGTAAAGGAAAAACAACTCCTGTTACCTATTTTGCCTATAGGCAAAACTAACAGAAAAAACTTTGCACACAATATATTACAAATATGGTTGAAGGTAAGAGGTGAGTTTGCACTGTGAGCCAGGAGGGAAGCGGAGTCATTAGGGCTTGGCCTAGTCTTGGGAAAGATGTTAACCAAATAGGAGTTTCATACTTGGAGAGTTAGAATCTTCAGAATTATGTAAGCCAGACAAAGAGGAAGAATCATTAGGGAAATCTAAGAATCTTGCCTCTCCTTATGCATGTTACTGGGCCCCAGGGCAGGGTATGTGTGAAATGAGGCACTCTGAAAGCAGAGGGTCGTGATAGGGTGGTGCAGGGCTGGATTCTTGGGCTCTGCTTTATTCATTGAACAGTTAGTTCTTCTGTGTCAGATTCCAGCTCAGCTGGTTCCTTCCTTGCTTGTTTGGAGGGCTTCTTCTCTGCTAGCATGGGCTTTTTTTTTTCCTGTCAATTATATTTTTCTTTGGGGGTTAGCCGCTTTGGCCTGAGTCACAGTGAAACCTTTAAGGTTTAAGGAAGTAGAAACAGACCTGTTTAAAGCCCAACATTTTTGGTTCCCTTTTTGGCTCTTAGTAATGACTTTTGGTTTCATGATAAAGTATATTTTGAAGGTGGTAGTTGGAACTGGATTAAACGTGACAAGAGGAACAGGTAGGAATGCCTAAATAAACAATAAAAGTAACTCAAACCTCTCTTTAAAGATGTATTAAATGGCTGGGCATGGTGGGCATCTCCTTAATTCCAGCTTGGGAGGGAGAGGCATGTGAACTTCTGTAAGTTTGAGGCCAACCTGTTCTATGGAGTAAGTTATAGGACATCCTGAGGAATTACACAGAGAATCCCTGTCTTAAAAAACAGAACAAACAAACAAGTAAACAAAACAGCAACAACAAAAACCAACCTAAGAAAACCCACCACCTCCACTGACAAAAAGTATTACATTTGTTACTCTGGTTTGAGTAGCCAAATTTAGATGTGTTGCCTACATCTTTAGATGCTTCAGAAACCTGGAAGAAGAGTCTCCATGACAATGCCTGCCACGTCTAATTCTCAGAAGGTCAGCTGGACCCTGCACGTCGTCATTCTACTTCCCCATGCAGAGTGAGAAAGCCCAAGCTTTCTCTGGAGAACTGGCTTGTGCCTCCGGAGATGCTGTGACATGGTATGCCTGGGCCTCTTGGCTGTCTCGTGTTCTGTTACCTTCAGATATGATTTTATTCTGTATAAGTTGTCTTCTTGGGACATGTAGGTTACACCTAGCTGTGTTCGAATCAGCAGAGGGTGACTGTTAGATACAGTCATCCACTATAGAAGTGGATAGTGGTAGCAGAACGGAGGTTCAAGAACTAAAGCATGTGCTGTTATCAGAACCTTTAGTACGTGCCCTTAACTTTAGACCTCACAAGCTTTATGGACAGCTTAAGCAGGACACAGAGTGCGCAATATATTTAATGAAAGGAACTCATGCCTATTAGGCAGGCTTGGAGAAGCACCCTGTGCTAATAGGAAGAAGCATCATCATCTACAGGAATAGTTTTCATTCTTTTTATTATGTTCTCAAGTTTAATAGATTTGCTTTTGGTCACATTCTTCCTTTTACACTTTGCATTACAGATGATGGTGTCATTATCTCACAGATGTGAATGTGCCAACATATAGAGACAAAAAGGCCAAAACCAAAGGGAAAGAATTAAACACCATAACCTCACCACAAAACAATAACAAATTAAATTAAATTAAAAAAAAACCACAAAAAGCAAAAAAAACCGAAGTCCCCTAAAGAGGAAACTTTCTCAGTTGGCAATAGTTGGATCATTACTGCTTGGCGCCAGACCTAGTAACTTAGCACACCTTTTTACCAGGGTCTCATTCCTAATGGTTCCTGGTGCCTCACCCCAACGAGACAAAAGATGCTATATAAAATTGACTACCTCAAGATAGGGAGCTGCCATCTCAAACTTTGTTTTGATGCAACTCAATGTGAATGGCTCGCAGGGCAAGCTCTCTTAACTGCTAGGAAGGAGCCGCCTCATTCCTTCTCACGGCGGGGCTCTGAGCATGAGACCTTGCCCACTGTGGTTTTGTCCTCAATGTCTGTTCTTCTCTAAAACTTTTTATCAGTTCTGGTTTGATAAATACTTATATCCCTGTGCCTCCGGCTCATGACTCTTGGCGTCTGCCAAAACAACCGTGCCACCTATTCGTTATGGTGAAAAACAAAGTGAACATTTGGTAGTATAAGTATTCACTGTGAATTTTTTCGGTAAACGATAAGCTAGTGGTTTTTTTTTTAAATATGATTATAGTATAAACCTTGTGGGGTGGGAAGGAATTTAGGCCATCAGTGGGCAGCACAGTCTGCAGTGGGCCAGTGCAGATGCTTCTTAACACAAGGCTAGAAAACCTGGTGCTTTACTTTATATCCTGGCACACCTCTCACAGGAAGAGTAGGCGGCAGTGTGAGTGCTCACATGCGCTCCAGAGCCAGCCAGTCAGTAAACGTTTACTAGAAACCAACTATTGGTAGGACATTACACTAGAGTCAAAGGCGAAGTTAACTTTCTCAGGAAGGTTTCACCAAATTTCCATAAAATCCATCACAGGAATATTTTCGCCAGACAGTCTTTAGGAATAGGAAGTAACATTGTAGGTAATTTAGAAAAAAAAATTTACACCCAGACTCAAAACAGGTAATATTCAGATAACAGGCCAAAATGCCTTTAATAACAGTAAAAATAATATCAATAAAACTCAAATATATTCTAAGCAAGACAATATAGAAACATCTACTTTACAAAATAATTTACACTATTTAATCATGATACCCGGAAGTTGTGTCTGGGAAAAATCTACAAGGATATGAAGCATAAACATAATAGTCATAATATATAATGGTACAATAATTTATACTGAACTAGTAAAGAAAACGAAACATTGAGTGCTTTGTCTGCATAAGGTAGTATTTCAAGAAATGTCCTCTGCAGATCTTGGAGGCTATGAATTGGTGACATGGTATAGTGAGCTTTAGTCTTTTTTCCTAGATACTCAGTCCCAGAGCGACAATTTCTTCTCTTCTTCATTTTCCACGTTCCTAAGCCCTATGATCTATCTGGTTACTAGGCTGTCTTCCATTCTACTAGAATGCGCTTTTACCCAGGCTGTCTATGTGGAGAGATCATGAGAAAATTAACAATGAAAGCAGTTATTTCAGATGTGTTATCTACAGTGATAGTTTGGCTGAGAAAAAGATAGAGAGTAGAATTTGCAGAGGGGATTCAGAGAGTGAAGGTGATGTATAGTCTCAAAGCATGAAAATAGTATATAAAGTGGGGGGAAAAGAAATTTAAGGAGAAAAAATTCAGAGAGGAAAAGGTTAATTTTGGCAAAAGATCAAAGTTCCACCTTTGGAGACAGAACAGAAAATTGAAGGGAAAGGAAAACACGAAGGGGACATCAAGCATAAGGAATTGCTAGTGCTGCTGGTCAGTACCTCAGCATGTGAGAAACGATGGACAGAGAATGCTGAGGGACATTGAGCTGCATGGAGAAGGAAGGAAAGAGAAGGAAGCAACTAATGTCATCAAGGAGACAGTGGGAGAAAACATACCAAAGAGACTCTTAACTAGGAATAGAACACACAGAAACAGCATGCAGGAAAAAGTATACAGTGCATAAGGACCATACTGGTGTGCAGACCTCTGTATGAAAATGCAAAACTCAACAGCCTGCTAGATGTGCAAAACCAGAGAGCATTGTAAGTAATTTGAGAGAAACAGGATAAGTTAACAAGAAAGAGGAAACTAACTCAGACAATCAAATAGCTTCCAAGTTTCAAGGCAGGAATGGTCGTGGCTTTCATGCTTTTTAAGTGAGCACTAACTTGTTACAGTGCTGGATCCAGCCAGCCCCAGAGGCCCAATCTCATTAACTCTACTTGGGCCACTATTTCTACTGTTGGGAGAGTAAAAGGCTTAGGGATCATAAGAAGGTAATCAAGTCTCAGGACACAAAGTGGCGGAATCATTGACATAGGATTGATAGGTTTTTTTTCACCTCCCAAGGATGTTCACTTGAAGTGATCCCTAAGCCTGAAGCAGTAAGCAGCCTTGTGCTTGGTCTTGTAGACTGGTTCCTTGAAAAGGTTCAAGTGTAGTGTGTTCATCTGCATTAAGTTGATCTACATTTATACTTTTAAATTGTTCCCTAGTAACTAACCCAACCAATGTGTTAGGACTTTCAGTGGGTGTGGAGAGAGCACCATTGAGTAGACTTGGTCTTCCATTGTTAGTTGGAGGTTCAGTGGTAGAAGAATGAATTTTTGCTAATTTGGAGCCAAAGCATGGCAACTTCAGGATGGTAGGTGGCCTTTGCTGCTGCATCTCACCCTTGTTTCCTTGGACTTCACTTTGTATGCTATCTGGGCCAGAGTCTTTATCAGGAATGCCAATGACAAGCTGCTCAGGAGTAAGGCTAGCAGTTCTTTCACCTAGTTGGCTGCCTTCAAAAAATTGTTTTAGAACATCCCTCCGATCTCCTCCAAGGTCACTTTTAAGACAGGGTGTGTTTTTTGGCTGAGAAGAGCTGGCTTCAGAAAAGGCCATAATTCCTGTCTCCTGTTGATTCTTTCCAGAATATGGAGTGTTTCTCCTCACAGTAGGCACACCACCTCCAAATGGACTTGGGTTTGGGCTTTCTGCAGTTAGTTTGTTCTCTGAGATATTTCTTTGACTAGGTAAGATGCTTGCTGGGGAAACATTAGGTTTTGCATACTTGGTATAACTGCTTTCTGTATACATAGGACTGGTTTCTTGGTTCTTCCTTGGTGGAAGACCATAGGATGAAGTATAGTCTTGTAGAGCCAGCACATTGTCTTTATGTCCTGTGGAGCCACCAATACAGCAAGACCCTCTCTGACTTTGGTGAAATAAGTGTGCTTCATTTTGACCTGTTGGGTAACTTTGAGGCATGAAGTCTGGGAAAGCCAACTGTTCTCTCTCTGGTGGACTTAAACTAGTAATTTGCAAGTCATAGTTCAAATTCTCACCTTCAAGCCATGTTGGATCTTTTGGAAATCCACCAGGGGAGGTAGTGGAATAAGGGTGGTTTGGTATATTAGATTTGTGTAAATTCATTGACTGATCCCAGACATTTCTGTTGAAATATGGCTCACTTTCTTTCTGCCCCTCAGCTTGATTCCTGTGGTCCCAGGAGGTCCATGAAGGAAAGAGAGTGCTTTCTTCTTGTCCTATGGCATTATTAACATAATAACTTCTGGGGTCCACAGGTGGTGCTATAGTAGGACCTGGGTTATAGATTGGAAAAGTTTCATGTGGGTTCCAGGGATAGAATTCACTGTAAGGAAAATCTTCACTGGGTTTTGGTGGATTACTTAAGGAATAGGGAAGGTATTCCTTTGCTAGGGTTGAGGCGTACTGCTCACCTTCATACTGCCTAACTGTTGGGTTTCCTTTGAAATTCATCTCTTCATCACCCCATCTACTTTGTCCTGGAAAAGATTCATCTTCATTTGGATCAATTGGGTCCTCTTCATTGTACTGCTCTGTCTCCTTCTGGTCTAGAGAAGTCATGGTGTACTGTGGGTTTTCTGGATGCATCATAGTACTGGGAGAGCTGGTCCTCTTAGCCCATGGATTGCTTCTAATATATGGTGATTTTTCATTAGGATACGGATTGGTATAATCGTGGTAAAAAATATTTCCTCTAGAGCCATAGGAAGGGTGAAGTAAATTTTCTTCTTGCCTCTCATGGTCTTCCTTTAAGGGTGGAAGTATTTTTTGGTGATTCCAGGTGTTTCTTTCTGCAGGGAAATGCTTTCTTTTAGGAGAAGGGATTTTCTTAGGGTATGCAGGCTGGTGTGTACTATGCTTTAATTCAGGTTTTTTAGTTTCTGATTGAAATGGGGGTTTTCTTGGCTCTAAAGCAATTCCTTTGGGCAAATTTTGGTTTTGGATTTGTATATTAGGACTTGGTACTCTTTTGGAATCTCCTCGTGAGAAATAGGAGTTTTCTTGTTGATCAAAGGAATTAAAATTTGGGCCTACCATGCTACCTTCAGAGCGAGGCAAATTATACTTTGGATTGTTAATTCCATACTGTTTAGAGGTTCTCCAGGGGTTGCTTGTATCTTTGTTAGAAGTGACTGTTCTTTCTTTTTGACCTAGTGACTTTTCCTTTGGATTTTGGGTTTTCATATTGTGGCTAACAGTAACCTGTTTAGGACCTATTGAGGCCTCATTGGTTCCTACCAATGGTTTATTAGAGGCAGCATTGGCTCCCACAAAGGGTCTATTTGAGGCCTGATTGCTTCTCACAAAGGGTTTATTAGAGGCAGCATTGGCTCCCACAAAGGGTCTATTTGAGGCCGGATTGGTTCCCACAAAGGGTCTATTTGAGGCCGGATTGGTTCCCACAAAGGGTCTATTTGAGGCCTGATTGGTTCCCACAAAGGGTCTGTTTGAAGCAGCATTGGCTCCCACAAAGGGTTTATTTGAGGCTGGATTGGTTCCTATAGATGGTTTGTTTGAGGCTGGATTGGTTCCCATAAAGGGTTTATTTGAGGCTGGATTGGTTCCCACAAAGGGTTTATTTGAGGCTGGATTGGTTCCTATAGATGGTTTGTTTGAGGCTGGATTGGTTCCCACAAAGGGTTTATTTGAGGCTGGATTGGCTCCCACAAAGGGTTTATTTGAGGCTGGATTGGCTCCCACAAAGGGTTTATTTGAGGCTGGATTGGCTCCCACAAAGGGCTTATTTGGAGCTGGATTGACTCCAATAAACGGTTTCTTTGGCCCTGGCAGTTTTCTTCCGAAATTGACTGGATTTCCTGCATAGTTGGGATAATTAACTCCTGAGGTAGGAGGGGAAGGTTTATGGTAAGTTGGATTTCCTGGACGAGTAGTTTGTTTGCCTTCCCAAGCAAAGGAATTCCACTGAGGACCCTTTTGGACTTGTGGATTTCGGTAACCAGGTCCATTCTGTTTAGGCCCCTGGGTACCAGTGGTTTGCCATTGTCTTTCTGAAGGATAACTTGGGTAAGGATAATTCTCATAAATATTTGGCTGACTTGGTCTCCATGGCATTTGTTTTTTTGGTACTCCCTGGCCTGAAACATTAACTTTAGGGAGAGGGAAGACACCATTTTGAACTGTAGGATTGTTCCCAGCATTTGGCCCAGGGCCTGTGTTTCCTATTGGGCTAGTGTCATTTCCACCTTGACTCCCTCCAGGAATTGATTGAGTTGCATTAGCATCAGGCACAGTTGAATTTGTAGAGGCCTCTGGGGGTGGGTCATCTGGGGGTGGGTCTTCTGGTTTAGGAGGATCTTTTTCTTTGGGTTTTTCATAATCTTCAAACATCTCTTCTGAGTAATAAGGACGACCCCCAAAGCCATGATATCCAAAATATGCATAGTAAGGATTCTATAGGAAAGAAGACAGAAAAGGAAAATTATTCTTCATTTCCTTCCATGGTGTTGCTTGGAATTGCTTAGTGTAACAGGGAAATCTCCCTCACAGGCTTCTCTTACTGTGACAGCCTACACTCTTCTAGAAGTTCCAGGCCTCTATTCTACCCTCTAGGTGCTGAGTATTCTCTCCAACCTTTAGGTCCAGATCCTGAACCTTAGGGTTAAAATGCTTTTTGATCTAGGATCTCACAGTGTAACACTTGTTGCTTAGGCTTTGAACATGTGCAAACCCCCCATGCTTGAGTGCTGAGGTTACACATGTGAGCTACAGTGTCCAGGTTAACTTTTATAATTCTTAATATTGTATCTAGTCATTAATTTCTGAGATAGAGTTTTGCCATATAACCCTGGCTGGCCTGTAACTTGCTATGGATCAGTGTAGGGCTAAACTCACAGTGATCCTCCTGCGTTTGCCTTCAGAATGCTGGGATTACAGGCAGGGCAACATCATGATTTACAATTTTTGTTTTTGATTCCATCCCCTTTCCTACTCATTTCTGTGTTCTCGTTTTACCCTCCCATGTTGTTGAGCCTGAACTTCAAATATAGATACATTCACAAAGGCAAAAGCCTGTGTCCTACAGTTCTCTCCAATGGTCCAGTCAGTAAGGCTGCAGACTCGTCCAACTCAGTGTGCCCAGAACTGGGTTCATCTCCCCACAAACATTGTTCTCTGCCAGGAGCCACTCTCGGGTCGGGGCAGTTCTCCAATATTGTGTATCTAAGGAGCATTTTCTAACCTTAAATCCAGTTGCCCCAGCTTCTGCTTTCTCTCTTATCTCCCCGGACAGTTAATTACCAAGTCCAAACATTCCATCTGAACTTGCATCCTTGCCCTGTCTTTTATGCCTACACTCCCGAACTATTGACCTTGCTTTCTCAGTGACTAGTGTATGTGTAATCTTACTTTATTTTATGATTTCCCTTTATTTTTCCATCAGAGTAGGAGACACTAGGGATAGGTTTCTGAGAGTTGCAACATTTTTTTCTCTTTAAATATGTGTTTAGAATTGCCTTTCCCTTAAAGGATAAACTCTAAATTCTTTAGCATAACATAGAAAGCAGAATGTCTTGGTGCCAGATAAATGTGGGATGCAGTACTTTCTACCACTCTTAGGGCTATAACTGTTGGCTAAATTCATTTTGTTCAATCTTAATATGGTAACAACAATAATAGAATAGTATAAACCACACAATTTGTCATGAGAGTCAAATGAGAATATATATCTTTATCTTCATATCTGGAATTTTGTTTCTAATAAATATTACATATTGTACTAAGTTTTTTAAAACTTTTACAGTCATATGAGTCATGGCCATGGCACTTAACCTTATTTTCTCTTCCTTAAACTTGATGTGGTTGCAAATTGCATTTGCTGTTATTTCTTTGAGTCTTTGTGCATGGCTTCTTCCTGTCTAACTGTTTCCCACCTACACCCCAGCCCTCCGCACACTTGACTTCAAGATGTCACTTGAGTGCCACACCAGCTGCACCTGACTCCTGCAGCCGCGCTAGGCTCAGGCTCCGCGGCTGCTGTCTGCAGCCTCTGCCTGGTTCCCAGTACAGCGGTCTGACTTGCTTATTTCACTGGCCTCCTCCCACTTGACTCCTCCATGTGGAGTTTTTGAGTAAAAATACTGTTTTGATAGTCTAGTTTTCTAGACCAGTGGGAAATACTTAATAATTTTGAATGAAATGAAAACCTATGTGATTTTTTTTTAGACACGTGTGTATCATTTGGTTAATTTTTTCCCTGTGCTGGTGATTAAGACCATGGTCTTAGGCATGGTAGTTAAGTCTTCTACTACTGAGCTATATCCCCAGCCCTAGTTTTTCTTTGAAAACAGATAGAAAAGAAGGGAAAATAGTTTTATTTTCATTTGGGGGTAGAGATGATGAAATAGGCAGATGAGAAAATATTCCTAGTATCACACAGGAAATTGAACAGTATCCCCAAGAGGTATGATATGGATTTAAGTCTATGTTTAGGCCTGAGTTATTCTGTTTTACTTGCTAATTTTTATGAAAATCTGAAGTTCTAGTTTATAAGTAAGGTATTGTATACAATGATCTGAGTCACTCTTATGTGGGTATTTTATAGTGATATATTATTTTAAACATCCTGTGATATTATTGAAATAATATTTCACCACCATTGCTTTAATGACACCTTGTTCCTCCCTCCTCCAGCAAAGGTATGAATTTCTGCTTTCACTGAGTGCATGTCACATAGCTAGAGGTAAAGAGTAAGTCAAGCCCAGGGTGGACCCAAAACCACCAAACCAGTTTATTTGATGGCACACTGAGAAGTGGTTGGGTATAGTTAATTCCTTTCCTGGACTATAGTAAAAACTAGGGACGGTATCATAAGACTTAGGTTTGGTCCAGTTTATTCTGTAACCCAAGAGGAGAAATTGGATATTAATTTATCTTCTCTGGATTTCAGTACTTATTCAATGAGATAGTTAGATGATGATGTAGTTTCCTGTGAAGAGAATATTCTAAGATGATCTTAATTTCATTCTGTGTGTTTTACTGTCTAGAGTTCACTATCAAGTTTGCGAAGAGGTTAATAGTTTTCACAGCAAATATGTGCACAATCTCTCAATACATGTAGAGGAATTGTGCATCATTGAAATGGTGCTGGGTTTAGAAACAAAACCATGCAGCTGTCTGCTGTGCTGAGACTGTATGCGTGCACTGCCACAGCCAACACTGTATCACACTTATTCACAATACTGGCTGGATTTTATTTCACTTAAAAAAACTTGAGAGCTTGAGTTAAAGAAGTTTTTAGCGATGGTTTTAGATTCTTGGGACACTGGGTTAAATGATAGCAGCTGATAGACTCTAATTCTTAACTGGGGCAACAGAGCCACTCGTACTTACTCCTTCTTCATTGCTGAACTTTGGCCGTCCGAATGCTGTTGGTGGTCCCCTCTGAAAGATGAAAGGCACCGTGAGCACAGGAAGCAGCCACTTTCCTTTCCTTTCTTTGTTTTTAAGGCAGGATCTTGATTTATATCAGGATCATTATGTATCTGGGCTGCCCTTGAGTTCATGGCAGTCTTCCTGCCTCAGCCTTCGAAGTGCTGGGATTACAGCTGTGCGCCATTAGATCTGACTAGAAATGTTTATGTGATTGTGTGTGTGTATCTTTGTGTCTATGTGTGTGTTATTGTGTGTGTACTTGTGTGTGTGATTGTCTGTGTGTGTGTATTTGTATGTGTGTTTATGTGTATGATTGTGTGTGTTATGTGTGCTTGTGTATGTGTACAAGTGCATTTGTGTACATGTGTATGTGCGCATGTGTGTGGAGGCCAGAGGTTGATGTTGGATGTCTTCTTTTTTCCTCCCTCACTTTATCTTTTGAGATAAGATCCCTTATTGAACATGGAGGTCACTGGTTGTCTAGAGTAGCTGAGCCAGCAAGAAGTGGGATTCTCCTGTCTCCTCTCCCCAGCACTAGGTTGAGAGGGAGTGCTGAAGATCTGAACTCAAGTCTTCATGCTTGTACAGCAAGCCCTTTACTCACTGAGCTCACTCCTCAGCCCTGGTAAGCACTTTCTATGTTGCCATTTGTTTGTAAGGCAGGAGGTATGTTTAATTGGTTCATTAGTAATGATACATCGTTTTGTGAACTTTGTGCTCCTGAGTCATTAGACTATCTACCTATTGCTATGTATGGTTCATTTGTGAGTACTGTTTTATAAAGCTGTAAGATGATCCTAGGCTATCTTACTAAAAATATCCACATGTCTTAACAATCACCTTACACCACTATCTCGAGGGAGGGAAGAAAAAGAGAGGGAGGAGAAAGGAGAGAGAAAGATAGAGATATTAATATTTGAGTGATAGTGGTCTCCAAGTATCTATATTAGCACACACAACAATATGAGATTAAATTGCAGTGTTATATGTAACATTCTTTGTGTACATTTAAAGTTAACTTTCTTAACAAAATATGAACTTTACATAATAAAAGTAAATGTACATGGATTTATCAAACTCAAGATTGTAAAAATTATCATATTACTAAAAGTGATCCATATACTTAATTCAATCTCTATCAAAATTTCAGTTATATCCTTTGCAGAAATAGGAAAAAATAATAAAGTTTATGTGAAAACACAAAGGATTAAAATAATTAGAAAGATTCTAAAGAGAAAGAGAAATTCTGGTAATGTCACTCTCCCTGATACAGCTCTGTACAGTACAAGAGCTATAGTAACAAAGCTAGGATAACATTGTACAGACAGAAAATAGAAAAAACCAGAAAAAATAGAAAATCAAATCCAGAATTAAACCCACACAGCTACAAACACATAATTTTCAACAAAGTTGTCAAAAACATACATTGCAAATAAGACAACTTCTTTAACAAATGGTGCTGGGAAAACTATATCCACCTGTTGAAGACTTAAACTAAATCCATATCTCTCACCTTACACCAAAAGCAACTCTAAATGGATGGAAAACTTACATATAAGACCTGTAGCTTTGATGCTAATAAAAGAAAGCACAGATAAAATACTTTAAGATGCAGACATGTTAAGAATTTTCTGACAAAGACTTCAGTAACACGGTAGACTCCCAAGAATTGACAAATGGGAGGATTACATGACATTAAAGAGCAGTGTAGGGGAATACCAGGACAGAGAAGCGGGAGGGGGTTGACTAGGGAACAGGGGGAGGGAAGAGGGCTTATGAGACTTTCGGGGAGGGGGGAAACCAGGAAAGGGGAAATCATTTGGAATGTAAATTAAGAATATAGAAAAAAAAGAGTGTTTTGCACATCAAAGTATACAATCACCAGAGTGAAGGCACTGTCTGCAGAGTGGGAAGGAATCATTGCCAACTATACTTAACAGATAAATGTGGAGAATATAGAAGGGACTGCAAAGATTGAACATTAAAAGAAATAGTAAATGGAGAGACACTAATTAAAAGAAGAAGTACAATGGCCAGTAATTATGATAGTATTGAACATGCTTAACTATCAGATTAATTTAAATTAATTTAAGATTCTATCTCAACATAGAAAGGTTTTCATTCCAACACAAATGTTACAGAACGCTCTCAAGAATGTGGGGAAGAGAACTGTTAGAAACTGCAGGTAGTAATATGGAGTGACACAGCCGCTATAGGTGTTAGAGTTGAAGTTACTCACAAATCTAAGACAGAGCTGTCTGTTTGACCTAGCTGAGCCATTTCTGAGGCTGTATCTGTAGCACTCGACATGTCACAAAGGTTCTTATTTACAATGATTAGCAAGTAGAATCTGCCTAAATATCTATTACCAAGTGAATGGGTAAAGATAGTGTGCATTCATATAAGGAATTCTATTTATTGATTTATTTATTTATACAAGGTTTCTCTGCATAGCCTTTGATCTGTAGACCAGGCTGGCTTTGAACTCACATAGATTTGCTTGCATCTGCCTTCCAAGTGCTGGGATTAAAGGCATGTTTCACCACTTCCAGGCTACACAGGGAATTTTAATCAGCCATAAAAAAATGAAATAATGACATTTCCTGGAAAATGAGTCTAACTGGAGGTCATTATGTGAAGCATAATAAGTTTGAGTTTAAAAGAAAAATGCTACGTTTTTGCTTACATGTGCATTCTAGATTGTGTGTGTGTGTGTGTGTGTGTGTCTATGTTTGTGTGTTTGCACACACCTGTGCAGCTCAGTAAAGTAGAAGGGTGCCAATGAGAGGGAATGAAGAGATCTTAAAGGAAGTGAGAGGGAGGGGAGAAGAGTAACGAACTATGTGTTATGAAAGCAAAAGTAGGACCTTTTAGGAGCAAGGTAAGCAGCCAGCAAAAGAGGAGCCAAGGAGGAGACAATGTAGTTGGTGAGGAGGATGAATAAGGAAAAAGTAAGAAGGCAAATGTGTGTGGAAGTGCTGTGAGGAGGAGCCGAAGAGATAGATTGGTTGGAATAGTGCTTTCCATGCAAGCTGAGGACCCGAGAGAGAGATTAGTTTCCAGGACTTTCCTCTATAAAAACGCTGGGTGTGGCCATGTGCATCCGAAGTTCTCGTGTTGGGATTAGAGATGGGCAGATCCCTAGAGCTGGTTGCCAGCCAGCTTAACCAAAGATGTGAACTCCAGATTCAGTAGGAGAGTCTGCCTCAAAACTAGGGTGGAGAGTGATTGAGGAAGACAGTGAACACCATTCTCCACATATGGAAATCCACACCCACATGTGCACACACCCACACAGACACACTTACACCACACACACACACACACACACACACACACACACACACACACACACACACAGGGCTAGAATGAAACCATTGATTTGTATACTAATGTCAAAAGTTAAAAGAATAAGAGTACATTACATTTAAAGAAATGAAAGTTTAGGGATAGTTACACAGTAGCAAAGTTTGAGAAGCAGTTTTTGCTTCTCATCAAGAGATTAGATAAGATTAATAGTCATTTCAACAGGAAAATCATGTTGCTTTAATACTATCTGGAATGACCTATGTTTCCTTACTTTAATGTGACAAAAGTCACCCTTTTAAGGAAAAAAAGTAAGGAGTGAATTTTTCCACATTAAAACCCTCTTGGTCAGTAAGTTATAAGCAAGAAAAACCTGTTCCATAGCCAGATAAACAGTCAGTGGC
Source organism: Tokudaia tokunoshimensis (assembly GCA_036184795.1). Classification (NCBI taxonomy): domain Eukaryota; kingdom Metazoa; phylum Chordata; class Mammalia; order Rodentia; family Muridae; genus Tokudaia; species Tokudaia tokunoshimensis. Next base: position 18,857,392 of record BTHU01000014.1, read on the forward strand.
TTCTTGGTGTGTAGCTGTTTTCAACAGCTTGTCTTACTTAGTGGTTCTCAGTCTGTGGGTTACAACCCCTCTTGGGGTTTGAATGACCCATTCACTGAAGTAACCTAAGAGCACGGAAAACACAGCTATTTACATTATAACACAGACAATAGCAACATCACAGTTATGAAGTAGCAATGAAAATACTCTGGTTGGAGGTCACTACAATATGAAGGGCTGCATTAAAGGGTTTTGCATTAGGAAGGTTGAGAACCACTGAGTTTACTATTCTTTTTGTTCCAATAACTTAAGTGTTATACTTTATTTTGTTAATTTTAAACTTTAAGAGCTCTGAGAATTCATGTATTATTTTGCAGACTTGTTTATAATGATGTATCTGTTGTTAAAAAAAATATATGATGGAGAGATTACAATGTAACCATGGCTTGCTTCTTAGTTTTAAACCTTGTCATGTTTAGTGCTTTTTTGCATTATATTAAATTATGATATTCATTGAAGATATTTTAATTTCTTTTGTGAGGACATTATATCACAACCATTTAAAATTAAATAATTAAATTCTGTTATTAGTGGCTTTGTTCATGTTGCAAACTGGTCTGAGCAAAAAATATATTCAATTTTTAATCATTTTTTTCTGAATAATTACTAACTTGATTTTGTTTCATACTCTCTACTGACTGTCAGTATGTGAACTTATATTAGTCTTACATACTGATATTATTTTTAATTTATAGAATATATAATGTTCTTACCTGTGGAATTGGCCATGGTGGTTGTTGATAGGGGTAAAGTCCATTGCCAAATGGGAATGGCTGGAAAGAAAGACAAGTTAGAGTTATTTGGTAGTGAGATTGAAAATGAGAAATGATAGAAATTGATAATAATTATTTGAAAACTGGAGACTGCTTATACTTTTGTTTTCATCAAATCTCTTTCTCTTTCTCTTCTTCCTACCCCCTTTCCCTACCTCCCTCTCTGTATATTTTGGGTAGAGATGATGGTAATAGTCATATTATTAAACACTTGCATTCAAACAGTAGTCAGTTCTGGAACTCTTTCAGATCTCAGAAACCATGCATCATTGTTATTCTCAGTTTGCTTGAGAAACTGAAGGTCAGAGAAATTAGTTGCCCCAAATGGCAGAGGAATGACTGAAACCAGGATTCAAATCTAGGAGTGCCTTTTTATTCAGTTTTGTATTTCATATATATATGTATGTATATACATATATATATAATTTCAGTATGTATATGAAATATGCATATGATAATAAACAACCAGAAGTCACTATTTCTGGAGTTTTATACAGCAGAATTTCTTGAGGAACCATTTTTACATCTTCTTGCCTTATGTTTTGACTGCATTTGGGTCATGTAGAAGTACTGAAAGTAGTGGCAATTTCAGAAAAATGTTGTGTAGCATCAAAGCATAGGTCTAAAAATATGTTAAAAGTCATTTAATTTATTCATGGGGAAACAAGTCTAGAAAGGCAAGGTTTCTTCCTCAACATTGTCTGACCAACGAATACTGTGGTAGAACTTGATATTTCTTTCCTGACTCTTCTACTAGTACTCATGAGACTCTATATTGTAAGACTGTATTATATTTTATTTTTATTTATTTTTAAAGAATATCTTACCACATAGCCATGGTGGCCGTCTGCCTATGATCCCACCTCAGCCTTCCTATTGCTGGTATTATTGGCATATCCCACAGCCACAGCTTGATTCTGTGTTTTAAAGGATCTTTAACAAAAGAAAATTTGTGTAATATTGAACTAAATAAGGTTGGAATTGACCTGCCAGGCAACTTTTGATAAATGTCAAAATTAAATATCATATTCTTACATAGCAATACCTGCACTGATTTTGGAGGAAGTATGTATGCTGGAAAGGTGTGAACCTCTCTTTCAAGGAATGCTCATGCATCTGATATGGAAGTTCTCTGTTCTAGCCTCACCTGAGGTGGCTGGCCTTCATCTTTGGCCCGTGCCGCTTCATTGGGTGGCTCCTTTAATGGCTGCTTTTGTGGCTGTGGCTCTTGTGCATTGGTCTGGTTGGGTTTGGCGGTCTCCTGGGTTTGATCAGTCTTGCTTGGGAAATTGGGCATTGGGGGTTGCTGCCATCCATTGGGTACTGGTGGAGGCCACATGGGCATCTGGTATGGAGGGTACTGTGGAGGCATGTGTGGAGGCATTGGCAAACCATTTCCATATGGGCCCATAGGCATCATCTGAAAGAACAGCAAAAGCAGGAACAATAAATGAGGTTGAAGTCCAGTTTTGCCCCATCTTCTAAAGTCAAGCTTCCAAAACCAAGTCAAGAAACTTAACAATCCAGTAGAATTTGATTCAAAGATCTTTAATGAAGACTTTATCTCATTTTGTCTTACTGAATGAGACCTCAGTTTTCTAGAAAGCCTGTCAAACCAATCAAGGACTTAAATAAGAGATGCCAGTTCAAGAACTTTGTGGGCTGGAAAATAGCTTAGTGGGCAAAGTGCTTACTGCGCAAATGTCTCACCAGAAACCATGCATGTAAAGTTGGGCACAATAGTGTGATAATCCCAGTGTTCCTATGTTGAGATGGGAAATGGAGACATGAGAATCTCTGAAGGCTCATGGTCTAGGTAACCTGGTATGTGCAGTGTAAGCAACAAAGAGACACTGTTTCAAGAAAGGTGGAAGGCAAGTACTGATGCTCTAAGTTGTTTTTGAAACACACACACACACACACACACACACACACACACACACACACAAGCTTTGTCTACATATATGCATACACACAGCAACTTCATGTCACTGAAATCCTGAGTGTGGAGATTTTTGGGGTGCACCATCACACCTTGCATAAGAATCCTATGTTTTTTTCTGAGTATATATATTTTTTGTGGAAATTATGACAAATTCAAAACTCATGTGACTTGCTATATATAAGGCAAGGTAAAATGAGAGGAAAATTAAATAAAACAACCAAAACAAAAATAACCTAACCAAACAAAACCAACCAAACAACAAAAAAACAAATCCCAAAAACAGATGCACAATTTTACATTGGTGGAAATTTCAGTTCGCAGACACAAAAACAGCAAGGAAAGTTGGGTCAACCAGAATCTAGAAGGGGAGCATTGAAAACAATGACTTTAGGTAAAGACTTTAAGATAATTGCTGAACAGAAAGGATAGGAGAGAATTGATGAAGCCTTTAATCATGTCACGACAGTATCATGAGATATGCACTTTTGGGCCATTTTGTCAGAATTTTTTCAGAAGATTAGCTGATGGTCATGGCTTAGTTTGCTAGAATTAGTATACAACCACAAGAATATCCCATGCTTACTCCAGCAAAATACAAAAAGATTCACAGTTTTAGAATTGTGTAAGTTAACACAAATAGAGTTTTCTCCTTGGACGGTATCCACTATCCTGTTTGTTGCCATTACTCCTGGAAAGAACTCCTAGAAACTTTAGTTAGAACAAAGCTTTCTGAGACACAAAGAATATTTGTTATTCAATGATGTTCAATTGTAGAAAAAAAAACAGAAATGAATAAGGAGAATGTTTATCACTAGGACAAGTGAAGAGGTTTTTCTCCTTGAAACTATTTTAATGGTTATCTTTTAACTAAGCCATGTGGATGGTGATTAGCATTGTAATCAGCTAAGACAAACATAATACAACTTCCCGATATAAAAAAGAAAGTGTCAGAAACACTACAAAGGACTTACTGGTGGGGCATTCATAAAGTTGAATTGATTATATCGCATCATCTGAAATGAAAGGAATCCATTAATGTGGCATAAAATGAAAAGCTTTTATTCAAATTAACTCATAAAACAGAAGAAATAAGTTGAGTTCATGGTCTGAAGACACAATAGTCATAATTTTCTAATTTTATCTGAGGTTAAAATTTGTATTTATTAAAAAGTTCTGGGGTATGTAATTTTTGTACATGTATTTTTTTTAAAATTTAAACATTTATTTAATGAGTATGGGTGTTTTCCTGCACATTTGTCTGTTGTGCGTTACACTGTGTATCTGCTGTCCAAAGAAGACATAAGAGGGTGTCAGACTCCCTGGCATTGGGGTTACCGATAATTACATGGGTCCTGGGAATCAAATCCCTGTTCTCTGGAAGAATATCCAGTGCTCATAACTGCTGAGCCATCTCTTCAGCCCCATGTACACAGGTTTGTATATGTGTCCATATGTGTGCATATGGAAGCTGGCATTTAGATAGTGTTCCTTAGGAGTTCTCTACCTTCTGTTACGTGACTAAGTTTTATTAGCAATTGGGGCTTCCTGATTTCGGGTGTTCCTTCCTCACTGGCTTGCCGGGGAGCTCCATGAACCCTCTTGTCTCCACTGCCCAGTGCTGGGATTACAGGTGAGTGTCACCAAGTCCAGTGTCACTTGGAGGTTCTGGGACTCAAGCTTGCACCACAAACTCTTTACCAACTGAGCCAGTTTTCTAGCTCCCAAATTCCTGAATTTGGTGTTAGATTTCATATTGAATCAATATAGAACAATAGAAAATAAAAATAATTTACTTTGGAGATTTTGAACGTCCTGTTTATTTAGAATTCAGTATTTTAGAACAAGATAATTCCATGGTAAAAAGATATCTGCTTCTCTGGCACACCTCCAGGCCAGGCAGATGGCTCTGTGTGAGTTCAAGGCCTGCCTGGTCTAAGTAACTCCACGGTTAGTTTGGCACTAGCTTCTTTATGTTTCTTTGAGGCAGAGTTTGCAAATATAAAGGGATTTTATTGTGATTTTGTATTAACTAGCAGATATTAATTACCAAAGCCAAATTAAGAAGGAAAGATGAGAGTTCCAGGACATCTAGGGCTACATTATAAAGAGATCTTGTCTCAAAACCGAAATAAAACACCCAAGCAAACATACAAAGATTCCTGTTTCTTATGAACATGAAATTTGACTAATGATAACTAGTTTGACTTATGCTAAAGATATAAACAAGTGTGTACTTTTATAACACTCCCAGGGACAAATGGCTCTTTACTAGTGAACAAAACTGGCCCCAGAGCTAACTGCTAAATTTTAACCTAAATCAACACTGAAACACTTAAGTAGGTTCAGGAGGGAGACATTTTTTCCTTTGATTTGAATGCTAGACTTTGAACTTTACCTCCCTTGGTTTATTCATAAAAAAATTTTCTTTTTTTCTTAGTTATTTTCTTTATTTACATTTCAAATGTTATGCCCTTTCCTCATTTCCACTCTGAAAACTCCCTATCCCTTTCCCCCTGCTCACTAACCCACCTACTCCCCTAAAGTACCAATACTCTCCTTTTCCTGACCCTACAGGTAGGACCTGGCACACGTCTCCTCCGGTACAGAGTGTAATACATACCTCTTCACTTTTACTGCTAAATCCAGGCATTCGGGGCATTGGCATCTGGAACTGAGGGAGAAATGCAGAGCCTTAGCTGAAATAATCTGTCCGCTGCCCCTGAGTCATGCCACAACAGAATGCAAAGGACAGGCCCAACATAGATGTAAATACTCACTGGCATGGCAGCAGAGACACCAAGCAGACCCAGGAAAACAAGGAGACTCATCTTTACATTTGGTACCTAGAATATAAATCTGAATATTATCTTGGGACATTAAAATTATTGTGCTTTTGGCATTGTGCAGTTAGGTACTAGAGCCTTGCTTTTCTATCAGAGTTCAGAAATCTAAAGAGATTCTACTGTGACTTTTTGTTAATTTGGAGACATTAATTACCAAAGTCAGACTGAGAAGACAAGATGATGGTGTTGGGGAGATAGGAGGTAGGGGGGTGGGGGAGATAATTTATAATCTGCAAAACCTTAATATTTGTCATTTTGAGTTTTCTCTGCCAAGTTGGTTTAGAAAGGTATTGTAAGGTTCAATCACATTCATTGTGCATACCTTCAGGTTCAATGAATACACACTTCAAAAATTAAGACTTAAGTTTTCTAAGATACTGCATCTAACACTGCATTGTATACAAATTAGTTAACATTCTAATGAAATAAACGGTAGAATTCCACAGTGTTAAATTTTTCCTCTTTTCCTTTATTTGTATTTTTAATATTGTTATGACCTGACCTTTAAAAATGCACCTTTGCTCAAAGGCTTGTGAGGGCAAATTAAGAACGAAGAGACAGAAATGTATATTTTGTCTCTTCCTTAGAAAAGTAACTGCTGAAGCTGGTATATTTAGTTTAGGTTACAAAGCCACAGGAAGTGAAAAGAGAGTGGGTAGAAAATCTCCTTTCTAAACATCTCTCAGGTTGTGGATCAAGGCTTTTGAAAATCCCAGGGTATTCATCAAGTACCCATCTCATCTCATCTTTGCAGTAGAGTCACAGTGATTCTAGATTTTATATACATGAAAGGAGACATCTCACTTTCTTTATGTATATAGATAATGTCTTTGTTTTTTGCTAAACTATTAAATTATGTTGGATGATGTCCTTTTTACCCGTAAAAGAACGTAACTGAACAACAGCTGGGTTTTTTTTGATTATTTTTGATTATATTTTTGATTGAAAATAATACTCAGAGGCTGCTCTGAAGTCTGACTATAAAGTTTTACATCTTCCACATTGTCTTACATAAGTGAGGTTTGTCCTCTCAAGTGTACTTAACGAACTTTATAGTCTGAATGAGCAGATAATAGACAAATGAGGGGAATACTCACCAAGTCACATGGCTTTGGAAGAGAAGTTGTATTTCTGCACTGAAGCAGCAACATGTTTTCACCAAAACTTTCATAAGCCTTTTGGGAAAAATAAGGATATTTGCATGAGAAGAAACTCCAATTTGGAAAGAGAGCAAATAAGTGAAACAAATACCAAAACATCACCTCTAAAGGTAGCCCAAATCATGTTAATCATTTTATTCAACCATACCCTTATGAGAGGGTCCTCAAAACCGAGCTTAGTCTTCGGAGCTTTAAGATTAGGATGAGAGCTAAATCAGAGAGAAAATGAGATAGGCATCGTATTTTGAGACACGGCTAGTGCATTGTTGACAAAACTTCTTTATGGGAAATGTGCAAAGGTACAGTGTTAAGGAGGTCAGAGTAGTTTGGGAGAAAACCTACAAGAGAAACAAACACCAAATAAACGAAGAGTTGAAACTTTTATCAAAAGTTAGTCTACAAAGGTGATTTAGAAACATCATGAATACAATAGGAAAGTTAACAAACATCTATAAACAAGGATATTACTTGACACTATACAATATATATTGATAATCTTTATACTCACCCAATGCCACTTAGAAGCTGCACTATATAAAAAGTAAACTTGAACCTTGTTAACCCGTCTTTGAAATATGTTCTTAAAGGTCTATGGTAGAAATGACTACAAACTGCTAAAGCCAGAGAGAGCCAAGGAGCAAGACACATTTATTTCTTAATAATAAAACAAAAATTCTTCAAGAAGGTGTCATGTTCAGTACCCAAAAGACTTAACATAAAAAGATCCCTCCTTGTCAGGAGGCTTGATAGCAGGAACACATTTAAGCACTGTTGTAGACATGCACAACCAATCAGCTTTGAGAAAAATGGTTTTGCCATCACAAGAGTTAGTGGAAAAAAAACCAGTGCAAAATTTATAATGTGTTATTATAGAACCCGTGGAATGAAGTCTCTTATTATCTATAATAACAGCTCAGAAAAACAAGCTTACAGCAGTAAGATTTAGAAGGTGCTTTCCTTGTGAATTTGGGCTTTGAAGTATAGAAACTTCATTTATACAAATATATTTTGGGAACAAAAGTGACTATTAACTATATGCTACTGACATAAATCACTGGCCACCATCAAAAGGTTTTGGAATAATATAGATCTAGTTGATATATAGTTAATATGTAATTAAAGTAGAATGTTTTATCTATAACCAACTCAGTCATTTGCTGTGTATTATATAAAAGCCTAGGGTATAGTTCCTTTTAACAAATCAGATGTAGCTGTATTGTTGGGGATTTAGAATTTTAGAGGAGCTGGCAAAAATGATAAGTAACTCTCAGATGCTTATGATGGCTTGGAGTTGTGATTATTTTTATTTTTTTCTGCAGCATGATTTTTTATGAAAAGACTTCTCTTTTTGTTTTTAGTTTCCTTCCTTATTTTTCATTATTTATTTATTCACTTTACATCCTGATCAAAGACTTCACTTCTAAATAAACTCAATTTTCCTTTTTACTGACAAGAACAAGCTGTGAATTTGGTTGCCCTGGGCTACTCTGGTCTTCCTATATCTTCTTAATAGAACATATTTGTCATAGTGTGTTTGCTTAGTTTAATGCTGTCATTTAAAAACTGAGAACCAAGTTTGCTGCCAAAAGCTGCCAAATGAATTAATTCAATTTACATCCTGATAGCAGCCCCCTCCCTCCTCTCCTCTAGTCCCACCCTCACAAATCCCTTCTCCTCAAAGAAGGGGAAGCCCCCCTTGGGGAACACTTTGTCCCGGGATAAGGTGAAGCACATCCTCTCCCACTGAGGTCCAACCAGGCAGTCCAGGTAGGGGAAAGGGATCCAAAGGCAGGCAACCAAGTCAGAGACAGCCCTGCTCTGATAGTTGAGCAATCCACATGAAGAGCAAGCTGTACATCTGCTACAAATATGTAGGGGGTCTAGGTCCAGCCACTTCATGCTCTGTGGTTGGTGGTTCAGTCTCTGTGAGTCCCCATGGGCCCAGATTAGTGGACTCTGTAAGTCTTCTTGTGGTGTCCTTGGCACCTCCATCTTGCTCAATCCTATCCCTCACTCTTCCACGAGACTCCCTGAGCTCTGCCTGATATTTGATTGTAGATCTCTGCATGTGTTTCCATCCACTGCTGGATGAAGCTTCTCAGGAGACAATTATGCTTTGTTCCTGTCTGCAAGCATGGCAGAATATCATTAATAATATTACGTGATGGCTCTCTCCCACGGAATGGATCTCAAGTTGGGCCAGTCTTTGGTTGACTGTTCTCTCAATCTCTGCTCCATCTTTATCCCTGTGCATCTTGCAGGCAGGACAAATTTTGGGTTTTGTGGGTGACTTGATGTCCTCCTCCTGCCACTGTCTCCTACTTCCTATGTCTCTGTCTACCAAGTGGTTATATATTTACCATTCTTCCAAGGCATGGGAAGTGGAATGTCTCATCTTGGGCCATACAACAATGCAGTTTTTAGGAACCCTGATTCCAAAGTTTAGTGATACAAAGAATAAGACAGTGCTAGAAAGAACTTAAAGACAGTCTTTGAGTAAATTAGAAATATTTTTCAATCTGTCTGCAAGATTTGCAAAGGTGTACCTGATATAGGAAGCCAGCAGTGTCAGTCTGCCCTTGTCTGATTCTAGAATAATTGAGTACCAAACATAACACTGTTTCCATTGACATAAATTTGCAAGAAGTAGGTCACTTAGGGGTAGTGGGGATGGAGTATGGTATTGACAGCCCTGAGCTATGCACACACTCCCCACAGAATCTGGACACTTTATTTTGGCCTCAGTAGATAGGCTACTGGGAGCTGCCATTCTTGATTGCTTTCTCAGTTTACCTTCCTTCCCCCCAGCCTCTGAAGATGTATTCTGTTCCAGGAGGGAAAAGCCTGTGTACACATAAATGCATGAATTTTTAGCCAGGGTGAGAAGTCTTGATTTTTATAAACGCTTTGGTTTCTAGGTGTTGTCACAAAATTACTACTGTTTGCTTGTTTATATTAGTTGTCTGTGCTACAATGTTAGGCATTGTTCATGAAAATCCATACTTCTGTTGGGTGAATGGTGCTTAGTAGGATTGGATTAGATTATGAAAAATAACTTAAATTCTTTTTTTTCCTTCAACCTCCCCCCTGCCCAGACACCTAAAAATGTGCCCAATTCTATAAAATATTTTGGAACCAGGCTGTGACTTTTCTCCATTTACTCCATTCATTACTTCTTAGTTTATAATTATTTTTTCTCTCCAAACTATTACAACTGTCTGTGAACATGTTTTATAATGTGCCTTAAAATTTATTTTATTATGCATATCTGTTTCTAGTTTTTGATATTCAGAATTCAATTTAATTCTCATTAAAAAAAAGCCTTCTTAGTCTGGGACCAGAATTTGTGCATTTATGTTTAAATATCCCCCTCCCCCCCAAAAGAACACATATCCTCTCTTTGCCTCTGTTCAGATTCTCTAGGGTGGTTTGCTTGCTTGAGACAGGGTCTCACTATGTATTTCTAGCTGTCCTGGATCTCAGTATGTAGACCAGGCTGGCCTTGAAGTCACAAAGATCTATCTGCCCCTGCCTCCTGAGTGCTGGCATTAAAGTTGCATGCCACCGTCTCCAACTGATCTAGGTTTTAAAATACTGGGAGCAGAAGTCTTTTGGTTTATTACTTTTAGATATGGTGAAAACCACTAGATTTTGAATTACCATACTGAAGTTTAAACTTACTGTTAGAAATTTGTTTGCTTTTTTTGTTGAGTAAAATGGGGGGTAATATTAAATGTCCCCTAAATTTGAAATGAAATAATGTACAATGAAATGAATGAAATAGTATACAATGCAATTAGTAACCAGTGACTGACTCATCAATATATCGAGGCACTTTTGTGGGTGTATGTTAACTTTTAATGATTTACTAGTGACTGAGGAGTAATAAAGTTAAATTTTCAAGTAGAGCCTTTCTGGAATACAGCTATCATATTGAGCTTCTGTGGCTTGTTTTAATAGGTGTAGTGTGTAGGATCACTAAATGAAGAAGCACTTTGTACTCTATCATGGTGTCAGGTAATGTTGAAATATCCACCATGTTGGCTTCTGTATTTATCCAGATCTCCCTAAGCGTGAATCACCCTTATAATAGGAAGAAGGAGGAAGAAGGAAGGAGGAAGAAAGAAGAAAGGAGAAATAGGAGGAGGAGGAAGAGGAGAAAGGTGGTTGGTTTTTCCTTTATCTTTCACAGATCAAAAAGTAAGTAGTGGTCTATGTCACAAAGCCATTCAGAACATATCCATGCAGATACCTGGCTTAGGTGCCCACCATTATTCATAGTGTCTCCAAATGGGAAATTGATGTGGCATTAGATTTAAATTCTTGATTTTATAATTTTCCTGTTTTAAAGTCTTGGCCAAGTGATTTGATCTTTTTAAGCCTCAGTTTTCTCATATGTAAATGAGATATAGTAAATTTCTAATAGTTTTCCTGAGAGTTTGAGACAAATTTTAATACCCACTTTAAATAAATGTTATATGTAAATAAATGTTACATTATAATTATAATGATAGGTTTCTTAATAATTGCTTTATTACCAACCACTGATACATTCTTAAAATTTTTGAGTAATTTATCACTACTGTGACTACTTATTTATCAAATAAAACTAACACCTGGCCATGACAGTGCATGTCTGTTATACCAGCACTAACGAGGGTGATGCAGAAGCAATAACGTGAGTTTGCAGCCAGATTCTATTTCAACAAATAAACAAACAAACAGAATAAACACCACTATCACTATTGAAACAAGAAACCTTTAAAAGGTCAGCCAAGGATCTGTACTGCATATCATATTTTGTCCTTTTAAATTCAGCGTTTGGTTCACAAGGAGGACATGGCCCAGGGCAGCCAGGACTAACTGCTGGAGGGTAGTTATTTATTTGGACCGCCCTCAAAGGTAGTAGTTACTTTGTGGAGCTCTGAGCCATCAACTCTGTTATGTATATATATTCACGATCAGCTTAAGCTCAGTGTGTTAGTCATGTTCTCTCCATTATGAGGAGACAGTGTAACCCAATACCTAAGGTCACAGGACATGGGATTGGATGTACTGAGTGCCAAAAGCAGCAGTTGACTCAGTGAGCGTCCCACATGGATTCAGTATTTCTTTACAGTTAATATGAGTATTTATGACACCATCTCATTATGGGAACAATATACTCGATCACTTTTCCATACTTTGGTTGTAGTGTATTTACTCATTTGGTTTGAAAGTCTGTGCCATGGTGTTTCCCATTCACTCCAGTACTAGGAATAGAGCTCTATTTGATGCTTGGATGAACAGGCGATATAAGGCATGTGAGCTCTAAATTAGTAAAATCTTATGTTATCTTCTTCAGTAAAAAGAAAGAAAGCTATGTAAGAAACTAATATATGCTTTTAGTAATATATTTTTATTTTGAATATATGTTTTGATAAGAAAACACTGTAGCAAATTTAAAGGAGGTGGCAAGTGGTACAAATACCATAAAATTCAGAAAGGCATGTTTCTAATGTCTGGAGGCATCTCTGTGATGGCGTGTGATCTGGACACTTGCTGCCTCACCCTCTTTAGTGCTTATGTTTCAAGTATCTGCTCACTGCATCTTTGGGTCACAGGCCAAGTGAATAGGCATTGAGAGTTGTGCAGAAGGACCATCCCTGGGAGACTTTCCTGAGTGAGGATGGCCAGCAGTGTTTGAACTGTGTACTGAAGGTGGCTGGAAATCACGGAAGTGTGTTTTATTAAACCCAAACCACAGAACCCCGACAGGACAGGACAGGACAGAAAAATACCTGTCTTAACCGTGGGGAAATTTTATGAGATTCTTATGCTGCCTTCTTCTATTAGCCTCATGTCCACTGCTAGCCATGAACTAATAAATGTTTTTGAGAGTAGAAATATAAAACAGAAATGAAATGAAAACAAAGTAGTGACAATAAATGTCCCTAGATGCTCTTCTCTCACAGTACAAGCAGCTTGGGATGCATAAAAATGCTGCCTTTCTGTACTGTGTGTTAGGCGTTGCCTAGTGCCATTAACAGCTTGTATAGTATCCATAAAAACACTGCCAAATGTGTGCTGTGATTTATTGGCGACATGTTACTGTTGAAGAAAATGCAATCTTAATTTTTTTATGTTTTTTTTACTAAAAATATTATACACACACACACACCAGATCCAGTGTTGTGTAAAGATTTCTGAGACGAAGATGAAGTATGTTATGAACTTTTATGATATGTGTTTGTACAATCTCAGTTCCAAATACTGACTTGAATTAAGAATGTTTAACAACCCAATGGCAAATGAAAAGTGAAAAGCTTTGCTTTTCTTGCTACAGAAAACAACATTCAGTACTGGGGGTATGCTGTATGCCAGGCAAGACAAGTCAACTTCTAAATGAACTGTTAGAGCAGACTAGACGATTGAATATGTTGGAGCTCATTTAGTCTTTTACGTCATCTCTTGCCAGACAACACCTAATCACTTTTTTCCCAGAAATGTTAGCATTCTACAACCTGTCTATATTCAAAGGACACATATAGCCCAGGCTCCATTCCATACACCAGGACCATTTACTTACAAACATGTTTATGGATTTTGTACTATACTAGTGTTCACCAAAATTCATCCATCCATTCAGAGAATGACCCTCATAAGTCACCTTTACTAAGTATGTTTGACTCTAAGATTTTATAGACCAAACATACTGTACCACAACTGATCAGTAAGCAGAAGCTGGAGTTCTATATGTTCCAGATACACAGAGGTCAGGATATACAGGGAATGGATTTGCTCTGAGAACTGTCAGCACTCCTTTATTGCTCTGAAACATTCATCCCAGGTCTATGCAAATGCAGACAACACGAAGAAGAGCACTGGAGTTAGGGACTTCAAGTGACACCAGCCCAGTTCTGAACATGCCTTGGCTCTTCCTTCCTCTGATAAGAAGCTTGTTTTGAGGATCAGAATTGCACCAGCAATTCAACATCTGCTTATCTACAAGACATATAGGAACACAATTCAATTGAAAGAATGAAAAATAAGTAATTGGAAAAAGATTGAGACTTTGAAATAAGTGAACATTTTTCTTTGGGTGTGTTTTAAAAATTTTTTTTATGTGTCTGTATAAGTACATGCTGTGTGTGTGTGTGTGTGTGTGTGTGCTTGAGGAAGCCAGAAGAGGGTATGAGATCCTGTGGCACTGGACTGAATGCTGAAGGCAACTGGGGTCATCTGGAAGCAGCCAGCTCTCTTAGCTGCTGAGCCATCTCTTTAGATGCATCTTTTAGTAGGATTTTTAAGAAAGAATTTTTTTTTTTACCATAATCTTTCTTTTACTCTAAGACTTTCTGAAGACAAGGAATGATTTAAAAAACAGTAAATACTTTTAGTTTTTATGAAACTTGTTTCTAAATAATTAGAAGTCTCTACCACAAAGAAAGAAAAAAGTTGACAAAACATAGACACTTGGAGTGTTATAGAGTCATATCCTGATTCCTCTGTTCCACATGTCTAAAGTCTTGGGATAGTCCTTAACTCAGGTGATCTGGTCAGCTCTGCTGTGAAGACAAACACAGAAGGAGACCACTTTACGCTCATCCATCTTTGTGGCCCAGAATATTGCATTTCTGTTGCCTCTGTTTCTTGTCCCTCTTCAGCATCTTTTCAGATTAGCAGCTAATGACACTTTAAATGTATAGGTTGCACTACAGCTCTCTTCCAGTGGCTCCTCATCACAGCCTGACTGAAGACAGTCCTTGTAGTTCCCACAGGCTCTTGTATGATCTGATCCTATCCCTCTGGTCTCCAGCCCCTAAACTAGAGTCTCTTTGTTCTCCAGCTACATAGGCCTCACTGTGTGTATATATATATATAAATATATATAAATATATATATATATTTATAGACCAGACTTACTTATGCTCTGGGACTTTCAGTCCTTCATGAATGCTCCCTTGTCCCCACCCTTCCTGTTCTCCCTTCTGCATTACGTTTCTCCATCTTACCCATCACCAGCTCACAAATATTTTCTAACTTAAACTTTGTTGTCTTTTTACCACAATGTAAGCTCTTTAAAGGCAGGAAAATTTGCCTGGCATACTCATTGCTGTATCATTAGTGCCTGGAACATAGTAGGTGGTCAAGAAATATGTGTGCCTTTAAGTAAAACATGACAATCAAACTTTCTAATTGAATATGTAAGGGAATTAAAGTGTGGAGAGAATATATATACATTCTCTCTCTATTTTTTCTATATACTCTCTATCTTTCTCTCTCTATATATATCTATATCTATATATCTATGTCTATATAGATATATATAGAGATAGTTGATTTTTCCATGGTATCTACAATTGGTTAGATTTAGATTTGAAGGCATTGATTATCAGTGTATTGGTCATTTTTCACATGAGGTATTCTGTTTTGAGCTAATCTTAACAACTGATTTCATATTTCGCATTGGAGTCTCATAATACCAAATAATAGTAGTGAGAGAAAAAAAGAGAGCAAGAGATAGAACAAACAACAGTGAGGATCTCTGTCTTTCTTTCCCCTCTCTCTTACACACACACACACACACACACACACACACACACACACACACACGTCATGGATAATGGATCCTATTGATGAAGACATATATCTTATCATTAGACACAGAACTTAGAGGAACTGGATTGGAAATGACCTGAAAGTCTCTTCCACAAAGATTAACTCTCATAATATCTGAAGGTGCTATGTGATATACAAAGGGAGAAGATATCTTCTGTAGTGCAATGGTGGCACTTATATCTTGGGAGTGATAAATGGCTGTTTAATTGGACTCAAGGCTTGTTCAATAGGGAGAAATTCATACTTAGTACTGTAGACCTAGCCACCTACCCATGGCTGAAGAGGCTATAGACTATAGAGGAACACCAGCTACTGCCATTTTTCTAAACTAGTAGAATTCCTGACTACATTCTAACCACTTATCCTTATACACACAGATAAGTGTAGCTCTTATCCCTTGTCAAATAAAGCTTTTATTTTGCAGCAGATGGAGGCAGATCCACAACCATTCAAGATGCAGGGAATCAGTGACTGTAGGGTATCCAGTCCCAGCTGGTACATCTACAACATAACCCCACACCTAAGGCTCAGGGAACATCATGGAGGAGGGGTTAGAAAGACTGTAAGAGCCAGAGGACTGGGATACATACTGTAGGATAGATCTAGGTATGGAAGGGTGAATGTATCCATGAAATCTCAGCAATATGGCTGCTTCAAACAAGACCTGAATAATAACCGTACTAGTTGACATGCTAATGTGGAGGGGAGATTTCCCAAGACCCTGCCACTAGATGAAGCAGTGGCTACTGAGCTCTCTCAGGGAAAATCTGTTTCTTCCAGGAATGAGCCCCTAAAAGTTTATTCAGTTTTAATCCCAATGTATCAGCCTTAAACACATGCTCATAGAAGCAACACTAAATGGACATGGTAAGTTTGTGTGTTTATGTGTATGTGTATATGTAACAATAACAAGGATAGAAGAAGAGGTCATATACTTCAGAGGGAGCAGAGTGGGGACATGGGAGAAACTAGAGGGAGAGAGGGAAGGGTGAAAATGACGTAAATACTGTACTCGTGAAATTTACAAAAATATTAAATTAAAAAAAGACACAGACATGGGAGATAGTCTTACCTGGGTTCTTGTTTCCACTATCTCCCATGCCACGCTACATGTGTCTGATTACTTTCCTCCACTCCAGGTATGATTCTGTAATCTCCATGATGTTCCTCTGGGAGGTAGAGAACACAGTGCACACATTGTAGGTGGCTATACAAGTTCAATATCACCTCCTATTTTATCAACACACCACCATGCAGTCCCTCCGACATCCTGACGTATATGTCATAGTGCTCTACTCTTCTCTCAGGGCTCTTCAGATCTTTCTGCATATTTGCCTGTATGAATGAATGAATGCTTCCCTCTTAATTTTTGTTCTTGGTAAAATTCTTCCCTATTTTAAGAGGCAGCCTAAAAATTCAGTTCTCTTTGAAACTTTCTTCTCCTTTCTTTGCAGAGCCAGTCTTTCTGTCCTCTGTGTCCATAGGCATTATATCCTTATCTTGGTGGTAACATTGATTATAGTGTCCATTTTCTCTAGTGGATGCAGAGTATCTAGGCTTGGTAGGTGTCAAAAATGTCTCAACTGAACAAATATAGCTCACCTGTATCAGCGTGATGGAATTTTCTTGCTATGGTAGGTGACTATGGAAGCTTGAAGTAGAGGATTATATTCATGTAGAAGACAGTTCTACAAAACAGAGCTAGGTTAGTCAAAACAGAGCTAGGTTAGTTGTGCCATAAGTTTCTCTTTGTGAGAACAGATTGTGAGTTCTAAGTTACAGCCTTAATTAAGTCAGTGTCCATTGGCAAGTTTTACTGGGAAGACTTTTACTAGCTTTTGTTTTTTAAATGACTATGGGAAATGCATGCTTCATTAAAATTTGGTGAGCTGTTGTATGGCTGGGGAGAGTGAATTTAATATAACAAATGCTACCTTTGCCATCAAGGAGCTTGTGCACTATGAGAATGGATTTTAAGCTCAGGTATTGCATAAAGAATATTTTTTTACAAGTGTAACCAAAGGTACTATATGTATAATTAGCTTTAAAAACTAGTCATATCCAGTTGCTGTGGTTCATACCTTTAATCCCAGCACTTAAGAGGCAGAGGCAGGTGGATTTCTGTGTGTTTGAGGCTAGTCTGATTTTTCACTGTAAGTTCCAGGCCACTCAGGGCTACAGAATGAGATTTCATCTCAAACAAAACAAGACAAGACAAGACAAGATAAGACAAGGCAAGGCAAAGCATCCATACCCGTTATCTGATGAGTTCTTTGTTATTGTTTTGTTTGTTTTTCAAGACATGGTTTCCCTGTGTAACCCTGGCTGTCCTTGCTTTGTAGACCAGGCTAGCCTTGAACTCACAGAAATCTGCCTGCTTTTCCCCCTGAGGGCTGGAATTATAGGCATGTGCCACTATGCCACACTTGATGAGTTCTTGATATGTAGAGATCACTATTGTAAATCCTTTGAGCATTGAGTTTTACTATTTAATTTTGAATGGTGAATTCTACTACTACTACTATTATTACTATTTTTGTTATTGTTGTTGTTTGAGACAAAGTCTCATGTAGCTGGATTAATTTTGGCATATATACAAGGCTGACCTTAAATTCTTGATTCTGTTTCCAGCTCCTTAATTTTGGGATTTAGTTCTACCATCAAACCTACTGAGTTATAATATTATTATTTTGTTTTTAGATGTGGAAATTGTGGAACAGAAAGTTTGGCACCAGCTAAAAAGGGCAGAATTCAGATCTGAATTAGTATGATGATTTCTGCTTACTGTTTACTTCATTTTCAAGCTAAAATGAAATTAGTTTGGAGTCAAGGTTAAGTTGCTCATTTTTTTTTCTTCCACTGGTACCACACCATGACCAAGAAGGTGCTTCAGGATATGCCAGGAGTTAGGACAGATGCCAGACTAGAAATATTTAGGTTGGTGATACCATTCTGGCATTTAATGGTTCTGGCTGTAATTATAAGGACGTTTTTATTTAGCATTCTTTAAAAAATGTGTATGTTTGACATTTTGCTAGTGATTCGGAAATTTCTGTTTTGAAATCATCATATTCAAATATCAATTCCTCAGAGAATTTTCTTCAATCATCTAGTATCCAGTCTCCTCTCATTCCACTTTAGTTTTCAATAAAGCTTATGATGATCTGAGGTTTGAATTACAGACACGGTATTCTGTTCATTACTACTTCCTAATGCCTAGCATAGTGCATGGTACCTGGCAGTCATTAGAATCCTTATTGAACAAACACATTTTACAGAAGAGTAAAATAGAAGATAGACATCAATCCTTAGAAAAGCATGATATCTCCACAAAAGCCATGCTTGACACAGACAATACAAGACCGAAGAAAAAGAGACAGAAATCTTTTCTAATCTGCTGTGGAAGGGAGAACTATATTTCCTTATGTTGGCTTGGTACCAGATGGAACCACGTATGTCTGTTGATGTTGTTTGACTGGCTGCCATGTTGTCTATAGGATGCAATCTTTTAGTGCAGGACAGAACTAATGGCATTATTTAGGTATTGGAAGATAAAGTCTTTGAGAGCACAGATAATCAGCTAGTCTCCCCTCCTCTCCCTTCCTTTCCTCTGCCCTCCCCTTCCCTCCTCTCCTTCCTCTTCTTTCCTTCCTCTTTCTCTTCAATTTTCCCTACTGGGAGCAATAACAGTATCTCCCCATCCATAGACATTCTCCTGTTTCTGTCTTTTGGGAATCTATCCTTGTTTCATGTCTGGAGAAACCATTAAAAATGATGTCTAAAATATGCTAGACATGTAACTCCAGGGTTGACCTTCATAATGTTAGTTTTCCCAAAGCATATCTTTAACACCCATACATGTCTGGCTTGTGAATAAATTAGAATGTAAATGCCTGTCCACCATGGAAAGCCCACAGTTATTTCCTTCACTGTGCTCACTACAGCTTATCTTTAAGTCATTTTCAAGCTGGTTGTTAGATGAGTCTCTGGGTAAAAGCTGCTGAGCCTGGGGGAAAGATGAAAGCTCCGAGAGTGAGCTGAAGGCGTCAGCACAGACATCATGGCAAGCTGTTATAATGATCATTTCTTAGACCAGAAACCTTCGATTCTAATGTCTGGCTTCTGTGGACTATGGCTGCTGTTGCTTCTTCTGTCTTCTCGGTCTCTTGTGTTTATGGAAGGAAGCAACCATCTACACTTCTGGTTTGGGTTCCTTTACCAGATGGAACCATGCCTGTCTGTTGATGTTACTTGACTGGCTGCCATACTGTCTATAGTACGCAATCTGTTAGTGCAGAACAGTTTTGGTTTTTTGAGGCAGGGCCTTGCTGTGGCCCAGGGTAGGTTTGTACCTGCAGAAGCCCTCTCTCCTCCACCTTCTGAGTGCTGGATTACAGGTGTGAGCCACCAGGAGGGCTTAGTGCTGAGCAGTTTTGAACCGAAGAGAAGCTCATCTGAAGTTCACAGCTTTTGTGTTTTCAGACTAGTTTTTGTGAGAAGACTATTCTAACTTTCACTGAAATTTAAGCACTTAATCTGGTTCAGTTTGAATATTTCATCTCATGTATTCCATACACTGGTAGGTGTTTAAACAATTATATTAAAATTTCTTAACTTTAATCCAAGGATGGGCTTTAAGTCATAAGAGCAATCAGTGAAATTGTCGACAGAATCTTGTGACTTCTTACCATGTAGTTTTTATATGCTTTAATTCTGTATGAAACAGGTGTGGGTTAGCAATGACTGGATTTCTGCCTCTCAAAGCAACTAGAACATGAAAGAAGATATCTTTCTTCTGAGCATTAGTTTCATCACCCATAAAAGGCAAGGTGGAATTAAATCTTCATTTTTCCCAAGATGATTCATGTTTGCAATAACTATGCCCACTTACTCACTGTAGTTTACTTTTATCTAAACATTTAACAAGAAAAATCTTAAAAGATGCCTCTTCTTCACATCTGTAAATGGAAAAATGATGTCATCTAATATAAGTTAAACAATGCTATTCAAATGTTACAAAAATTGTCTTAATGCTACACCAGGCACTTGTATAATGAGATACTATATTTACCAGTCTGATTCACCATTTTCCCCCCAGAAGATCCCAGAAAACACTCCTTCTTGAAGATGTTCTGTGGTTCTATTCTCCATAGAGCAAATGTAACTAAAGCAGCTGCTTTGAGTGCTTAGTGGGAAAAAATAAGTATTAAACAACAAATAGACAGCAGGGTTTATCTCTGAGAGATGCAGAAGATGCTCTGACCACAATAAACTATAGGACGTAATGCTCATCAGAATTTTTGACAATAATACTGTATGTTTTGTGCTGATACTAGGTGATCATAGGCCTCTAGTAAAAAACTAGACGGCTATTTTGTTAAGTTGTTGCTTAAAATAAAGGGGGAATGGAAATTAACAGTGACGATGCTGATTGTTGATTAGGGCACAACATCAAAAAAGAGTTGGTGTCTTTCAGACAGAAGAAATATATAAATTCTGAGTATCATAAATCAAAAATGAATAAAGAATGAGAATAATCAGAAAAAAAGAATTCTAGGATCAACATCTCTTTCCAGAGTTCAGTGGGATAAGTGTAGTTTTCACCCCTCATCAAAGAAACTTCTCTTTGCTATAGACTGGGACTACTATGGAAAATTACAAGTGACCAAAACGCAGAGTCGTGTAGCCTAGTCTCAACTGACACATAGTCTCTGTACCTAAGACTCAGGTCTTATTGCCCAAGAGGGGCAGAAAGATTGTTAGATTCGTGGTAACAGGGGATTTGCTATGAGGAGCTACACCCATGAAGTCTCACCAGGATGGCTGCCTAAACATGATCAGAACGTTGATGACATCAACAGACATGCTAAAGTGGATGGGGGAAAGCTCATGAGACCTCAAGCTTAGACAAAGAGCTACAGGCAGCTAAGGAATGCTGAGAGGGGGAGAAAGTCTTTTTCAGGGAGCCTGAATGGGTCAGTCAGAAAATACCTACATGCAGGTAACATGTGGATGGAGCAACTTGTATTTACATATTTAGGAACACACACACACCTACACACCCATACATACGTGTGCACACAAACAGACCAACAATGAGAAAAAGAGGCTGTGCATTTGAAAGAGAGCAAGGGGGCATATGGCAACATAGGAGGGGTTGGAGGAAGGAAATGGATGGAGGGAATGATGTAATTATATTATATTCTCAGAAATTTAAAAACTGTTAAATAATTCTAGGATCCTTGAGCCTAACTGAACTTTTAGTGGGATTCAAGGTTTCTTTATTCTTTTTTTATTAGATATTTTCTTTATTTACATTTCAAATGGTATCCCTTTTCCTGGTTTCCCCTCTGCAAACCCCCTATCCCATCCTCCCTCCCCATGCTCACCAAACCACTCACTCCCACTTCCCTCTCCTGGCATTCCTCTATACTGGGGTGTCGAGCCTTCTCAGGACCAAGAGTCTCTCCTCCCTTTGATGTTCAACAAGGCCATCTCTGCTGCATGGTTTCTTACTTTAACTTCTAAACCTAGAGCCCCTGTGGGGCATGACCTTGTATTATGGCTGCATGTGTATACCATTTACATTTCCTTAAACTTTCTACTAAAATATTTGAGGCATTTTACTGGGGAGACCATATTGGGTGTTGTGAATGAAGAGAGATATCTAGACTTCAGGCTTCTGGGGGAGTATGATACAGTGGTTTAGGATCTGAAAATCACTGGTAGTTTATTAATTGATGCTTCTAGAAATCAGATGAGCAGTGAGATTTTGTTCCACATCTATCTAACAGCAGATGGATTCAATGGATCCATCATACAATTACTTCCTCAGCCTCATAGTATATATTAATAGTTATACTTGTTGAAGAGCAGTATTCTTTCATACTTCCTACACCAGCCTTGAAACCTGAAGGTATGAACTATCAGCTTGAAGGAAGCTCCTGGAACTGCATCCCTTCATCATTACCAAAAAAGTGTGCTGTCTTGTAGAGGATGCCAGAGAGATTAGAGTTGCTGACAGGGTGTCCCATCATCTCTGCTTTAAATTAACCTGCTTGACAATTGTGCAGGAACACAGTGTGTTATGGGGTTTTAAAGTGGACTCTTGTGAACTCATTCAACTAATGATATTAGTTCCATATTCCTTTCCAGGGTGGAACTTGATATATGGTCATTGATCTGGTAAACATTTTCTTTCCATTTCATCCACTTGAAATGTTAGAATCAATTTGCTTTTAAAAAGCAAGACCAATACTAGTTCGTGATTTAATCTAGGACTAGATAAAGTGCCTTGCAGTCTGTTACAATACAGTTCTGAGAGTTCTTGGTTATTTATATCTTATAAGGCATTGTGACTACCCAAGACATTGAACCAGTACCACAGTATTCAGTTAATATGAAGTAGCAAGCTTCAGGTAGAACTTAATCCTGCATAACCCTGTTCGTCGGACAGTCTCATTTCTACAGATCTTGTGTTCTGAGGCATGTTGGGATAACTGAGGGTATCAGCATCTTGTTGTTTCTCATGCTACCTATAGGGAAAAAGAAGTCCAGTAGCACTGTCTCTGAATTGAAGACAGCAAAACCACATATTGTGTGTCTCAGAAGGCTAAACATTTGGAGTAGGATATGGCAAACAAATGGGTCTCTATAAAGTAAATTCTATTATCATATGGATATTAGGACACAGAAAACTTTAATATGTCAGAAGTATGTAGAGCAATATGTGATCCATGGCCAGTGCTGGCAGGACGATAACAGCATGTAACCTTAGGTGCTTCCTTGTGAACAGTAGTTCCTGGTACTGCTAGAGACAAAGTGCTTTTCTGTGGGTGGTGAAGTGCTTGTGTCATTTGAGTCCCTTGACTATATGGTGTATGTCTCCATTGAACTGTAAAACAGGACACAACAAGAGTGAAAGTGAGAATATGGCAGCAGGTCCAGAGGACACAAATTGCAGAAGCAACAGATTCAGGTTTCCACATTCTTGCCCCTTTTTATTTTTTCAAACTTTGAGAACTTTCCATCCATTTATAGGTCTGTCATCACAAGGAGTGCCATGTCAGAGTGGCCAGATGTTCAGGTTCGCTTTAGGCAGCACTAGTTTACACCTCTGTCTCATGTGATTGTCAGCGACGCTCCCTTTCACTGTGAAATGTATCCCACCTCAGAGGAACCAATTGTGTGGCTACTCTGCCTGTGAGCACCTTATGCGGGACAGTGTGTTCATGGATTTCTGTATAGTGTTTCGGTGTCAGCTGGGAGCAGTCAGGGAACTAGACCCATTCAAGAGGCAGTCCATGGTTTTAGCGCTTATTGTAGAGAAGTAGAGAGAGGGAGAAGGTAGAGAAGTAGAGGCCGGCTGTGGCTATGTGGAGAGAGTGGGGGGAAGAAAATGGGGAGAGAGGGGAAGCAAAGGGAGGAGAGAGAGAACAAAAGAGTAAGAGAAGAGAGAGAGGAGGGGGCAAACACGCCCTTTTATAGTGGGCCGGGCCTTCCTGGCTGTTGCCTGGTATCGGGAAGGGGCATACCTGGCTGTTGCCAGCTAACTGTGGGGGTGGGGTCCAGACAGAATATCAGGGGCTTGGGGCGTTGCCCTACATGACTGATGGCCACAGAATTATGGAGAGCTGAGGGCTCATGTTAGAGGCCTAGTGTCTGGGAGCATGGCTAACGGTCTGTCCCTTGTAGAATATCTATGGGGTCTCCAGAGGTTAAGCCTCACTCAACCAGAACACAGACTGCCTTTCACAGTCCCACAGTTGTCGGTTTTGTGTGGCAAAGGAGATGATCTGAGAGTCAGGATTATATTTATCCAGGAAACTCCAAATTTGTCTCCTGGTCCGGAATTAAAAGATTAGTGGGGTGAGTCTAGAAGAATGGTTAGTAGGTAGACCTGTCAGGGTGGGATATAGTTTGAAGACATCGTTTTCTCACATAAAGGCCTAGTAGAGAAAAAACACAATGAAGAAACTCAATAATTAATACGGCTTTCTTTCAAGTGACATTTGGCCTCTCTCCATGGGTATTTTGTTGTTTGTACCAAGTCAGTGTTGGAAATGACTATGTGGAAGTGATAAAGGACATTCAAGGACTCAATAACATTTTTTTCTCACCAAAACTGATTTAGATATTACCACTATTAAGTACCCAGCATGCTAATAGCAGAGGCCAACTTTGAACCCGTGATCTAATGTTTACAGTACATGTGGTCTCCCAAGTGCTATGAATTATAAGGAAGGAGCAGAGGGCTATGTGTCCAGTATGGATGGAAAAGCAAAACTCCATCAGATAATAGGAGCAATTCTATCCCCTAGATGCTACTGCTGCTGTTGTGCTGATTTCTTTCTATCTATCAAATGGGTCAGTTGGAAAAGAGGAAAAGGATGCGACTCAGAAATTTACCTGTGTGTTTAGCTCATTCCTGACATTAAGCCTGGGGTGTAGGTAGCAGCACCATGACAGGAATCAAGAGCAGATAGAGAGACTACATTTCATTGTTTCACAAATTTTAAGGGATGATGTCAAGAATAGAATTCAGATGTGATTACATGTCTTTTCATGTTTCTTTTAGAGCCATTGTCTGCAATGGTAAGTCTCAGTGAGTGTCTGCTAGTCACCATAGGATCACTCTCCGTCCCATGTACCTTTTCCAGTCACTGGGAAGGAAGACTTAGTTTTTATCTTATGCATCTTTCCTGCCCTAGTATATGAAGCTTGGGAGGACAGAGCCCTGGCTGAAGAGGAAGTGGCAGGAAATTGTTGTAACATGCTCCCTAACATTCCTGAAGTTTTCTAGGTTGGGAAACATCTCAGGCTCTTTTTTCTTTGATCATATTCTGATCAGGGGATGGAGTGGAGTTTAATTTTATAGAGTCCAAAACCTGGGCTGGAAAACTTAGGAGAAGTGGAAAGAGAGGAGCAGGAGGCTCATTTTAAATGATGTCCAAAACTGTGTTCACAATCTCTTATTTTAGGCAGACTGCTCTGATGTGTACAAAGCTAGTCCCTGGTAGTAAGCATGTGTGGTTTCCTACACCCCACTTCCTGTGTTACTGCTATACAAATGACTCTTGTGTTTCTTCCTCTTGGAGGCCTCATTCTGCAAACCTTTATGTTACTAAGGAAGCAGTGTGGTCCTTCGTTGCTCCTCTGATGTCACTTAGGTTGGACAAGAAGTCTTACTCTGTCTAATTTAAACATTTATCTTGTGTGCATGTGTGTGCATGTGCTGTGGCATACATGCGGAAGTCAGAGGATGCTTTTGGGAGTCAGTTCTCTTTTTCCTATATGTGAGTCCCTGGGGATCAAACTCATGTCATCAGGCCTGGTGATAAGTGTCTTTGCTTGCTGAGCCATCTGGCTGACCTCAGAAGCATCTTCTCCATAGTACCAGGGCTTGGTCTTTTCATGGAACTTTGCTAATGTATAGTAGGCTTGAGTACACTTTTTTTGAAGTATTTTGAGATAATAGTATGTACAGTTACTGAGCGTGCTTTAGACTGTCTGTTTTGTAACTACTGTGATACCAGTTGTGTCCACTCTAATTTTCGAAGGATGGGACCATAAACCTGATACCTTGAACAGTGCTTAGGACATATGTAAATCTTCAGAGAACTTTGGATAAAATAAATAAGTTAATGAATAGCAAACAAGGGATGAGTATGCTTTTCTTTACTATTTAAATGAATATAAATAATAAGCATACAATTCCTGACATTTTCAGTGAGAAATATTCTTTATTTAAAACAGGCCAATTGCCTTTTCTTTTCCTAGATTAAATAAAATATTCTATAAATAAGAATTTTAAATCCAATATTTGAAACCGGTAATAGCAGTCAGGGTTCTCCACCAATCACCATTTAATAAGGTTTAAATGAAATACTTTGGAATTCTGAAACTAAGTGCTTTTGCGTAGAGAAAGAAGCAGTGTCACATTTCCTGGGCATAATAATGTCATGTAGTAAGAGAAATTGTATAATGCCTAAGACAGCTACATGCTAGACCACCAAGTGCTGACACTCAGACTTGCTCTGATATCATTGATAGTATTTCTAAGTCACGGAGACAGTTGATATGTTTTATTTAGATAAGAATGGAAGCAAGAAGGGACCTACACTATTTCTAGCCACTTGTATTTATTAATACATGCTTAGTGCTCTTAACACCTTCGCTGTGGAAGGGTAGCAAGTGTTTTAGCAACAAGGTACGCTATGGGAACAAAGCTGGAAAGCTTGTGCATACACAAAGTAGCTGCTATGTCTAGGTTGTCAGGGCTCTTGGAAACGCCATGCGTTGTGCACCTGGGGCTGGTGCACTTTGTTTCCAGGCATTAGTGGCTGCTGAGTGTCTGGGGACATGGTGATATCCATGGTTGCTTCTCCATCCCCCAGGGGTGTGGTAGCATCAGCACCATAGGTTTCATAAGTTTCTGCTAATTCAGGGGTGATCAGTGGGTCTGCAGCTGCAGGGGTGACTCCAGGGAGTCTTTGTCCTGAAGGACCCCTTGCCATGCTGGGGATGTGGTCATTGGGGAAAGCAATCAGTCCTGCATGGGCTCCAGGTGCCATTTGTGACAGGAGAGCGGGGTTTTCCCGCTTGCCTGGATTGGCCTCTTGCAGTGGAGAGCCTTCTGGACCCTCGCCTTTCTCAGGGCCTTTGGTTACAGACACTGGAGAATCTACTTCCACAGTAAAGTCTCCTCCCTTGGGTGAATTCTGATTCAGTCCCCTAAGGGTCTGCCTGAAGCCTCCATATCCTGGGAACAGAGTTCCATAGGCCATGGGACTTCCTCTTCCTCCCTGGGGAAAAAAAAACATCCATCAGTGACCCAGTTACTGTGTGTTACTCATTCCAAACAATTGTACATGATTGTATTCACTGAGAAGCTATAAATACTAACACAACAGCAGGTTGACTGACTGCTTTGTGGAAACACACTTCTTATTGAACCAGCTTTGAAATATATAGGGGAGGGGATTCTCCACTTATCTGGGTAGGGGAAGGCCTCTTTCAGGAAAGGCAGGTCTCTACTACTACTTGTCCATAGTTAAGAAAACAGTAAGCGGTTGAAGTGGTGCTACCATCATGAAACAAAACACAAGCTTCATTGTGCCTTGGTCGAGGGGGAGTGTTCTGGGGATCTTGCCCATGACATTTTTTCAGTATCTCTCAAATATAGCTCTATGTATGAGTTTTAACTCTTACTCTCCACCTATCTTTTTTCTGTCTCCCTCTCTGTCTCCTTCTCTTCCTCATTTCCCCTTCTCCCTTCTCTCTCCCTAGCCCTTTCCTTTCCTTTCCTTCTCCATCCTCTCTCCGTTCCCTCTCCGCTCTCCCTTACCCCCACCTGTGTCTCCTCCCTCCCTCGGCCCTCTCTTCCTCTCCTTCCCTCCTTTTCTCCCTTCTGTCTTTTTTTCTCCTCCCCCTCCCTCCTTTTTCTCTCCTCTTTCCAGTTGCTCCCTATTCTCTCCCTCCCCTTCACTCTCCTCCCATCTCCCCCTTCTTTCTTTCTTATTTATTTATTTATTTTTTTTTAATTTCTATATTTTTTATTTACATTCCCAATGATTTCCCCTTTCCTGGTTCCCCCCTCCCCGAACGTCCCATAAGCCCTCTTCCCTCCCCTGTTCCCCAGTCAACCCCCTCCCACTTCTCTGTCCTGCTATTCCCCTACACTGCTACATCCAGTCTTTCCAGGACCAGGGATCTCTCCTTCCTTCTTCTTGGAAATCAATTGATATGTGAATTGTGTCTTGGGTATTCCGAGCTTCTGGGTTAATATCCACGTATCAGTGACTGCATACCATGTCTGTTCTTTTGTGATTGGGTTACCTCACTAAGGATGATATTTTCCATTTCTGACCATTTGCCTAAGAATTTTGTAAATTCATTGTTTTTAATTGCAGAGTAGTATTCCATTGTGTAAATATACCACATCTTCTGTATCCATTCCTCCTTATTTATAATAGTCAGAAGCTGGAAAGAACCCTTCTTTCTTTTTTAAAAACAAAGTTTTAGAAAACGAGATTTCTCTGGAGGAACATATTAGTTCTAGCACTAATTCTAGAACTTAACATATTTCTTTTGCTGCCATGACCATGGGAGCCATAATCTAGGACTATTTGTACTTGATTTCTTTCTGAGTCAAATTCTCATGAAGTCAAGGCCGGCCTTGAACTCTTCTTGATCTTCCTGCCTCCACATCCTGAGGGCTGGGATTCTGTGCATCACCACCATTCTCAGCTCTGAAATGTTTTAAATCTTTTAATACTGTTTCAGAATCGAGCTGTCAGTTTTAGAGCAATTGAAGTCTAATAATCCTTTAGGTCCTTTTACAGTCTTTGCCTCTTGTAGACAGTCATCTGTAGCTGTTCTCCCTGGCCATTGTTTTGAGAAGAGTTAGAAGGTAGTACTCACAGGCATTTCTTCTGAACTCATGAAGCCAATTCTGGCAGGAGCATTCTGTTCAAAAGAAGCAGTGCGTCACTGTATGAACTTGCAACTATTTGTGACTTTTTTTTAATCTACTCAAGATAATATCAAAAGTCACTCAGTATCCCCTTAGGACTCAATAGTACTGTGTCCAGAGGCAGAGTACAGAGCTGACTGATTATTGAGTAAAGAGAGCCAATTTAACAGATTTAAAATTAACCTTTCCTTTAATGCAATTGTGTGTGTGTGTGTATGTGTGTGTCTAGAATTATGCAAATAGAAAAGTGTGCCACTTTACTATTTAAATCATGACTGTAGGTATTTAGGGAATATATATTTGGAATATCTTGTGTTAGGTATGGATTCTATAGTTTTTAGCCCTCAAGATATAGATTTCTAACTGCTGCTGTTTACAGAATATGGACTTACCAATTGGTTTGCTCCATAAGACATGTAAAACATTCCTGGGTAAAACTGAGCAGAACAAAATAGTTATAAAAAAGTGAATCTCCCCAAGATCAACCTTTTAAATAAGTTTCAAACACAGATGTGGAAATAGAAAGTAGTCACTTACAGCGGATGCTTTGTTGTGTGCCATTGGTCCCCTAGATATTGAACGGGCGATCTGGAACACCTTTAAGAGATGGAAAGCAGAAAAGGCAGTCAACACAACAAACCTCCACTGAGAGACTTTGAAGAGCTCCAGGAACATATTTTTTGATTGATTAGTGTGAAAACTTAGTATATAATATTTAGAAAAAGAAACTCAGAAATATGCTACACCTATACATAAATAAGAAAAGAAGAAAATTCAAACTTTTTGAAATATAGACAGTTTTTCTCCAAGAAAGAACCTTATTAAAATCTGTACTTACTGTTGGAAATTGTGGATCAGCAAAATCCATTATTGGTACCTGTGTCATGAGGAAATATTAAAACTGTCACTTGAAACAGACAAACTGAGTACACCTCTTGTTTGTGATTACAATAAAGTAATTTAAGATGTCTCTGTGTCTTATTATCTAAGTCTTGGGATAACCTATGCTTTTACAGTTGTATTGACATGAATTAAGTGAGCTGACAGGGAAAGATGAGAAATGTCTACCATGGGTTTGCTCTACATTATAGAGTGAACGATAATGAGGTTTGGAATTGGCACATACTTGAGTGGTTTCAATTTTGACTTTGCCATTAGTGGAATCCTTGGAAAATTTTGTAGCTTCTCAAAGCTTAGGTTTATTTATTGATTTTTTTTTGTTTTGGTTTTAGTCAGGGTTTCTCTGAGTAGTCCTGGATATCCTGGGACTCGATCTGTGGATCAGGGTAGCTTTGACCTCAAAGATCCTCTTGTCTTTTCCTCTGGAGTCCTGGGATTAAAGAAATGTCCCAAGCCTGGCATCTTCTTGGGTTTAAAAAGTTTCCTAACGCTTTCTTTATAGAGTGTAGTCAGGATGATATGAGGGAATGTTAAATGCCTGCCACATAGCACTGAGGTTACATAGCACCTTTCCTTTTCTGTCCATTGTTCTTTACCTTACAATATTAAAGGTAATTTTGTATAGCTGCATTTTATCTGCAGAGGACACAGTTACTGTACTATACTACTACCCACACTGAAAATTCCCAGGTAGTGAGCCTGAGCTGCTCTGAGGTGTCCTATTCCCAAGGAAAGGTCTCATTAAGTCAAGTTTAGAGAGGCAGATCTTTTGGAATCTGCTATCTCTGATGGCAAAAGTAGAAATGGATATTATGCCTCATGAAAGAATATTAATAATGTGTTCATCTTTTAGCATGTTAGGCCAGAGATGCGATTATCTAAACGTGCCCTACCAGTTGGGCTCTTTTTCATTGTGTTAGTGGGCGATCCTGATCTGACTTTAAAGAATTACCTCAGGTGTTGGTGGGTTCTCTGATGGCACCACTTGCAGCTCATCTGGTGCTATCAGCTCTCCTTCCTGCAAGGGCAGCTGTCCAGGGTGCATGGGAGGCTGAGGCCCTGGCTTCTGGGGTGTGACCTGGACACCGGTTGCAGCAGTGGGCTGGAGGAAGGGTTTCAGTCCTGGCTGGTGAGGCTGCAAGGATGGCTGTGATGGGAGAGGTGGGGGATGCACAGGCAAAGAATATTCATACTGTAGAGAAATTTGAAAAGAAAGTCAGAAAGAGATGGTTCAGTGAACCACGGTGCCTAGAATTTCTACAGCAAAGTACTTGGAGGCTTGCTGTTTGGAAGGCAGTAGTCTTGAAGCAGAGTTTACACAGGAGGCAGAGGTGATACTTCAGAGGAAGTATTTGAGAAAGTTTTAAACATACTTACCCCTCTACCTTTGTTGGGATCATTGTTTCATGGAGTGCGGAAATCTCCACACCTGCACTCTCTGGTGGAGTGACTCCTTCCTTCTGGGTAACCACCACTACCTGTGTGTATCTTTATCTCACCACTTTTTTACTGGATTATATGAATTTGTCTTAGTCTTGCTAGGACTAGATGTCCCAGGGTTGGGTGATATCCAAGGGGTGCTTCCCCTTTTCTGAGAAGGGGATGGGGTTATGGTGGGAGGGATTTGTAAGGGTGGGACTGGGAGGGGGCACAGCAATTGGGATGTAATGTGGATAAAAAAATAAATTACAAGCAAAAAAAAAAAGATTTTGTCAAAAACATTGTCCTAAGTCTACTGACAGAAAACAATCTCTTTTATCTTTATACCCTTGTATTTCACAGATTAATATTGCTACTAATAAGCACCTGGTGTATGATGGGTACTTGCAATATTTTGTGATTTAATAAAAGGAGAGTTAAAATAATTAAATGTTTCATCATCAATATATTTTGGAAGCAATCAAGTGAAGGAATAACCACTAATGACACAGTTCATATGATCAGTGTGGCCTTGTAGAAAATGCTGTTATGCAAGTCCGTGTAGAATTAAGAGTAACTGTTAAGCTATTGTGGGTTTTGTTTTTTATAAATTACTTGTGATTGGCTGCATACTATCTGTATGTTAATTGCATACTCCTGGAGCTGGTATGGAAGTCTCATATTAACTTGGCTCTGCCTTTCATCTTCAGCCATTGCCCATGTGCCAGCTCCTATCATGTCCATTACTTCTACCTCACAATTATCACCTTGAAATATGTCCTATCAGACTGGAAATTCCATGAGCCTTTGAGCCATTCTAACACGTCCTTATTTTCACCACCCAAACCACAGTTTGGATAATATGCTTATTAGAAACCTAATTAATAATAGTTGACAGATTAATATATTGGTTCCTCTTTGGCTCATTGTATTTTCAGTCAGGATGATTATTGTCATTTGAAATTAGTCTTTGGGTAATTATTTAGGAAATTTTGATTAAAATGAAAGTTATCAGTGTATAGTCTATTTTGATTTTTGAGTTTGTTCATTGTTATTCCTGATATCTTTACTGTAGGTCTCTTATTTCAGAGGCTATTTGAAATAAATATGCAAATTTAAAATAAAATATTCCCTAAGTAACAGGAGTTATAGGAGTTGATTTATTTGGTATTAGGGGAATTTTTGGTCAATTACTAATTTGCGTTTGCTTTTATTTTAAGAACAAAAGTAGGAAAAGATCTTAAACCTTGAGTTTAAACACATGGATGCAATTAGCTTACCTGCTGGGTTTCATGTTCCCTTGGTCCTATCCATGGGAAAGAATTATGCGGTGGGAGGAGTCCGTGCAACCATAAACTATTAAGTGCTTTTCCAAAGCCAAGTCTAGAATACTGACAGAGAGAAAGAAAGCATACGTACATTTCAGGATCATGAGATAGCAACCAAAGCAAAAGTGATGCTGGTTTATGTAGAATGGGTAAGCCAATTCTTTCTTCCAACACAATTAAATTATGTTGTGGATGTGTCACAATATACCATAAACTTGTTGGTGATCTATCACTCTGGAAATTTGTATTTGGGATCACTTATCAAAATTATTAGTGTAATAAATAATTTTATTTTACCTAAGGAAACTCAATGTATATATTTTGAGGGCTTATTTTGTTGATGTTTTGAGACAGGCTTATACTACAGCATGTCCCCCAGACTGACCTTGAATTTACATTCTTTGTGCATTAGCTTCTGAGTACAGGATATATTGTTTCTACTTTCATCTGCGAACACATATTAATATTACTAAAATTTGTCTTTTGAGACTGACTATGTAGCCTAGGCCGACCCTGAACTCACACCATTCTTTCTGTCTCAGTCTCCCAAAGACTGGGGTTGCAGGAGTGGGGCTCATGCTTGACTCTCACGCTTTATTTTGTTTAAGGCTTTCTTAGTCACTCATTTCTTCTTTTACTGTTTAGTTGTTTACCTATAATAAGTAAATGCTAGACACTACAGTACTGTTGCTGTCATAACCATAAACTATGAATGCTGGAATAAATATTTTAAAAAGTTTTTTATGATGATCTCATTCATCTCTCATAGTTACCTGAGAAAGTGCGTTGAGTCCCTGCAAGCTTCCCAGCTGTCTCATTGTCTATAAGAAAAAGTGAGTTAATGTTCTAACATATGTTAGATGTCTGTTTGATACAACTGAGTTCTCATGACAGTTAATATCATCAATACAAATCTTGGGATAAGGCAACTTGATTAGAGCTAAAGTAGACACAAATTATTACTGAAAGAAAGAAACGTAAAATGTAGCTTTGTCATTGACATGGTCAGTCTGAAAACAGTGTGCTTGCTTTTGCCATTGATTAAATGGGAAAATACTAGTTAATGTGGTATCACATTGAGACAAAGGAAAATAGTTCATTCAACTACAATACATGAACAGTTGTGAGAATATTACTTTATCAGCCCCTTCTTTTTCCCTCACTTAAATTTCTTTTTCCTTCCTTCCTTCCTTCCTTCCTTCCTTCCTTCCTTCCTTCCTTCCTTCCTTCCTTTCCTGAGATGGGTCTCCCTGGACAGTCCAGGTTGGTCTCCAACTCACAATCTTCCTCCGCTCTTCAGTCTCCCTGGATGCTGGGATTACAGGTGAACACCTAGCCTAGTTTTACTTTTTAAATGGGAAAAGAATATTGCTTGTATTGAATTTGAGCTAAAATCTGAGAGATTAAACACCTCAATGAAATTAGCTTCTATGTGAAATAACTATGTGGCCCACATATGTACTGATTGCACTCAGATGAAATCTTGCCTGACCTTGTGAAAAACTGATATTTATCTGTTTCCATTAGTTTCTTTTTTTTTTATTTTCTAAGTTTTTTTATTTACATTCCAAATCATTTCCCCTTTCCCGTTTCCTCCCTCCCCGAAATTATAAAAATTTTCCTATTTCACTGTGGTTTTCTAAATAAAAAATGCATTATTTATAGCTGCAGTAAAACAAAGGCAGCTTGTACAGGAGCAATAATAAAATAATGTTAATGCTACTGATAGGATTTTTGTTTTAGACAGCTAAAGTGTGTTTGTGCCATGAGACTTTATCATCTAAAATATAAGCAACAGAGCTAAATGTAAGCTGTTTCCAAGCACAAAATTACTGGTTTCAACACAGACAATAGTTCATTAATGCATATATGTTATTAATTGTTACAGTTGCTTTGACTCACAAATGAATGACCTAAAACTTAAAGTATCTCTGAACTTAAAAATGAAGTAGAATCATGAGATAAAGTTGTAGTGAATGTCAACATTTTTAGAATTCCTCAGAATGATAGTCAAAGATTTCTGGAATAGAAAGACTGAGAAACAAAACATGATGCTTATCTATAATCAGCGACATGTTAGTATAGAAATCACACACACACACACACACACACACACACACACACACACACACACAAACACACACTCACACACGCACACATACACACAATGCCCCTGATGATACATACCTCAAGGCTCAAACTAGCCATGCCAGGAGGTGCCATGCCTTGAGCCCCAGGTTGTTGAGGAAATGCCTAAATAGAAAGAAGAGTGGTCTTGAGTTCTTTGTTGAGAAACTTCTCTAAATATATGTTTGGAGTAGGAGGTCACTGCAGAATGAAATGTCTAGTGGAGAGGCTGCCATATTGGTTTATTACTCAGATGACTTGGGTTTTCAAATAGAATGAAGAATTAAAGTTATCTGGAGGAGTTATTGTACTTAGTAATTTTGCTCTCACATCGGCTTTTCTGTGTATGTTTATCTTAACCTTATGTTGCTTTAAAAGGAAACTGATTCACAATGAGAATAAAGTAAGGGAAGAAAACACAATATTTTTATACTCATAAATATAATTACCTGTAAAAGCAAAAGAGACAGGTATGAACTGAATTTCCTTGTGCTTTTTATAAATGGATGTGGTTTTGGTTGTGGAATATGATATGAGGTTATGCATTGAGAAAAATCATGTCCAGAACTTATCATGCTTCCTATTCAAAACTTTTAACAAGTCCTGTGTGCCATTATCTAAATATTATTTTAAGTTTAAGTTTTTGGATCTCTGTTTAAGTTTTTAGATCATGGGCTGGACTATTACGAGCACCCGTTGTTCTTCAGGGAACCTGGGTTTGGTTCCTAGCATCCATGTCAGGTGGCTCATAACCATCTGACATGACAGCTTCAGGGGATTTGATGCCTCTGACATCATTGGGAACCTGCACTTATGCGCACACACACACTTGTACACACACATATGCACAAATAAAAATAATAAAAATTATACTTTTAAGTTGTTTAGATCATACAATGGATATCTTTCCTTAAATTAAAAAGTATTCGTGTACTAAGTACTATGCTATTGTGAAGCATAAACATATTTAGAAATAGCTTTGCAAAAATATAAAATATTTCTCTTTCTAAACATCTTTAACATTTTCCATATGTTAATAAGCACAAACACCAGTGTTCGAGGGTGGGCGGAGACTGAAAGTATATAATTAGAGAAATTAGATATTTAAATTTAAAATTAAAAATTACTCACTTATTTTAAATAAAGTTTTGGTTATTAGCTCAAGCTGGGTTTGAACTTGTTATGTAGCCAAGGCTGGCTTCTAGTTCCCAGCTTCCCATGAGCTGGATCAAATCTGAGCTACTCTATCTACTAGAAACTTGGATTTTGAGAATTCTCTGATTTCATGGATATGCTCATTTAGTGTTAGTATTGTAATTCTTTCTTTCATTTATACTAGGAATACCTGTGTGTCTGTCTATCCATTTATCCCTCAAATATGGACCGCTGGGACCATTATCCTTCAGGAGTAAGCTGGTAAGGATTTCCTCCTTATACTTATTTTTTTTTAACCCTTAGTTTTTTATGCAAGTACCATTCCACATTCTGAATTATGGTGCAGATTTTCTAAACAATTCATTTTGGGTGCTGAAGGAAACGCACTAAAAATGTGCAGCAAACACTTCTGGCAGAGAAAAAGCTGAGCTTTGTTGACAAGAAGAGTGATTGTGTGTGCCTCTGTGCATGTGTACATGTCAGTGTGTATAACAGGAGGATATTCAAATTTTGGGGGTATTATGAGAGCAGAGCCTCCTTGACTTTTGTTGGTAAGTACCCAAATTCCACATTTTGGAGAGCTCTAACTACAGGGCAATGTAGTCTGCTTTCTACCTGCTTCAAGCTATAAAGAGAAACATTATTTACATGGATGTGACTAGACAGAGGATGCATTCCCTATGGAGAATTAAAAGCAGAAACACCTGATCTGACAGGCAGTCACTTGGGAAACACATGATTTCCCCATTGCTCAGGGTGACTCTAAATTACTAAGGTGTGGCTCACTGTATATTCAAACAGTGCCAGTGTTTTAGATTGATAATTGATGGCTGAAGTGGACCCCAGTCTCAGCTCATCCAAAGGCAAGTTAGGGAGACGGCCTCCATTTTTCTTTCATTTAAAAATTCATGTTGGGTGGTAGAATAGCTAAACGTGCCAGCTAATTACTAGCTTTAACTGGAACTACATGTTTAGTTTTATAACCATGTGATAATGTTGCTAATATAAAGAGACATATACTCCCCCAAGAGATATTTCCGCATTTCAATTTCATAGTGCTAGCAAGGAATGGATAATAAAACATAACGATAAATAGGATGCTGTAGTCTTTTACTTGCTAAAATAGTGACATGAGACATAAAATTTGTCTTTGAGATATTCTACAATATGGTTTGGAGTAGAAAAATTATATTTATTTATCACTTTTAGATGATAAGGCTGACATGTGACCTTTTATTCACCGGGAGCTACAGATCGAGCGAGTCCATATGGTTTGGAGTAGAAAAATTATATTTATTTATCACTTTTAGATGATAAGGCTGACATGTGACCTTTTATTCACCGGGAGCTACAGATCGAGCGAGTCCATGTCTGAACTGTAAGACAGAGTGTCCCTGGGGTTGCTCTAGTAGATGCAGGAGCCCGAGCGATCCCCTGGGATGGACTTACCGGGACGGCGAGACTCATTTTCACTAGGGACAGGAACAGGATCAGGCCCTTCATTTTGAAAAGTGGAATCTAAAACACAGGTTGGAAAATTACCTCAGGCAAAGTTGCACTCATAATGGTCAAAGTACATTTCTAAGAGTGAGTGTCAGTTCTTCCAAAGACAGTCAGGTTAAAAAACTCAAAAATGTAAAAGTAAAATGCTGCTAAACAAGTCACCTCAGGATGGAGTGATGAGCAGCTAACCTATGTAACTGAGTACTTATTTTTATGAAGCTGCAATTTGAATGAATGTTTAAGAACAACCTCCAGGAATATTCCTTAAACACCATGCTTCGCTTCATAAAATGCGTCCTGCAACCACCATTCCCAGAACTGTATTCTTTGTTTAAACTCAGATAGAATTTGAAATACATGGTTCATAATGCAGAACCATGTCAAAACTCAGCCTTCAAGTTAAAGTCGAGTATATTTATCTGCTTGGATAGTGATTTTCCTTCCTAAAAATAAATAATCTTGAGATGCATTTTGTAAGTTCACTCTTCTCACGAGAGCAGATGTGATCAGCAGGTGTGCTTATCCTCTCTACTTCTATAAGTTAGCACCATTATTAATACTCACAACCATAGTTCTAAAAAGTTGCACAAATAAGTTTATTTTCTTAGGTTAATGGTATTATATTTTCTGGAACATTCTAATGGTTGAAATAAGCTGTTATTCAGCATCTTGTGATAAATGAAGATAAATCTTCTTTGTAAAGGTTATCTGGAGATAGGAAAAGACAGTTTACAGCAAACACATGGATATGATAAAATCACATTTTACCTTAGATGTTGACATTCACTGTGCTCCCAGGCCTGATGATGCCAATCAAAACAGTTCTAAGAAAAGAAGATTAATTTTTTTTCTGGACTGTTCCTGGGGCTCTCTCTGTATCTCTCATTCTGGAAAGATCAGAAACCTTTATTTAAAGCGCCAATCCACCAATCAAAGTGAAGCAAATGCAGGAAAAAAATTGTGCTCCTGCAATTAGTCCACACCCTTGTGCTGCGTGTGAGGACACTGGGCCTGCAGGCTCTCATTATTTTAAATTGTAACCCAGCCCCTGCATTTATTCAGAGAGCTGATTGCAGGGAAGACAGTAAGGGGATAATGGACATGGGCTTTGAAGACAATCATTTTGGTGAGCTTTGGGAACTATATGTAAAAGGTGGAAAACAAGCCATTATCTGTTTTGTACAAATGTTTATCTGCAGATAAAGCTAGTGACCTGATGCCAGCACTCCCAAGATTTTGACCCTCTTGCTTATTGTAGTAAAAGAAATTTTTTACCACCACCACCACACCACACCCCACCAACACGCATATACCCCTGAGTGAAACATCAAATTACATCTAGGGCTTGAAAGGGAATATGAAAATATAGATCAGATGCTGAAGATTTTGTGACTTTTTTTTTCATTTCTGAATTTCCTAGGTATTTTCAGCTAAGGATAGTTGTCTAGAGATAACCAATTGAAAAAAAAATTAAGTTGTCTCCTCTGCAAGAATGACAGAAAATCTTTGGTCTGTGTTTTTTTGTGGGAAGAGAAAATAATTTAGAATATTCTACTGGAACCAAACAAATCTAAGATCACAATTCTACCTGTACCCTTTAGACACTCAGTTACCAGGCATTAGTGTCAAGCTTGATTAATAAGGTATCCTTGGGTCAATTAAAAAATACACATCAACATGGCCGGGGTCTGCTCCATGAGCAGATGAGAATGGTATGGATATAGACAGAGCACCAGCTTCCCTCTGCATCTATCCTAGGGTATGATTT
This sequence comes from Tokudaia tokunoshimensis, assembly GCA_036184795.1. Taxonomy (NCBI): domain Eukaryota; kingdom Metazoa; phylum Chordata; class Mammalia; order Rodentia; family Muridae; genus Tokudaia; species Tokudaia tokunoshimensis. The sequence goes on from BTHU01000014.1 coordinate 18,896,427, forward strand.
TGTACATGGATAACCATTTATGACCAGTTTCTGAAGAAGGGATGACTCAGTAGACTCTTCTGGAAAGTAGAGATTGTACCAATTATAGGGAACATTGAGGAAGCTGGTATTTTTAGAGAAAGACATCTTCATACTCAACTGCAGACCTAATAGCTTCAAATAATGTTATTTAAGAAGCTTAATACTGATCCTAGAAGACATAGGTTGTTAAGTGAAACCTCAGAGCTCGGCATGGGATACCTCCTTATGAGAGACTCCAGAGAGCCGCAAATATCTTAGCCTATTGCCATTATTCCTAGTTATCCATCATGGATACTAGGATCACATTGCTGAAGACACCACCACATACTTTGGTAGTAGGACACAGAGAGGTTAATTTCAAGCTGACTAGGAATCTTCCTCTCTGTTGTCAAACTTTTGTAGTGCTAAGAAATAGTATTCAGACCTCTGAATAAAAAACAAAAACCAACAAAAGCAAACACCACCACCACCAAACCACTGATGATCTTACCCAGCATTGGACCCCAACACATTACAATACTGACTTGCCAGGCAAGATGCACTCACTGGTGCAATAGTGGAATGACTGCACTGGGACAACCAACTGGATAGTGATTGCATTTGATGCCTTGTTTGTTTTATATTGGCCATCTACTACTTGTGCATGGGGCCTACTTTTAAGTGATTTGTAAATCCCATGAGACTCCACTGGAGAAATCTAATTTTCCTTTACTAGCAGTTATCAATTGGAGATAGCTTCTGGGTTAGGAATGGAGGCTTGTCTCCACTTCCATTCTCAGTACTGGAAGCCTATCGGGACTAGCCCTAGGCATGCTGCCGCAGTCTCTGGGAGTTCATTTGGGCCCAAGTCTAGCTGTGTCTAGATGGCCTTGTTTCTTTAGTAGCTTCCATCCCCACCAGCTCTTACAGTCTTTCTGTAAGACTTGAACCCCAAGGGGAAGGATTTAATGGAGACATACCATTTACAACCTAGTTTTTTAAGGTCTTTGACTCTCTGCATACTACACAGTTGTGGCTCTCTGTATTTGTTCCCATCTACTGTAGGAAGAAGTCTTTGTGATGATGGCTGAGCAAGGCATAGCAGAATGTTGTTAGGAGCCATTTTATTGCTGTGTCCTTTTAGCAAAACAGTAGTATTTGGTTTTCTCCTAGTTCTCTGGCCTGACTATTTTTAAGTTCTTGGACACCTGAGCAGTGTTGGATATGGATTCTCTCTCATGAACTGGGCCTTAAACCAAATCAGATATTTATTGGTTACTTCCACAAGATTTGTGCCACTGTTGCACTAACGCATCTTGCAGGCAAAATACCATTGCAGATCGAAGAGTTTGTAGCTGGGTTGGGGTTTACCCTTGCCCTCTGGGAGAGTGCAGAGTACCCTCCAGTATCATGAACCCTCAAAAGAGTCAATTTTTTATGTATTAACAAGCTTGATTTCTCTGTATGTAATGAGTTAGGTAGGTGTTGTTTTCAGTGATAGGACCTTACGATCAGTTTATGGAGAACAATCAACAGCTATAATAATAGTCTGAGTTGTCTGGGAGTTCCATAGGCCCCTTTGGTCAAGAACTAGATTAGATGTAACCTATTCCTGGAACTGGAGATTTTATTTGGTGATGAGAGATGTTTAGTTGGGGCTTTGTCTCTTCTGTTACTTGGTGATGATTCCATTTAGACTTCTTTTATATGTGTATATATTTTAGGAAGAATCTACTGTATTAGGTTTCAATATGTCCCTTCAAAGGGCCCTTGGTTTTAGATGTTGCTCCCTGGATATCCTCCCTCAACCCTCTTTATTTGAGCATCCCATTCTAGCCTCTATTTGATCCTCCCATTTCACTCTCCCCCACATCTTTCCTTAACTATGTATTCTATTTCCTCTCCTAGGTAGAATCCTCCCTCCCTGCTAGTCTCTAACTCTATACCTAACCTCTGTGGTTATACAGATTTTAGCATGCTTATTGAAGGCTTTAACAGAAACACATACATATAAGACCATACATACTATATTTGTCTTTTTGGGTTCAGTCAGCTAATTTGTTTTCTTGCACCATTTATTTACCCCTCTTTTTACAGCTGAGTAATATTCCATTCTGAAAATGCATCATATTTTCTTTATCCATTAATTTGTTGACAGACATCTATACTGTTTCAATTTTCTTGCTATTATGAGTAGAGCAGCAATGAACATGGTTGAGCAAATACCTCTGTAGCAGTAGGTTGTAGAGTCTTTTGGGTATATGCTCAAGAGTGATAAAGCTGGATCTAGAGATAGATCTATTTCCAGCTTCCTAAAGAGCTACCACACTGATTTCCATAGTGATTGTACAAGTTTGCCCTCCCACCAGTGATCAGTGAGAGTTACATTTACTCAACATCCTTGCCAACAAGAACTGTAATTTGCTTTATGGATCTTGACCATTCTGACTAGTGTAAGATAAGGAGGTTTTTTTAATTGCAGTTTCCTGATAGCTAAGGATATTGCACATTTTCTTAAGTGTTTCTCAGTCATTTGTATTTTCTCTTTTAAGAATTCTGCTTAGATATGTACCCCATTTTAAAAATTGGTTTATTTGTTTTCTTGATATTTTGAGTTCTTTGTATATTTAGATAATGGTTCTTGATTGGATGTGTAGTTGGAAAAATCCCTTCCCCATTCATTGCCTGCTGCTTTGTCTGAAGGACACAAATCTTTCACAGAAGCCTCAAGACAGACTCAAGATTCGAGGGTGTTCTTTGCCATGTAGAAGTTTCATGAGGTTACATTTATTAATTGTTCTTGGTGCCTGCGCTATTGGTGTTCTGTTCAGAAATCCTTTTCCTGTGTCAATGAGTTCAAGGCTATTTCCCACATTCTCATCTATCAGATTCAGTGGTCATGGTCTTATGGTGAGGTCCTTGATCCATCTTGAGGTGAGTTTTGTGCATGGTTATAAGTATGGATCTATTTGGATTCTCCTATAACAGATATCCACTTTGTCCAGCACCATTTTCTGAAGATGCTGTCTTTTTTTCCAGTGTGCATTTTTGGCTTCCATATGAAAAAATCAGTTAGCCATAGATGTGTGAACTATGTTTTGGTTTTAATTCTATTTCATTGACCAATATGTTTGTTTTTATGCCATTACCATGCTATTGTAAATTACTATAACTCTATAGTACAAGGTAAGATCAGGGATGGTGAGACTGCAAGCAGTTCTTTTATTTTTTTAGGATTGTTTTAGTTATCCCAGGTTTTTTGTTTTTATATATGAAGCTGGGTATTTTTAACTTTCAAGATCTATGAAGAACTGGGTGGGAATTTTGATGGGGTTTCATTGAATCTGTAGGTTGCATTTGGTAGGATGGGATTTTTTTTTACAATATTAATTCAACCAACACATGAGCATGGGAGATTTTTCTCTCATCTGAAAGTTTCTTTAATTTCTTTCTTCAATGTCCTAAAGTTTTTATTATATAAGTCTTTCACTTACTTGGTTATACTTACCTCAAGATATCTGTCTGTCTTGAGGCTTCTGTGAAAGATTTGTGTCCTCATTTTTCCTTTTTCCTTATTCTGATTGCCATTTGCATGTAGGAAGGCTATTGAACTTTGTATATTCATTTTGTATTCTGCTACTTTGCTTAAACTCCTATAGGAGTTTTCTGATGGAACTTTTAGGGTCATTCATATATCTATATATCTATGTATCTATATATCTATATATCTACACACACACATACACACACACACACATATATATATATATATATATATATATATATGCACATCACCTGCGAATGAAGATAATTCGACTTCCTCCCTTCCTGTTTGTATCCCCTTGATCTCCTACAGCAGCCTTATTACTGTAGTTCAGCTAGGTTGGGGTGACAACAGAAACAAAACCAAACTTCCTTTCATTGGAAGGGTAGAACCTCTTATGCAACACATAGCTAATGAACTAAATCTATATGCCAAGCTCTCATAAAAAAATCACAAATGACATGAAGGATCAAGGCTCTGTGTCTCCCCAGAAGACTATTAGTCCTACAAAATGCTCTTAAGTGGGAATCATCTATGTAAACCTCAGGACACAGAATTTAAAATGACAATCATAAATGCACTCAAAGAACTCAAGGCATTTAACCATGACATTACCAAACAATAAAGTTCAAGAGGATGAAAATAAACTCTCAAGTGAAGTTTAACAAAACAGTCATAACTGAATAAAATAAAAAAGACAACTCAATATTTACAAACTGGATTCAATAAAGAGGTACAAATACTGAAAATAAAGCAAGCTGAAATGAAGATAGAATCAAAACATTCTAACGCCCAATAAGTTACAAATACCCAAATACATGAGGCACAGAGAGTACTAAGCAACCAGAAAAGAAACTCTCCACGACAGATCATAATTAAAACACCCTTCTATAGAAAAAGAAAGGGTATTGAAAGCTCTAAGAGAAAAGCTACAAACTACATATGAAGACATCAGAATAGCAGTTCACTTCTCAATAGAAACTTTAAAATTAGAAGAATTTGGAGCAAAGTCCTCCAAGTCCTAAAAGATCACAGATGCTAATGCAGATTACTCTACAGGGCAAAACTGTCTGCCATAGTTAAAGGAGAAGGGAAACCTTTCCATGCTGTAAAGAGGCTACAAGAATTTATGTGTACCCCCTGGACATGGTGGTGAACACCTTTATTTCCAGCATTTGAGAGGTAGGGGCAGGTAGATCTCTATAAGATGGAGCCCAGCCTGTTCTACTTATCAAGTTCCAGGTCAACCAAGGATACATAGGAAGACTCAAAACAAACGAAAATAAAACAAAGAATTCATGTGCACCGAACCAGCCCTACAGAGAGTACTGGAAGCAATATATTGAGCTGAAAAAAAAAAAGGAATATGCATACTGAGGAGACTACAGAAACAAGTGAAACTATAAATCAAATACAAGGTATGACTAAGTATACAAACAGAAAAAGTTACAAAATCATAGTACTCACACATCTTTCAATAATAACTTTAAATGTTATTTGGCTCAACTTTCCAACCAAAAGATACAAACAAGTTAGTCGAATGAATCGGAAACAGAAATCCATCATTTTGTTGTCTACAGGAGATTCATTTTATCTTCAAGGATAGGTACCACCTTAGGGTGAAAAATTTGAAAACAGTTTTCTGAGCAAATGGGGCTAGGAAAAAAATAGGTTTTGCCAGCCTAATACCTGATAAAATAGACTGCAAACTAAAAATAATCAGAAGAGACAAAGAAGGATGCTTCCTTTGATCAAGAAATGATTAAAAAAGAGTGCATTACAATCCTAAGCATAGATATACCAAATTTTGGTGCATCCAATTTCACAAAAAGCATCCTACTTGATGGGAAGCTACAGATTAATGCCAATCAAGTAATAGTAGGTGGTTTTAATGCCCAAATCTGTGTGATGTACAGATCATCTGAACAAAAAAAAAATCAAAATTAACTGACCTCATCTCTCAAATGGGCTCATCAGATATCTACAGAATATACTAGCCAAACATCAAAAACCACACATCTACTCTTCATCCCATAAAGTTCTCTGAAATAGACCGCCTATTGGGATACAAATTCAACAAATACAGAAAAATTGAGAAAATTACATGTATTTAAATCTGACCACAATGTAATAAAGCTTGAAATCAATTTTACAATATTATCTAGAAGGTTCAAAACACATGGAGAGCAAACAATACACTAATGAATGTTGGGTCAAAGAAGAAATCAATAAAATGCTTATCTTTCTCTAGGGACTCTGCAGATCTTGTACAGCCTTTGATCCATTACTTTGTGTCAGCTGCCAGTACCTGGAGGCACTGTACCTGGGACCCACTGACCACACTAGTCTGTGAATCAGAGAGGCAATCTTTAAACTGCTTGCTGTCATCCATTGCAAATTCCTCAGTTTTATCCCACCCCCTGAAGCAAACCACTTATACATCTGTCTTCCCTCTTAGAAACACTCCCTACAAGGCAACCCACAGCCACCACACATTCATGAGATCCAGAGAGGACAATAGTAACCAACAAATGGAACACCCACCCTCAAAGACAATATCAGATACTAACACCTAAAGTTATAAAAATCTCAAACCCAGATACCTAGACACCTTTGCAAAAACAGTATCGTTAACACCCAAGGCAATCTCCACCAGAACCCTGAAATCCTACTACAATAGGTCTTAAGGAGCACAAGATAAAGACTTCAAAACAGCAATATGCCCAAGAAGAACGAAGAACAAAGTATGGATACTCTTGTCCTTCTTAGAAGGGGGAACAAAATACCCACAGAAGGAGATACAGAGACAAAGTGTGGAGCAGAGTCTGAGGGAAAGATCATCCAGAGACTACCCCACTTATGATCCATCCCATATACAGTTACAAAACCCAGACACTATTGTGGATGCCAACAAGTACTTGCTGACTGGAGCCGGATATAGCTGTCACCTGGGAGGCTCTGCTAGTGCATGACAAATACAGAGGGGGACACTCTCAGCCAGCCATTGAGCTGAGCACAGGGTCCCCAATGGGGGAGCTAGAGAAAGGACCCAAGGAGCTGAAGGGGTTTGCAGCGCCATAGGAGGAACAACAATATGAGCCACCAGTACTCCCAGAGCTCCCAGGGACAAAACCATCAACCAGATAGTACACATGGCGTTACCCATGGCTCCAGATGCATAGGCAGGAGAGGATGGCCTTGTTGGACATCAAAGGAAGGAGAGGCCCCTGGTCCTGGAAAGGCTCGATGCAGCAGTGTAGGGGAATACCAGGACAGGGAAGTGGGAGGGGGTTGACTGGGGAACAGGGGGAGGGGAGATGGCTTATGGGACTTTCGGGGAGGGGACAGGAAAGGGGAAATCATTTGAAATGTAAATAAAGAATATATCTAATAAAAAAAGAATATGTTCAAGGACCTTGAAAAAGCTATGAAAAAAATCTCTTATTGAAGGTTGTGAAAACATAAACACTGGAATGAGGCAATGAATACAACTCAAGACATGAAAGTAGAAATGGAATCACTAAGAAAATCCAAACTGAAGTGAAAAATTTAAGAAGTCAAACACAAACCTCCAAAGTAATCCTCACTAACAGAGTACAAACACTTGAAGAGTGAAACTCAGGCATTTAGGATAAAATGGATGAAATGGACTCTTCAGCCAAAGAAGATATTAAATATAAAAAAAGCCAGGCAAAAACCATCCAAGGAATCTGGGAAAGCGCAAGAAGATGAAATCTACAAATAATAGAACGAGAAGAAGGAGAAGAAACCCAGGTTGAAAACACACCAAATATTTTCAGCAAAATCATAGAAGAAAATTTCCCTAAGCTAAAGAAGGAGGTGTCTAATAAGGTACTAACAGCATACAGAACACCAAGTAAACTGGACTAGAAAAGAAATTCCCCATGACACATAATCAGAACTCTAAATATATGGAACAAATAATGAATGCTTAAAGTTGAAAGGGAAAAAGTTCAAGCAATGTAAAGGCAGACCTATTAGAATTATACCTGACTTCTCAATGGAGTCTCTAAAAGCTAAAAGTCTCTAAAAGCTAGAAGACAGATGTCCTGAAGACTCTAAGAGATCACAGATGCCAGCCAGGACTACTATACCCAGGAAAACTTTCAATCACAAGAGATAAAGAGAGAAAACCTGTCCATGATAAAATCAAATTTATGCATCTATTCTATAAATCTAGCCTTTCAGAAGCTACTTGAAGGTAAATTTTAACCTGGAGATGCTAACCACATCCAAGAAAACATAAGCAATAAATAATCCAAGACCAGCAAAACTGCTCATTGATAACTCTCAACATTTAAAGATCTTTGTTCTCCAATAAAGAGACACAGACTAACAGACTGGATTTGAAAATAGAACTCACCCTTTTGTTGTATCCAAGAAACATACCTTAACATCATGGATAGTCATCACCTTGTGGGAAAAGGATAGAAAAAGGCATTCCAAACAAGGTGGTGTAGTCATTTTAGTCTCTGACAAAATTGACTTCAAACCAAAACTAGTCAGAAGAGATAAGGAAGGACACTACATGCTTATCAAGGAAAAATCTACCAAGAGTATATTGCAACTCTACACATTTAGGTACAAACACAGGACACCCAGATTTATATTAAAAAGCACTGCTATAGCTAAAATCACATTTAAGCCCAAACAGTGATAATATGTGACTTCAATACTCCCTTTTCACCAATAGACAGGTCATCCAGACAATAAATAGAGAAGTGCTGGAGATAAATGACATCATAAATCAAAAGGACACAAAAACAAAAGAATATGTCTTCTTCTCTGCATCTCATGGAACTTTCTCCAAAACTGACCACATGCTTAGACACAAAACCTCAACAGATACATGAAAACTGAAACAACTTCCTGCATCTTATCTGATCACCATATATTATAGCTGGATATTAACAAAAGAAACGACAAAGTTTACAAAAAAATAAAAAATGAACAACTTATAAATGAACGAAGAATGTGTTAAGACAGAAATCAAGAAGGAAATTAAGACCTTTATAGAATCGTTCTGGGAGGTGGTGGCACATGCACTCAGGAGGCAGAGAAGGGTGGGTCTCTGCTAGTTCGAGGCCAGCCTGGTCTACATACTCCAGGACAGCCAGGGCTAAACAGAGAAACCCTGTTTTGAAAAAACAAAAAGAAAGAAAGAAAAAAAAGTCTTCAGAATTGGATTAAAGTGTCAGTACATTGCACCAAGTGCTTACATTAAACAAACGAAAGCCTCCAAACTCAAGAGATCTGATATTAGCAAGTTAATGGCACACATGTAAGCTCTAGAACAAAACCAAGAAATCCAAAAAAGATTGGTGGCAAGAAGTAAAACTCAGGGCTAAAATAAACAAAATGGAAACAAAAATTACAAAGAATCAATGAAACAAAGAGTTGTTTTTTTGGGAAGATTAATAAAATTGACAAACTCTTAGCCAAATCAACCTGATGACATAAAGAAGATCCAAATTAATAAAAATTAGAGATGGAAGGGACAACAGACACTGAGGAGACTCAGAAAAACATAATTTAGCAATCTCTACTCCACTAAATTGGAATACCTAAAAGAAATGGGTAAATTTCTTGATATATACAATCTACCAAATTTAAATCCAGATCATACAAGCAATTTAAAAGGATATATAGCCTCTAGTGAAGTAGAAACAGTAATTAAAATATCCCAAATGAAAAAAAAACCCGGGGTCAGATGAACTTACTATACTCTTAAAGAAGAATTAATATCAATACTACTAAAATTATTCTGCAAGATAGAAACAGAAGGAAAATTGCCTAATTCTTTGTATGAGACCACAGTTACCCTGATATGCAAACCACACAAATACTCAACAAAGAAAGAAAATTACAGGCCAATTTTTTTAATAAGCGTAGATGTAGAAATTCTTAACAAAATAATTGGAAACTGAATACAAAAACACATCACAAAGATCATCCATCATAATCAAGCAGGCATCATCCCATAGATGTATGGATGGTTCAACATAAATAAATAAATAAATAAATAAATAAATAAATAAATAAATAAATAAATGTAGTCTACTATGTAGTCAGACTGAAAGACAAAAACTAAATGATTGCTCAGATGGAGAAAAGGCCTTTGAGAAAACCCAGCACCTCTTCATGCTAAAAGTCCTGGAAAGACTATTGGTACAAGGGTCATGTTTTCATACAATAAAGGAAATTTACAGCAAGCATACAACCAACATCAACCTAAATAGGGTTTATATGTGCTTCAAATCTCTTATGTTTGGGAAATACTGTTTCTTTGGAGTCCTCTACCTTATCTAGCTCTTACAATTTCTCTGCTTCTTCTGCTTAGATCTCCAAGCCTTGAAGGGAGGGTGTATGATACTGATATCCCATTTATCAGTAAATCTGGGAAGAGTTGGGAGAGGGTGAGTCAATACAATCACAATTCATTTTATGTAATGCTTAAAGAACTAATAAATAAAAAAAATGAGATGCCACTGTAGATACAATGAAATACAATGACTCATTAGAGAATGTATTGAAAGTCTACATAAAAATGCTGGGGAGCTGCTACTTGCTACTATGAGGTATTTTTAGGTCTGTCCAACTCTCTGAGTCCATACTCCTCTATGTTGAATTTTAAAATGTAAGTGCTTTGATTCTTTTATTCCCCCAGCAAACAACCCTTTACATGTGCTTCTAAAAGTAACTACAATAAACTGACTGTATCACTAAAGTAATTATCATCTTAACCTGGTTTATTGAATAAAATTTTTGACATTTATTATTATTATTATTATTATTATTATTATTATTATTATTATTGTGATGATGGTGATGATGATTAGGTGTGTGAGTGTGTGTGTGTATGCATGTGCTTTATAGTGCACAAACATAGGTCACAGGAACACATGTGGGAGTTGATTTTCTCCCTCAACCATTTGGGTTCTGGGTATTGAACTTAAGGTTTGATAGCAATTACCTTTATTGCTGAGCAATCTTGCTAGCCCATATTATAATTTTTTGATGGACAATTAAGTGAGGTTAAGTGAAAACACCTCCATGGAAAGGATTTGTATTTCACACTAATTTCTTACATAGTAGATGCTTCAAATGTATCAGTTAGTCAGATTGATCTCATTATCTGCCTTCTTTGCCTTTCTTGACATGGTAGATTTAAAAGCAATATATTAAAGAACCCCAAACAGTGAACAAATTTGGCATTACTCCTTTATAAGTAAGGGGGGGTTATGAAAGAATTATATATAATAGGCACAATTTGTTATGTAAATTGTCTACTTGCCTGATGTGTTATATTGTAACTTCTAAATTATTGTGCACTCTTTATGCTATAGAAAGGCCACATATATGTACTTTTGGGAAAAACAAATATTGATTCATATGCCAACGTGGAATGTCTTCTGCTTTTCGTCTGTTGACTATGCCTGCTGACAGAATCAGTTTTACACTAGAAATGGTATTTGACTTTTTCTCTGTCCAGAAGATTCTTTTATAAGAAACTAGAGAAGTTAACCAACATAGCTGTTCTGATCAGATAGCTGCTGAGTTTGCTAAAGGTCTATACATTCATGATGTATAGACCACCATATTAGGCTTAATGAAGGAATGGACACTTCCTCCCCCAAATATTACAGTCAAATTGAAGACACAATATGTGACATTGAAACAAGAACTGACATGGGATATTTTGGGAAAAAACTGTAAATGAAGCAGGACATGAATTGCTGAGAAGAATGTGGGCTCTTTTGGCTTTGTTGGGAGAGGTTCATTGGTCTCTAGCTGTGTGTCTAAGACAAGGCTCTATTTTTCCATACTACTTCTTACCTGTAAATTTACAGGTAAGAAGTAGTATACTTCAGAGTATAACTGAAGGACCCAAATAGGAGTGAACACAGTGTGCTCTTAGAGAAGGGCCTAACACAGTGCAAACACATCATTAATGCAAATGGATACTCATTCAGCATAGGCTTAATTGCAGAAGCATTCTTACAGAAGATAGAAAAATTTCTTAATGATTTTGTATTAATTTTTTCTGTATAGCCCAAATGCTGCACCCTCCCAGTCCCCTCTAGCAGAGTTCTTCCCACTTCCTCCCCTTCATCTCTGAGAGGATGGTCTCACCATGGGTATCTCCCCACCCTGGAGCATCATCAGGTCTCTACAGGATCAAGTGTATCCTCTCCCACTGAGGCCAGACAAAGCAGTCCTCTGCTTCATATGCGCTGGTCCAGACCAGCCCATGTATGCTCTTTTGTTGGTGGTTCAGTCTCTCCAACAAGTGCTGGTCTAACTGTTGTTCTGCACATAGAAGAATGCAAATTGATCCATAGTTATTATCCTGCACAAAGCTCAAGTCCGAGTGGATCAAGGACCTCAACATAAAACTGGACACACTGAATCTAACAGAAGAGAAGGTGGGAAATTACTTTGATACAGGAGAGAATTTCCTGAACAGAACACCAATGGTTCAGACTCTAAGATCAACAATTGATACACGGGAACTCTTGAAACTGAGCAAAGGATACTCTGGAAGTCAATATGGCAGTTTTTTAGAAAATGGGAAACAGTTCTACCTAAAGATACAGCTATACTATTTCTGGGAGTATAACCCAAAAAATGCTCCAAGGGCATTGATCCACTGTGTTCATAGCAGTTTTTATTCATAATATGCAGAAATTGGAAGCAACCCAGATGTGCCTCAATTGAAGAATGGATACAGAAAATGAGGTTCATTTACACAGTGGATACCACTCAGCTGTTAAATACAATGACTTCAGGAAATTAGCAGGCAAAGGGATGGAACTAGAAAATATCATCCTAAGACAACCCAGACCCAAAAGGACATACATGGTATGTACTCACTGATAAGTGGATATTAGCCAAAAAGTACAGAATATTCATGATACAGCCCACAGACCCAAAGAGTTAAACAAGAAGGAAGGGCCAAGAAGATGCTTAAATCACACTTAGAAAGGGGAACAAAATAGTTATGGGAGGCAGAGGGAGGGAAGGATCTGGGTGGGAGAGGGGAGAGAGAGGGGAATAGGGGTCAGGAGCAGGTGTGGGGAGAGGCAGAAGGTACAATTTAAATGTTGGTTTGCCTGTGATGGATATAGACTGACAGGCAGACTTCTCCCTTAAGAAGAATCTGTGACTGAATGAGCTGTTTACATAACGCTGAGAGTAAAGCAAATCAGCTAAGGTTAACTATTGGTGAAAAAAAATCACCAGGAAGATAGAATATGATTATAATGCCAAATATAATGAGCTTTTGTTTTTCTTTTTTGAAGATGGATAACATGAGGCAAATTAGAGTAGCTCTACCTCCAACTCCTTTTTATTCATTTAAGCTACTTGTAGTCAAAATACATTACCATGAAAATTGAAATCTTAAAATAGCCTTATATAAACCCTTATAATTAAAACAAAAAATTCAAGGCTTTTATTCCAGCTTTTAGAGTTTTTTTAGCCATAAGTATAAAATTTGATATTCATATTCTCATATAAATGAACATTATTACTGCATTTTATTTATTGTCTTTTCTATGTTCCTAGTCTTGTTTTTGATTTCATCTGATCCTTACTTCTGAGTGACTCTTGATACAAATAATGTTATTTTTGTAGATGAAGAAAGTGAGTTGAGTAGGATTAAGTAGTTGCTTAAAGCAATACAGCTTATAGGAGACAATCTGGGTTTAAGTATCAAAGTTGAACTCTTTTTTAAATATTGAGCTATTTCTTGATAGATATGGGTTACAGTATTGACCAAAGCATTAATGTCATGACTTTCAGACACTGTACCACAGTGTACATATGAAATGTTGGTTTAGATACCATCAGAACTTCCCTCCCCCTTTTCGTCAAATTTCTTGAACATCAAGTCTCAGGTGGACTTTGAGTTTCTGAATTGTACAAGGTATATGATAATGCTTGGTGGCTGTTGTAAAAATGCCCAGATGACCAAATGGTGGGTGCACATAAGAACTCTCAGAAGGCGGCAGGCAGGATTCCTTATCTAGACCCTGTTGCTTGCCTTCCGTCATCTCAGCATTTAAGGCTGAAGCACAGAAATGCAGAGACCACAAAACTGCAAAGAAAATAACAGAGGAAATACAGACAGAGAGAAGCACATTTGCTTGCCTTGTAGGCAAGCAGGATGTATTTATCTCTGCCTGGCTGTGCTGCACATATCCAGGATGTAATGAAATCCAGCCTAGAACACGGTGGGGGAGAATGTCTAGTAAGCTCTCCTTTCAGACTATACCTTGCATCTTCCTTCTTGTTATATTTATTCCTTTCAAGAATTCTAAGGGACTAGTATTAGGACCCTTATTGAGTAATGGGGATAAAAGAGCTTTTCAATCTGCTCAAGCGAGGCAGAATCAAATTTCCAATCCAGTTTGGGCTCAGTGACCATGGCTGTCCCACTAATCCAGCATGGACACTGAGGAAGAACACCTGCTCACCATTAGCTTCCCAAGGGATTTGAGAAATGATACATGGGAGACTTTCTGTATTACACTGTAGATTTGTTCTGACAAACCCAAAGTGATCCTTTGAGAACAGGTTCATGTCATATATTAGTAATATATTTTGTGCCTCCAAGAACACTACTGTCTCTAAAAACTTCGTAGGAATGAAATTTTGAAAACTTACCCCAAACTTAGTTTTCTTAAAACACTTAGAAGGATGGGTTCTGTGGAATAGATGTTATGAAATTATATATAAAGTAAGTCTAGCACAGCCCGAGAAGTGAATGCCTGAGAGTCAGAAGAGTCATTTACTTTCATATTATCACCGCTGTCATATAATAGGGATTAATATTTGTTAAATAAGTGAAAAATAGGCAGACATGTGGCATTTCCTCCTAAACTATTCCAGCCATGAAAGGGTGGCAGAAAGGTGTGAGGAGAAAGGCTGCCACTCAGCACTACATCAAAGGATGCTCATGTCATCTTTCTTCATCATCAGATGCATTCTATGTACATAAAATGATATACATTAATCAAATGTCTTAATATTTAATCAAGCATATTGTATATTAATTAAATTTTTATATTATTTAAGTATATCTTGAATAATTCTTACATTCCACAAGAAGTTGGAATGGAAACAAGAAAGTACTTCTTTGTTAGATGCCTGCTAAATAATGGAAAGTCAAGTAATTTTGCTTTCATACCATTGATGTCTCAGTCTTTGGAGATAGTCACACAAACTAAGAGGTTAGGAGTCATGCTAAAGATATACATCTGGTAAGCGTGTCAGAATTTTAAAGCCAAACTAGTTTTTAAAACCAAAACTACTCTTCCCTCCTGATATGTCCCCTAATCAAGAGACAGACTTTGGTTTAGGTTCTACTAATACAGTATTGCACACTTTGGGACTTTTATCTGTCTTGAACATGTGATGCTTTCCGTGAATGTTTACTGAGGACAGTCTCTGTCCATTTCTTGGTTCAGTGTTGTGAGCCTCAGAGACACGAATGCTCATTCTGAAGAGTTGCTGAGAACTGGCAGTCTCTGATTAAAGACCTAGATCATGCTGGAGAAAATCATATTTTCCCACTATGCATTTTTGTTTGATAGGCAATGTCTGAAGGTGTCTGTGGGAGGTAATTATCCAGGGAAAATATAGGTCAGAAATACCCAGAAATGGGTTTCTTTAATTCAGTGACTCATTAGCAGAAAGCAAACCACAAGAGTCATCATATTTAGGGTTTTAGTTTTAGGGTTTTCATGAGTCAGCTAGGAAACCAGTTAGTTTTAGAGAAACATTTTAACTATGAGATAAAATTGTGCTAAGGAATTAGAACTGTAAATTGGCTAAGTAGTTCATATAATTGCTATAGATTCCCATAAATAAAAATTTCAAAAAATATAAAATAAAAATTTCAAACTTTCTCTCTCTCTCTCTCTCTCTCTCTCTCTCTCTCTCTCTCTCTCTCTCTCTCTCTCTCTCTCTCTCTCTCTCTCTCCCTCCATCCCACCATCTATTGGCATCATTGCCAGATGTCATTCTTTAGGAACTGTAATTGGCTGGTAAGCCCCAGGGATCAATTTATCTCCACCTCCCCAGTGCTGAGATTACAAACATGCCAATATGTCTGGCCTTTTTTTTTTTAATGTGAATGCTGGGGATAGAATTCAGGTCTTTATGCTTGGAAGGCAAATACTGACTGAGCTATATCCCTGTCTCCAAAATAATAAACTCTTACAATGAGATAGGCATATTTTACCAATGTGACATATATTATCTCATTTGTAATAATTTTCTGTTGAACTGTGCCTGCCCTTTGGTCTTAACTATGACCAGAGTTAAGAATCATTTGCTAGTTTTAAGAGGGCAAATATTCTGCATATTTATCTATGTCTGCCTGGTTTCACTAGTATATGTTATCTATGCTGTCTGGGTAGATATTTTGGCCTTTTATACACGTTCTAAATCATTCATGCAGTTTTTTTTTTCATTCAAAGTAGCTGTGGTTAGATTGTCTTCTCCCTTATGCAGCATTACATGACTTACATTACTGCAAATCATAAGCACAAACTAAGATTTGTTGTTAATGAGAGCAAAATTGGAATGAACACACTCTCAGCTCTCATGGAGGCAGGGTACCCACCAAGATCTTGAAGTGGCTGTCTTGTATGTTTACAGCTTCAAGACTTAGCAGGTACTGTGCACCCTATAATGGCAGCTACCCTTAGGAAGACACAGTTATTACCAAATGTTGTGTAGCAGTTTCCTCTAAGATTGAAACATTCCATTCTGTAGGGAACACTTTACGATAAGAGTAAACAAATAAAAAAAGCTTCAGGAAGTCCCTGAAACTGACCAGATTTTTGAAGCCCCTACTTCCCAGAATAAGCAGTAAGTGACTGCTAAGAGTCACTTTCAGACCAGCCAAGCTGCCCAGAAGAAGCAGAAGCTAGTTGAACTACCTTGAAGAGGTTTAGACCCTCAAAGGTGGTTGGAAAGGATGTTTTCCAACCTTTTGAATGATTTCAGGCTGTGCAATGTGCTACAGAGTTTTAGCTTTTGTGCAGTCACCCACACTAAGGTGGGCTTTTGTGCTGTAACTGTCTTTGAGTCATTTCTGTTCTTTTAAGAAAATCCTCACCCATACTCCTGTAAATGACTTCAATAAAACTCGTTGGTTTACCAAGTTGGGCTTTGTTGGTATCTGTGTTTTGGTCAGTCATGGGGTCCCTGTCTGGGGTGAGTAGATGTGTATGTTGGATCTTCCCAGGGAAACTATGTCACACAACACCAATTTCTTCCTGAAATTCCAATTTGAATTTTCTGAGAGGGAATATGGCTGATTCAGCATTTAACTAGTCATATTCCATAAAAGAAGCCAGACTTGAGCAGAGCTTTTGAATTAGAGTAGCTCACAGACTACTGGCTAGAAAATGTATCCCTAGTCCAACCTATTATGACCAAGGAGGCTGAGTAAGAGAGTATAAGACATGTTTAGGATACCTTCTACCAGGAAAAGGGTCTGACAGGCTTTAAAAGATTCCAGATAAGGGTTAGGATTGCTAGCCATCATTCTTGATTTGTCTCAAATAAGTTTCTTGACACAACTGTATCTTAAAATGAATTTGAATCAGACTGCTTTGTTAATTCGTAATGTTCAGGCACTTTTGTTCCTACCCAGATACTCATCTACTCATAGTCCTGTGCCCCTCTGTAGAGAAACCTACATCGAATGCTAAGCCATAATCACAGAGTTTTGTGTGAGCAGACTGCTTAGATTGCCAAGGACAGCGTATAGCTTATGACAGCCTCATGAACAGCTCATGATAGAGGTGGACTTGCTACTAGTCTTAGAATACATAGGATCCTTTAACTTCAAACTTTTGTGTTGGAAGGAGACAGTCACCAGAGCTCAGACATCTCAAAAACAATTTCTATTTTGCTCTCCTATTTTGTTAGCAGGGTCAAGGTGAATTCATATTCCCAGGTTTGGGGACCCAACTCCTACTCTGCCCCTCCAAATGTTCACTTAATTGTCTATTAAGCCAGTAAGGAATGTAGAACCTGCTGTTATCTGAACTAAGGTACCTACGTTGTAAAAAATATATAGTGAATTGCCTCCAAGCCCTCATTAACTACATGAAGCTGATCTAATCCTTTGTCCCCTTACCAACCTGAGCTCTGGACCAAATGTCTGGGGGACTGAATTAAAGGCTTTGCATTTCACCCCAAGTGTCCAGTGGAATGAGTTAAGAGCCTTCAAACCAGGCGCTGGGATAAGGCACAGTCTCCAACAGATGCAGCCTTGCTTAACCTTTAATATCAAAGTATGTTTGGATGACCCTGCAGCTTACCCAAGCCACATCTCATACAGGAGAAATTTCAGATGGCTGACTTTTTGTTCAAATTAGGGCTTTTGTTGGTTGGGTAAAACCCATGCAAGAACGGTAGGGTGTTTGGCCCTACTAAGTAAGCTGACTTAACTGTTAATTTTATCCTGTCCGAGAACACTTTTAAAGACACACCTAGAATAATATTTTACCAAATGTTCATGCAGCCTGGTACCTATTTAAGTTATAGCCAAAGTTGACCATTGTAGATGACATTTAACTTTTTATTTCTAGCTAAAGATTTAACATTTTTAAAATTTTTTAAAAAAATAAGTGTATTCTTTTGCACTGTAAACAATATCTATCTCTTGATAGTTTTTAGCTCAAGAGCTTAATTCAGCAAAGGCTGTGGTTATTTCCTTGCCATTGTGCTTGTGGAACCTGAGAGATATGTCCTAGTGTCCTATAGGACTGCATTGTGACCTTAGGAACAGAAAGCATTTGAAGGTTGACTTGTAGTAACCAAACCAATGTAAAACTCTAGGACTAGTTAGAACCTGCCCAGAAAGTAGAGGCCACTGACATTTTCTTACCCACAGCTTGTACTATGGGGGAGCCGTTCTTCTAGTGTGGCTTGTGAATGACTGAGGATCCTTGATCCTCTCTTGGGGTGTGGAACTCAAAATTATTTTTATAATTTAGATGACAATTTCCAATATTACTTCTCATTCTCTGATGGTTCCATAGTGGAATTTTCCAGAGGACAAACATTGCACAAAATAACAGAATGCCTGGAGACACAAATGTGAGGGTTTAAGAGTCATAAAAACATACAACTAGTATCTCTGTTGTTGACATTTTTGTTTTATGAAATAATTGGTTTTTAATGTATTTTGTTTATATTAAGGTGATTTCTGCTGTTATTTTAATATTATTTTTCTTACTATTAATTAACTAATTCTATGGAGCCCTTGATGATTTTTCAGAGTTTTATATAGGGGTCTGTTGACCAACACATTTGTGAGCTTATGTGACTCTCTTTTAAAAATCATTGATAAAACTAAAAAATTGGAAAAAATTTAATGTTCTATCATAATTCTATAAAACCATACATGTATAGATGAAATCAAAGTGATTGAGAAGAAATATACTGAAACTGCATTAATCTTTGTTAGAATTATGAGAGTTTATAATCTGGATATTTTTTTATTGGATATTTTCTTTACTTACATTTCAAATGTTATCCCCTTTCCTGGTTTACCCTCTGAAAACACCCTATCCCATTCCCACCCTCCTCCTGCTAACCAACCCACCCACTCCTGCTTCCCTGTCCTGGCATTCCCCTATACTAGGGCATTGAGCCTTCTCAGGACTAAGGGCCTCTCCTCCCTTTGATGTCCAACAAGGCCATCCTCTGCTGCATATGCAGCTGGAGCCATGGGTCCCTCCAGGTGTACTCTCTGGTTGATAGTTTAGTCCCTGGGAGCTCTGGGGTACTGGTTGGTTCATAATGTTGTTCCTCCTATGGGGCTGCAAGTTCCTTCAGCTCCTTGGGTCCTTTCTCTAGCTCCTCCATTGGGGACCCCATGCTCAGTCCAATGGTTGGCTGGGAGCACCCACCTCTGTATTTGTCAGGTACTGGCAGAACCTCTCAGGAGACAGATATGGCTATACTTTATTTGTCCAAATTTTATTTTGTTACTTATCAATGTTAAGGTTAGAATATGAAGCATTTGTAGCATTTTCCTATATATATGTTTAATTTTTTGTGCTTTTTGTTTTTAGTACCATATATTAATTATATGTAACAATGAGTTTCTTTATGTCATTTTTGTGCAATGTAGTTAGTGCCATATTTAAAAAATATTCTCTAAGGATTTATTTTATTTTTATTTTTTCATATTTTATTTTTAATTAATTAATTACTTTTTTTTTACAGTCCATATATTATTCCTCCCAAGCTCCTTGCCCTGTCCACCCTCCGACTGTTCCACATCCCATACCTCCTCCCCACCCCCCCTGTCTCCACATGGATGTCCCCACCCCCACCCCACCTGACCTCTAACCTCCCTGGGGTCTCCAGCCTCTTGAGGGTTAGGTGCATCATCTCTGAATGAACACAGACCTGGCAATCCTGCTGTATGTGTGTTGGGGGCCTCATATCAGCTGGTGCGTACTGCCTGGTTGGTGGTCCAGTGTTTGAGTGATCTCAGGAGTCCAGATTAATTGAGACTGCTAGTCCTACAAAATTGCCCTTCTCCTCAGCTTCTTTCAACCTTTATTTTATTTTTAAAATAAAAACATCAGGCATAATTTGAAATATAATATATTCTGACATATTATATTACAATATATAATATAATATATTATATGTAATATAATATATATAGTATATATATTACATTATATTGATAGTGTTTTTATGGTAAAATGAATTAGAATAAACTCTTTTAGACATTTAGGAATGTTGTCAATTTTAGATAATCTGCCCTTGAATCTATAATTTCTCCTGGTTTCAAAGAAGAATAAAATCTCTTGCTAGTGAGATGCCTCAGCAGGTCAAGGTGCCTGGGGGGAAGCACGACAAGCGGAGTTTAATCTCTAGAACCCATGGCAGGAGGAGAGTGATTTCCCCAAAGTTTTCCTCTGACCTTCACCTGACTTTGTTGCATGGGTGCACCCACCTACCCACTTACCCCTGCTATACACACGCTAAATAACTATAATGTAATAAAAATAATATCCCACTAATTTCAGAGTGGAATCAATCTATTTTAAAGTTCCTCTTTTCTTTCAGACCTCCTTAAGAGAACCCCACTGTGGAAGCCTTTCTGCACAGAAGAGAATGGAATGCCAGACACGAGGTCAGAATACAAGGATGGTGGGAATCTGATGATAAAGTTCTTGGAACTTTTATCCTAAGGTTTGCACTGGCAGTGAATTTAATTGCATTCATTACCATTAAGCTGATTAATAACAATCATAGTTACTCGAGACTCCCTCATGAATTTAATGCATTTATTTAGTCATTTATAACACCCTCTGGATGACCTGTTGACAAGCTGTCTCAACAGATGCTGCCATTATAAAGATGAGCATGCGTGGTCCTTTCATCATGGGGTTACCCCTGTATGAGAAATTAGGCATGGAGAATATCATAAGTTTGGTTTATCAGATGTTGCAGTAGATAGATGTGCCAAGAACTAGACCACCATATAAAGCTTAAAGGTTAATTTACTTAACTAGAATCTATTGAGAATGAACCATATGTAAAGTGTAGAGTAAGATCATGGCAAATAATTTTGCTTCTAGTGACACACAGCATAGTTGGTGATGTAATTATGTACATACACGCTCATACATAATCAGTGGCCATAGTTCAAAGCAGTGTGAAATTAAGTGTTGATTTCTACAGCAAGTAGAGCCATGTTTCTTAAGAGACCCTTTTAGGGTCCGTCAGAGAAGAGAGTTCCATAGCCAAGACTGAATAAAACCCATTTGCAAGGCATGGAGAAGCGAGGCTGAGGAAGGATGGAAAAAAGTGAAAAAAAAATTGTTCCTTTTTGACCCAAAGTCACTCTTTTCATAACATTTCATAACATTTTCTCTCCTGAAACTAAATTCTGGTATAATCCACCATGTAATGCATATATTACAAAACTAAATTGTATTGCATAAAGACACGATGTTTTTAGTACAGTTTAGAAGAGAATGAAAGGTTTCATAAAATGCGTATTTCAATCCATAACGCTTGAACAGCAGGTGGCTAAGGTTATAGCCAGACGTTTGCACTGAAGCAAGTTAGACAGGATCAAAAAGCAAATTGCAAGCTATGCTGAAAGATCAGAGGTGCAGCAGAGACTAGGAAAAAGCCCAACCAACAGACTGCTACTAGAGTAAATAATGGCAGGCTGGAGCAGTCTCTGAATAATGAAAGACGAAATGACCTTACCTGTAAGGGTACTGTGTCTAGACAGATTATAGAGTGTAGGAGGGCGAAAATATGGAAGTAAGGATGTCTTGTAAAGAACTGGATCTTATTTTGTGAGCATATGTTTAAATAATTCCCTGTGTTTTGAGGGATGGAGGTGAGACAGGTTATTCCAGAAAGCATCTTTTACCTTGAAACCACATGTTGTAGAGCACTATTCTGACTCTGATACCTGAGAGAACCATAGAGACTATATTTTTTTGAAAGTCAGAAGGAAGATACAGAGCTTTGGAACAAATAAAGATGAGTAAAGAGAAATTTCATGTTAGATGTGCAAATTATAGCTTCAAAAAGGTAGAAAATGTGAGATAAAAAAGAATAGGCAATTACAAATAACTTCAAATTATAAATTTCACATGTCACAAATTCGGGCCGATAGGTTTATTAATAATATCAAAGAACACTGACAGTGTCTCTAATTTTGTTAAGAAATGTCAACCCGGGCTGGAGAGATGGCTCAATGGTTAAGAACACTGACTGCTCTTCTGAAGGTCCTGAGTTCAAATCCCAACAATCACATGGTGGCTCACAACCATCAACACAGCTACAATGTACTCATATCCATAAATAAATAAATACTTTTTTTTAAAAAAAGAAATGTCTGCCTGAGTATAAGGGGGGTGATGGAACTGTTGTTCAGGGGTGTTGGTGATCCTTCCTGTCATTGTGTCACAAAAGCGAGCAGCTCCTGGGAGTCTTCCCATGAGCACAGGAGAGGCGTTGTTCAAACCCAGCTGTCTCCATGGACTGTGGGTGTAGGCATCATCGCAGTGAGCGTTCTCTTTAGGGACCACACGCTTGTTTGAGTTCATCAGGCAATGGGACGAACAGACTAGGACTAGAGAATATGCCAAGATTCCTGTCTAGGGAAATCTTGTAGCCTTCTAACGATATGAACCTTAGCCACATCTAAGATAAAAATACAAATTTATCTGATTTCTCTGGGGACAGTTGATCACATTTATCTGTGACTTCTCAAGTTTTGGATCAGTTTTCTGCTTTCGTGTTAGGTCTTTACTGAACACAGACTAATAGTTTATGGAGACTTGAAGTTGAATTATTGCAGTACTTTGCAGAAAGTGTTGTAGAAAAGTGCTTTCTGTTGTTCACAGATACATAAGCTCTTTTCATACCGTGTACCCTTTCTTGGCAGAGAGTTGCTCCTTTTTTCTTACAGTTTAGTGCTAAGAAATTTATTTTTCATGAAGAAAACTATAGGACATATCAAGAAAAATGATCTAATTTTATTTCTTTTGCATGGTCTATCATGTAACATGCATATGATGAGCATCTTGTGATTGGTCGAGGACAGACTAATGCATACATTGGGTGGCTGCTGTGCTGTAAAATGGCCACGTTTTGGTCGCAGATTTTTCTGGCCAGCAGGGGGCGTCCAAAGTCCGTCTTTGGATTAAACAACAAAAAAACCTGCCGAGGCAAGTGCTAGAGCAAGAAATACTGTCAGGAAGGGGGAAATTGAACTTGGCAAGAGTGCTTGCTTTATGACTTTAAATAAAGTATTATTTCTGTAATGCTAATTTTATATCATGTGAGTAGTATATTAGAGGAAAATTCTGGTTTCTGTTTGTGACATAAAGAACTTCAGGAATTAAGGGGATATTAACCCAGAATCTCGGAATACCCTAGACACAATTCGCATATCAATAGATTTCCAAGAAGATGGAAGGAGAGACCGCTGGTCCTGGAAAGACTGGATGTAGGGGAACGCCAGGACAGAGTAATGAGAGGGGGTTGAATGGGGAAAAGAGGGAGGGAAGGGGGCTTATGGGACTTTCGGGGAGGGAGGAAACGGGAAAGGGGTAATGATTTGGAATGTAAATAAAAAAACTTAGAAAATAAAATAAAATTAAAAAAAAACAACAGAAAAAAGAAAACCAACCAACCAAACAAAAAAAGAACTTCAGGAATGTTTAAAGAAAGAAAATAAAGATTACCCAGAAGCAACTTAAGCTCAAAATTGGATATATCTAATTTTATTTTTTTTATTCAATAAAATATTCATCATATATTTTGGTCCCAAATAGTTATTAATTAAAGATTTTTATTTCATTGCTCTGGAATGAGACTTGGATATAGATCACTTATTTATTTATTAGTTTATTAAAAATTAAAACTTTAAAGGAAAACTTTTTATTGGTTCTTTGTGAATTTCACATCATGCACTCCGATCCCATTCATCTCTCCATCCCTCCATATCTGCCCTCTGCCCTTGCAACCTTCCCCAAAAAGAAAAGAAAACAAACAAACAAAAGAAACATCTTGCTGTGGAAGCTGTGGTGTGTCACTGTGTGAAACACAATGTACCCTTTTGCCCAAACAGCTTTACTAGAAATGTTCATTGCATTAAGTCATTGGTCTGGTTTGAGGACTCTGGCTTCTGCTACACCAACAATACAGGATCCTCATGGATATCCTGTTATTGTGCCTGTTAAAGCTGCATCATGGAGATCCTGCAGCTTTGCTTCTGTAGGACGAGACTCTTCACGCGCCAGCAGTTCACAGATGGGATAGATGTTGGGGTGGGCTAACTCAAAGCCCTGGTAGCCGAGCTGGCCAACCTGCCAGCTCTCCTGCTTTGCCTAGGGGAGTGGCAGGACCATCTCTCCTGCCTGCAGTAGCCACAAGGGGCTGGACCAGCACAGACCTTCCCCTCACTTCTGCTACAAGGCCACAGAACCATGGCCTCAGGTGGAATGGCAGCTACTCACACCAGGCATTTTCTCGCCATCCTCCTGTCTCCAGTTCCTCTCTTCATAGTTCACAGACCTTTCCCCTTCTCTTTCTCTCCCATCTCTCTGCCACAATGTGGCTCACTGTAGTGGTGCTTGCATCCGTGCCAGTGCCAGGCGGCAGCCAGCGGGGGCCATCGAATATTATTAATCAAGTTTGTTCTTTGCCAGTTTCATACAAGAGGGCAACTCATTCTCATTCCTCTGAACTCTCCTGCCCCTGCAGCTCTCCTATCTTCCTTTTCCCCTGTCAGTTCCCCCTCCTCCCTACAAGGCTGTTTCTCACATTAATGTCCTTTTGTTTTGTTTGTGATCCACTGAATTTACTCAGGGCCGTCTGTGTGATTATCCAGTGAAGACTGGTGCACGCAGTCTTGAAGATACTGACTCTCCATCCTCTAGACTCCATCTTTAGTAAGTCCTTCAACAGTGAGAGGGAGGGGTTCAAGAGACCCCTCCCCCATCCCGTCTGCCTGTGGACAGCCCATTCGTGGGCAGGTTTAGTACGGTGTGCTGTCCTTCTCCCTACCTTCCACCCTTTGAATTGCTTTCACATTTTCTATGACATTTCCTGAACTACAGAAATGCTAGGATATGTCCTTGTTTAGGGCTGATCACTCAACTATCCCCTGCCTTACACCACCATGAGCAGCAAGGAATCTTTGCTTTCATGGCTATTCTTTGTAAGAAGCACCTCTGTTTAAGGTTGCAGGCTGCCGTTTGTCTATGTAAAACAGATGTTTAGAAGGTGGATGGGCACCACGGACATTGGCACTTTGATAAGTTCGTTAGGGTTTTTTAATATGCAGCAGGGTTGGGAAGCACTGCTCTGAGTTGTACAGCCAAACTACTGTCTAACGAGGTTGTCCAGACTCAGAACAGGATTCCTTACATACAATGCAGCTGCTTTCACCAACACCCATCATTACCACAAGTGGTCTAAGTGTTCCTAGTGCAGTACCCAGGTTCAGCAGCCCCCTCATCGCTAGGCAGTGTGACAAATGCAGGGGCTCTGTTCTCTTCGCCTCTCAGCCAGCATTTAGGTTTTAATGAGGCCTTCTGGCAACATGAGCATATGTTAAAGGCAAAGATGCACTTGCACATCTTATTTTTATTTGGACTTCATTAACCACACATGACTATTGCTTGTTTCTAGTTTTTTTTTTTTTTTCAAAGAAAGGCAGAGACAGTATTTAAGCTGTTGAAAGACATGAAAGTAGGGGTTTAGAATGTGGCATGAATGAGCTATGATATCAAGATATATCCACATGGATATTTAAATCTTTCTAGAATTGTTACCAAAAGTGGACAGAAGAGCTATCCAGAATGAAGAGAGAACATTTAGGCTGGCTGAATCTTCCCTCATAGTCATACCAAACTCCCAGGTGTCCTTTCACTTGATACTTTTTATGTTTATCATTTTGCACGTGCTATGGATAGGTTCACTCATCTGGGGAACTTCAATTTCTATACAAGTTTCCTTGATTACAGTTGGTTGACCTCTAACTGACAACAGAGAAAAGGCCATTTCAGCATTAACTAATGCCTAGTGGAAGAAACAGGACTCTCACATGCTGCTGTGTTTCATGTCCTGTAAGGTGGTTAGAACATTTGGGTCTTAGGGTATGAAAGTCATAATAGTGGTGACAAATAAAAAAGTCTTTTGTTTTTTAGGAAAAGGGACACCTTTTTCCTCACAGAAGAATTTCAAGAGGTAAATATGGAATGGATGAGAACAGTAGGAAATCACCCTTAGAATATTATACTTTTCAAGATCCATGACTGAATCCCAAGTTGTCAAAACTTAATGGACAAACAGGAGATTTGCATAACTTAATATTACCACCTCCAGTATTTATTCCAAAGGAAAAATAGCAAATATATATATATACATACATATATACATATATGTATGTATATATATGAAGAACCCAGAAAACACCATTTCAGAATCATCAGTAATCAGAATTATAGACACTATTTACTCCTGACTGAACACTGAGGCACATTACTGCTGTTTATCCTCCTCAAAATCTACAGCCCAAATATAGCCATATGAAGTTATCAGAAAAACATAAATTGAGGGATAGCTTTCAAAATGTCCAATACTCTTTCAAATTGTAAAGGTCATTGAAAAAAAAAGAAATGAGAATATGGCTTAGTCAGTCAAGTGCCGCGTACATAAGGGTGATGACCTCCTTTGCATCCCTATTGTCTGCATAAAGAAAAACCAAAAACAACCAAGCCAAAACAACAACAGTGCATGGTTGTACGCATCTGTAACCCGAAAGTGGGGGCTGGAGAGACATAGCTCCCATCTATCTATCTATCTATCTATCTATCTATCTATCTATCTATCTATCTATCCATCCATCCATCCATCCATCCATCCATCCATCCATCTATCTATCTATCTATCTATCTATCTATCAATCATCTACTCTATCTATCTATCATCTATCTATCTATCTATCTATCTATCTATCTATCTATCTATCTATCTATCTATCTATCATCTACTCTATCTATCTATCTATCTATCTATCTATCTATCTATCTATCTATCTATCTATCTATCATCTACTCTATCTATCTATCTATCTATCTATCTATCTATCTATCTATCTATCTATCTATCAATACATATATGTGAATTAATAAATATATAAATTCTGCTGAGTCAATTTAGAGTGCTTGTGGGTATATGCTTTTAGAGATGACCACATAGTATTAGATAAAAAATTAGAGGGTTTATCCCTTGGGGAAGACTAACTATACTTCTCACAGCTCTTGTTAATTCCATGTATCTCCTTAGCTAGGTGTGGGACCCCATGGTATTTCCTCCATGTGTTGGAATGTCAGATGTTGTTCTTGTTGGGTTTGAGTTTTGTTTAGGCAGTTATATTGTTGATATTTCATGTGAGTAGCTTCCTTGTCACTTCTAGAAGACACAATCTTAGAGTATACTTCCTGGTCCTCTGACTCCTAGAACCTATCTCACAGCCCTTTCCTAAAGTTCCCTGATGTATCAACTGGGACTGCACATTACGTGGTCAGTCCTTTGCATTTTGACCAGTTGTGGCTTATTGTAATGGTTTCCATCTGCTGCATAAAGAAATGTCTTTGATGAGGCCTGAGAGCTACACTTACCTGTGGTTCTAAGTACAAATAACTAGAATGAAATTAGGTCTTATACTGGTTTAGGAGAATGGCAGTAGTAGCTTCTCTAAGATTCATGACTTTACTAGCCATAAGTAGCCCAGATTTACAATACCAGACAGACTTTCCCTCCTAAGTGGTTGTGAATTACCATACGGGTGCTGAGAAGTGAATCTGGGGTCTTCTGGAAGAGCAAGTGCACTTAACAACTAAACCATCTCTCTAGCCTTTTATTTATTTCCTTGAGTTTTGTTTTTTTTTTAGTGATATTCAGGATATTAATCTTCTGTCAGTTGTGTAACTATCCAAGGTTCTCTACTACTGTGTGGATTTTTCCTTTACTCAAGTGATTATTTCCTTAGCTATAACAAAGTTTTTAAGTTATGAGGTCCCACTTGTCAGTTGTTGGACTTAATTCCAGGGTAAATGGAATCCTCTTTAGAAAGTCTTCAAAGAGCAAATTTAAATAATAAAAAAGATAGGGTAGAAAATAGTTGAAAATGATTCACATCCTTTATCTCTGGCTTACACACACACATACACAGACATACACATATACATACATGCACACATACATATACTCACACATATACATACAATATACATACACACATACATACATACATACATAATATACATATATATTTTCACATATAAATACACACATACACACAACACACATACATACACACAGAGACACACACACATACATATACACACACACATAATGGACAAGAAAAAGAGAAAGGCTCATTCAAATAAAACATGGGATCCAGATAGAATCAAGATAAGGGAGTGGTAGGAAACTGGTAAAGCTGGGTAGAAACTTGTAGATTAGATACTAATGTTAGTTTCCTTTTTTTTTTTAAGCAAAACAAGTTATAAGCCTAGATTGGGCAGATCTCCCACTACACTACTCTATTTTCATCTATATTATCCCATATAAGTTGTGGTTTCTCCAGGCCATGAGCTTCTCCCTCTGCAGCCTCTACATTGATCCCTCATCGCTCCTCCCCTAAACTCTCAGCTCCTCCTCTTTCCTCCTGCCCAATCATTGGCTCAAGCCTTTATTTGAAAAGTTAAGGTGGGGAGAAGGTTCACAAGGCAACTCCTCATCTGCAGCCCCTCTGAGGAGTGGAATTAGCATCAAAATACAAGCCCAGGGCTGTCCACAACACTTCCCCCTTTCTGTCCAATTAAAAGACTCTTTTATCTCAGACATCAACTGAGCACAATTATTACCATTTTATAATTTATAACATACAGGATAGACCTAACACCCAGTTAATCATTTTTTTATCAATTAAGTAGTACTCTGTCATCTATCTGAACTTAAAAGACTTATAATTCTACACCTGACCCAAGTCCTGACTTTAGATTGTAACCCATCTGAAAACCATTCTCTCAAATCTGTATCATCTTTCTAAATGCTAAACAGCTTGGACTTGCTATAAGACTGTTAGTCTTCAACCCCATCAGAAATCTAAGAATGACTAATATTACCTGAAAGTATGAGAAGCACAAAATATAGCTTCTAAAACTTAGCCAATTCATAGAGACCACTGATGGCCTGGACAGGCCCTATATGCCAAAACGTTGGAGCATTATCTTCAACCTTCTGGCCCAGGATCATCTGACAGAACTTGTTAATGCAAAATTTTGAAGGGCTGATTACTCTGTCTTGGCAGAGATTATCAGTTGACTATTCCGCATAGTGTGTCCTTTTTTTTTGGACAGTATTTATCTGTAGATGAAATGAGGCAATTCTTGCCTGGTTACTGTCTCGCCACAATTGAAGCAACTCCATTGATGCTCAATTTCTTCTTTGAATTCAAGAAAAGGGTGCTGTCAGGAGCAGACAGGTCTCCAGTCAAATGATCTTTAATAAAGAAATGTCACTAAACATCATATTCTGTGGATTTCTGACCCCTTTGAAGACCATCTATCTACCTAAAGCATCTCTGAACTGTTAAGCCTTGACTACTCTAGGCCATTTCTAATCGAAATAACTCAGGAACACCCTTTTAATTAACTCACAACCACGATTTTGCTATATGGCCCTTAACTTGTATTATTTAATCATCTAAAAACAGTGTATAATAGCAGTTATAGAAGAACTGGATCTAAACCTTGTATTCTTAAATGTGTTATATAGGTACAATGCCTACATGGGAATAACAATATTAATCCCAGTTTTATATCAATAATAAATTTATACTTAAATTTACATCAAATAAATTCTGAACCAATATAAGAGATTATAACTTCAACTTTGTATCAATTATAAAGACTTCTGCCAATGTAAGATCTGGCTGTGTAATGTTTTGCTTAAAAGTACATTTGCTAGCCTATCCCTATTTGTCTATTTCTATAATTTCTATGATATTCCTATATCCCCCTTTTTCTTTTCCACCCCCTTCTCCTTTACCTAAGGAAGAAGGATATAGAAGAGGAAAGGAAAGGTAGAAATCCCTGAGTTTAAATTCTTTAGTTCCCTTCCTGTCCAAAGCTACATTTGTAAAGTATCCCTAAAATGACAACATATCTATAATTCCTAAAATAATCAGAACCATCTACCCCAACATAAGGAACTGGGGCGATGATTGTCTTCTGTCTGCTTCCAGCTGAGTTGGGGCGAAGAATTCCCATCTTGGGGCCCAAAGGGAAATAGGAAAATTGGCTTGTCAAAGGAGAGCTAGCTGGCATTATTTGCCTTCCAGTCACTATGTGCTGAGAAAGTTCATTGGTCAGCTGACATCTTGACCATGACATTCTGAAAGGCTGGATAGGCAAGTAAAGTTCTGGGTGCAAGTCTTTAAAAGAATCAGCTTTGATGTAGTTGAAGTAGAGTCAAGCGGGAAGCTGGAATGGAAAGTCCTGGAATCTCAGCATCCTGGAGTGTGAATCTTTTCAGGGCTGTCTTTCTCTTCATTCATCCTATAGTATACAAAACTTAAAAGCGACAAGGAAACAAGTAAAGACATTCACATGGAGCATGCAGGGTGCACAGATTAGTCAATGAAGATCAATAAAAAAAGACGACTGACTGCCTTTCCTCAGCTTAGCTTGACCACCTAGTCAAACTACAATGTAACTGTGTATACATGTCCTCGTAAAGGATGGTATATAATAACAAGTCATTAGAAATCTGTACCTAATAAGTGTTATTGGCTGTGTATAAACATTTTAGTCTCAGACAGTTCCAGAGCTGTCTCCATATACAGAGACATAAACATCACCACATATACATCACCTATTTTGTTAATTTTGATAGTCTCCCTTTTCTTCTTTGTCTCCAAGGTCTTCAGGAGGTCTCCCTTTGTCATGTCTGATTTTTATCAATTTGGAAGGAACCCACAGCTTTTCTTTTCCTGTGGAAACATAGGCATAGCCCCTCCCCCAGTGTAACACATTTCCCATTCTCCATTCTGATGTTAGAATATCCTTAATGTAAACAGACTGGTTTAGTTCAATAGTTCTTTCCACAATCCAATGTCTTTCAGCAGCTGTGGTGTTCTGTTCATTGGCATTTAAAAAATTTAAGGTTAATAAAGCACTATGTAATCTATCCTTGGGGGTTCTTGTTGATCCTTTTTGCCTATTAAGCATCTCCTTTAGAGTTCGGTTGGATCTTTCCCCAATTGCTTGTCCTGTAGGATTATGTGTTATGCCTTTAACATGTTTTATATTGTAATATTCAAAAAACTGCTTCATCTTATTACAGATATATGCCG
The DNA here is from genome assembly GCA_036184795.1 of Tokudaia tokunoshimensis. Taxonomy (NCBI): domain Eukaryota; kingdom Metazoa; phylum Chordata; class Mammalia; order Rodentia; family Muridae; genus Tokudaia; species Tokudaia tokunoshimensis. The sequence continues at coordinate 18,927,944 of BTHU01000014.1, forward strand.
GCCCATTGTCTGGTTTAATTTGTGTTGGTATTCCCATAATGACCATAACTTCTAACAAATGTGTAATTACAGAATCAACCTTTTCTGACGGTAATGCAGTTGCCCATTGAAATCCTGAATATGTGTCTATAGTATGGTGCATATATTTCAGTTTGCCAAACTCTATAAAATGGAAGACATCAATTTGCCAAATGTCATTTCTTTGGGTACCCTTAGGGTTAGTTCCCATAGGTAATGCAGTCTGGTTATATAACAGACAAGTAGGGCATTGCTTCACAATTTCCCTGAATTGTGGCCAAGTGATGGAGAATTCTTGCTTTAAACCTTTGCTGTTTTGTTTTGGGTTTTTTTTTTGCTTATTTTATTTTATTGTTTTTCATTTTTTATTGAATATATTCTTCATTTACATTTCAAATGTTATACCCCTTCTCGGTTTCCTCCCTCCCCGAAAACCCCCAACCCATCCTCCCACCTTCTGCCTCCAAGAATAAGCTGGGTGGAAACTTGTAGATTATATAATAGTGTTAGTTTCCTTTTTTGTAAAAAAATATTTTATTAATTTTTATTAACTGTGAGCATGCACAGACACATACAAAACTATTTGTGATGTAATGAGTTATAATAGTCAATGTTATTACATTCCTAATGTGTGTTAGCAAGGTTGGCAAGTAGTCTACAAATAACTAATGCAATATTCCTTATAGTTTGTCAGAGAGTTGATGCAGACATAGAGTTCACATCTGACTGTATGTGGTCATGGGGGAGGAGGGCAGGATAAAGGCTCCTGATGGTTGCAAATCTTGAGGTCATGAAATGTGGTAGAATACAAAGAGAAAAGGAATATGTGGGAGGCCATTTCATTTCTCAGCATGTCACATGTGTACACAGTGTCTTCTTTGACTTATTTAAAACACATAGAATAATTTATTGCAACATAAGAACATGTTAAATATGCTTAATGTTGTGAATGGTTTAAAGAGATTGGATCAGAAATGTGAGGGAAAGTTGGTGACATGCAGCAGGCTCCTGCAGTAGCTGCTTGTCAAGCAGAGAAACTTCCCTGAGCATGTTTCTGCAGACTGAATAGCCAGCTTCAGCTGGTCTGGCGAGACATTCCTTTGAAAAGCAAACGAGGCACAGTTACAGTGTGTGGGGCAGACAGGGCGTGGACTTGGGAAAATGATTGGTAATTAACTAGGTAAAGCTTGCTGACACAAAGTCTGATCTGAGTAGTGATGAGGTGTGCCAGTACTTATTATAGTATAAGGGATTTCCTTGGTGGACACTCCATAAGTGGAAGTGGGTGAGAAGAGACCGTCTTATTAAACAGTCTTGCAGCAACTGGTCGAGCATACACACAACAGTCCCACAAGGAGCCTTGAGGGCATGGCTGAAGCTACTCGGCCTCAGAGATTCCACTCACAGACAAGCATGTGTTCCTCATCAAGACAAGGGTGTTTGTCTGTAATAAATCTTACTTCACACTGGTAGGAGGAATTAACGTTCCCTCTGGGATTAAAATAATCTCTGTGTTTGCTAAGTTCCTTTACCTTAGACTCACGCTCAGGTCTGTTGTTTCCATCTGATATCCACAATCGAGGGCTGACTGTCCTGTGACAGGAGGGCTTGGAGTTGGTCAGAGCTTTCATGCCTCTCAGATAGGCATTATTCTGAAAAACTAGCATGCTCTTTTCTTACCAGACACAGTACTGTCACCCCTGAGACTAATGTTGGAGCAGAGGAGAAAGACAAAGGGAAAAAAAAAATCAAATCACCAATACTGGTTTTGGGGTAGGTAGGGAGAAGAAGAAAACAAAACACAACCAAAACACGACCCAAACCAAAAACCCAAACCAAAGTAACATGAAACTCCAAGATTACTTCTTATTTGGATATGTCCACACAGGTAACGATTTCTAATACTATTTTTAAAAGCTATGTCAGGAAATTGGTGAATAAGTGGGGCAAATCAACAAAGCATTTCCAAGGTGTTTTAGAAAGAAATTACCAAAATTGTCTGAGAAAGTAGTCATCCAATGCTATATGGTAGTAACATATGAGTGGTGAGGTTTGGGACACTAGGTCTATTTCTTGTACTTTTAAATGCTGATTTTTATTTACTTTTGTTTTAAGAAATAGTTGTGATAATTAGTAACTCTAAGTCGGCTCACCATTCACTATGCTGTAGCTGCTTAGAAAATATTGCCGGCTCTCGGAGGGCTTGTGGAGACGTTAGTGAAAAGATGTTAACCTTTGGAAGCCAGACAAAGCACACACACCTTTAATCCAGCCCTCAGGAGGCAGAGGCAGCCATGTTCCAGGTCTAGGGAGATACCCCATCTCAGGATGATGGGGAGAGTAACAGGGCAGGACACCTGTTGTACTTCTCTGGCCCCTTGTGCATACATGTAAACAAGTACCTCACATACTACATGTACACAAATAGAAGAATCAACAAGACTGAGAAATTTAGGTAATAGTGCATACTCTTTGTAGTAGTACTGTAATATTTTAGTTTTCAAATGAAAGCTCTCACTCATATGCAGAGTGTAATAGTTATTTCTCTCATTGCCACAGCAGAATACCCACAGAAGCAATTGACGGTGAACATTTATTTTGCTCTGGGCTTGAGGAGATATAGTCTATCATGGCTGCTGACATGGAAGCTTGTAGCTGGTCACACTGGGATTGATTAGGAAACAGAGTTATTTAGATTGGCAACAGAGATGGTCCAGAATTCTCAGGGCTGACCCATATGGCCTGACATTTTCCAGAGGCCTCCTGTCTAGAAGATTCCACAAACCTCCCAAAACATCATCACTAGTTGGGGACCAGGAGTTCACATATGCGTGTAAGTTGGGACAGTTCACACCTAAATATGATATAAAGTAAGAAGAATGACTAGAATATTTTGGAATTTAGTGTGCATGCACATATGAGCACACACAGTGCACATGGCATTTACATGGTTTTCACATGCGATTCTTTTTTTATTACATTTGTATTGGTTGTATGTGTGTACATATGTGGGTTCCTACATGGCATGGCACTTATGTGGAAATCAGGGAAGAATTTGCAGGAGTCTGATTTTCCTTGTAGCATGTGTAGCCCAGGGACTGATGCTGAGCCACCTTACCAGCCCCTTTCAATTTTTATCCTTTTCTTCTGGATAGGAGGGGACTGTTAATGCTTAATTTGTGATTAGTTTTTGTCTTTATGAAATAATCAGTTCTTACCTGTTATGGGGTGGAATTAAGCACCACGTGGGGAGGTACTTTATCAGAATTAGCCACCAAGTACCAGATGGGGCAGTAGGAGCTGAATTTCAGAGAGCAATCAGATATTGGGACCAGCAATCTCAGTGAGTACCCTATATTTACTATGTCAATAGTAGGCAAAATTCCATATGAAATATAGACTAGTAATAATATTTTGCTTTAAACAACTGAGACTACATTCAAGAAATTGTGTCTTAGTCAGGGTTTCTATTCCTGCACAAACACCATGATCAAGAAGCAAGTTGGGGAGGAAAGGGTTTATTCAGCTTACACTTCCACACTGCTGTTGATCACCAAAGGAAGTCAGGACTGGAACTCAAGCAGGTCAGGAAGCAGGAGCTGATGCAGAGGCTATGGAGGGATGTTTCTTACTGGCTTGCTTCCCCTGGTTTGCTCAGCCTGCTCTCTTATAGAACCCAAGACCACCAGCCCAGGGATGGCACCACCCACAATGGCCCCTCCCCCCTTGGATCACTAACTGAGAAAATGCCCCACAGCTGGATCTCATGGAGGCACTTCCCCAACTGAAGCTCCTTTCTCTGTGATCACTCCAGCCTGTGTCAAGTTGACACACAAAACCAGTCAGTACAAATTGAAAGCAAATCTTAGAAACTATGTTTGGGAATATAAGCTATAAAGTTTGGGATAGCACATTTTAATGGGAGCAACATAAAAATTGTAGGAGCAAAAATGGTAATAAAATGCCGAGGAAAAGTAGGAGTAATGGGTGAGTACAAAGTCTTCCTCATGCGGCTCCTGCCATCCTAGGGTGACTCCCTGGTCAGATCCAATGTGCTTCCTCAAGAGCGAACCCCCATTTTGAAGGACTTCTGATGTGAGGTCTTTTCCCTGCCTTGGGTTCTTCAGACCCAAGACTCCACAGCTGGATGTTGTGTTTCCTTCTTTCCAATTGTCTTTATGTACGACGTGTGTCATACACTCTCTTACTTTGCTGGGGCCCCGACTTCTCTCATGTCACCCTCAACCATCCTCCATCAAGATTACTTCAGTCCACGCTTGCTTTACGGAAGTCTGTCAGTTTGGGACTTAACTCCTTGCCAGGACCGTTTGGTCTCAGGATTGGGACGCTTTTCCTTGACTCTACTTTGTGAGTCACCTATTGTTTTACTGCCTCAGAACCACTAGGGGGAGGAGAGCTCTAGCAAATCAGCAATGTGCAAATGGGAGGCAGTCATTTTAAAACACTAACCATTTGTGAGTTTTTGGTATGTGTTTTGAAAAAAATTGAAAGATGTTTAGAAAAATGGAGAGGAAAGTGTAGAGATTTTACAGTTACTTTTCTTTTCCCCTTCCCAACACAGTTAATCTTATCAGCCTCTTGTATTATTGTGGTTCATTTGATACAAGTGATGATCTAATATTAATAAATCACTATTGTATGGGTTACATATTTTATACTAGGGTTCACACTTTGTGTTGTATATTATACACACACACACACACACACACACACACACACACATATATAAAGTTTCAGGTTGGTGTAAAGAATATTTTGCTAGGGTTCTAGATAAGATGGCATTGAATCTTTTGATCAAGTTGGGAAAAACTGGGATATTGACAACAATAAGTTCTACCTCATACATGAAATATCTCATTGGTGACTTGTGACTTTTTAAAATTCTTTTTATTAAAGTTTTGTAGTTTTCTCAAGCATGTCTCAACCTGTGGTTATTCTTTCCTTAAGTTTAGAGCAGTGCTCTCCAGTGTAGCACAGCCTGTCTGCGGTCGCCATTAAGAACTTGAAATGTGGCTTAAGTGGAAATAAATCTTAGATTCCAGGGATTTAGTAGCATAAACAGAGGCAATGGGTCATCAGTAATGTTATTTTAAGTATTATATTTTATATTTATATTATATTTATTATATTTTAGCTGTCTTAAATGAGAATATTATTAGTGAAATTAATTTAATCTACTTGTATTTACTTTTTTCATGTGGCTACTAGGATATTTAAAATTATACATGCAGCTAGCATTATATATTATTAATAAAACTTCTCTAGAATTTACATACATTACCTTGCTTTTACATCTATTATCTTTGATAGCTAAATTGTGGTTAGAAGTAAATTAGGATTCAATGTCCTAAAGATACTCTACATTTCTTATACAGAGCACCCTAGGCATATAACTATTTCTCTATGATACTCTTAAGTGGATTTGTGAGAAAAAAGAGATGCACTGTGGTGACTTTTTTGCCATCAAATGAGGTCATGACAGGATGCTTACAAAATAAAATGCAAGATTAAGCTCTAGGGATCTTCAGTAATAGAACCCTTTCCAAGGCCTTAAGCTGATGCTAGTAACGAAACCACAAGACCCTATATTTTGTAGCTTTTGCAAAAGTAAGACATCTTCAGGACTGAGAATTGAACCTCTGCTGAATCAAACACCCAGCCCATTTTCCACATCTTTTCTTTTTCTTTTTTTTTTAAATAAATTTTTATTGAATATATTGTTCATTTACATTTCAAATGCTAAAACCTTTCCTGGTTTCCCCCATCCCTGAAAACCCCCAACCCCTCCTCCCACACCCTTCCTCCAAGTATATGCCCCTACAACCAACCCGCTCCCACCTACCCCCCCCCCCAATTTCCCTATTCTGGGGCATCTATTGAGCCTTCACAGGACCAAGGACCTCTCCTCCCACTGATGCCTGAGAAAGCATTCCTTTGTCACACTTTTGGCTGGAACCATGTGTACCCCTTGGTTGATGGTTTAGTCCCTGAGAGCCCTGGGGTGTCTGGTTGGCCGACATCTTTGTTCTTCCCATGGGGCTGCAAACCCCATCAGGATCTACAGTTTGTCCTCCAACTCCTCCATTGGGGAACCTGCGCTCAGTCCAATGGTTGGCTGCTAGTATCTGCCTCTGTGTGTGTAAGGCTGGGCCCTCCGGAGACAACCATAACAGGCTCTTTGGGTATGTACTTTTTGTCATCCATAATAGTGTTGGGGTTTGGTGACTGTTTATAGCATGAATCTAGAGGTAGGGCAGTCTCTGGGTGGTCTTTCCTTTAGTCTCTGCTCCACACTTTGTCTCCATAATTGCTCCTGTGAGTATTTTGTACCCTTTCTCAGAGGAACCAAAGCACCCCCACTTCAGTCTTTCTTCTCCTTGAGCTTCCTGTGGTCTGTGAATTGTAACTTGTTTATTTTGAACTTTTGGGCTAATATACACTTATCAGTGAGTGCATACCATATGTGTTCTTTTGTGATTGAGTTACCTCACTCAGGATGACACTTTTAGTTCCATCCATTTGCCTAAGAATTTCATGAGTTCATTGTTTTTAATAGCTGAATAGTACTCCATTGTGTATATATACCACAATTTCTGTATCCATTCCTCTGTTGAAGGACATCTGGGTTCTTTCCAGCTTCTGGCTATTATAAATAAGACTGCTATGAATATAGTGGAGCATGTGTCCTTATTTTTTTTTATTATTTATTTTAATTTTATTTTTTTAATTTACATTCCAAATCACTTCCCCTTTCCCGTTTCCTCCCTCCCCGAAAGTCCCATAAGCCCCCTTCCCTCCCTCTTTTCTCCATTCAACCCCCTCTCGTTACTCTGTCCTGGCATTCCCCTACATCCAGTCTTTCCAGGACCAGGGGTCTCTCCTTCCATCTTTTTAGAAATCTATTGATATGCGGATTGTGTCTAGGGTATTCTGAGATTCTGGGTCAATATCCCCTTATCAGTGACTGCATACCATGTGTGTTCTTTTGTGATTGGGTTACCTCACTAAGGATGATATTTTCAAGATCTGACCATTTGCCTAGGAATTTCGTGAATTCATTGTTTTTAATTGCAGAGTAGTATTCCATTGTGTAGATATACCACATCTTCTGAATCCATTCCTCCGTTGAGGGACATCTGGGTTCTTTCCAGCTTCTGGCTATTATAAATAAGGCTGCTATGAACATAGTGGAGCACGTGTCCTTATTGCATGCAGGTAAAGCCTCTGGGTATATGCCCAGGAGTGGTATAGCCGGATCCTCCGGGAGTGTCATGCCCAGTTTTCTGAGGAACCGCCAGACTGCTTTCCAGAGTGGTTGTACCAGCCTGCAATTCCACCAGCAGTGGAGGAGTGTTCCTCTTTCTCCACATCCTCGCCAACAACTGCTGTCTCCTGTGTTTTTGATCTTAGCCATCCTGACTGGTGTGAGATGGAATCTCAGGGTTGTTTTGATTTGCATTTCCCTAATGACTAAGGATGATGAACATCTCTTTAGGTGTTTCTCAACCATTAGATATTCTTCAGGTGAGAACTCTTTGTTTAGCTCTGTACCCCATTTTTTAATAGGGTTACTTGCCTCTCTGGAGTTTAACTTCTTGAGTTCTTTGTATATCTTGGATATTAGCCCTCTGTCGGATGTAAGGTTGGTAAAGATCATTTCCCAGTTAGTTGGTTGCCGCTTTGTCTTTTTGACAGTGTCTTTTGCCTTGCAAAAACTTTGTAATTTAATGAGGTCCCATTTGTCTATTCTTTTTTTTTTAATTTAATTTAATTTTATTTTATTTTTTTAATTTACATTCCAAATCACTTCCCCTTTCCCGTTTCCTCCCTCCCCGAAAGTCCCATAAGGCCCGTTCCCTCCCTCTTTTCTCCATTCAACCCCCTCTCGTTACTCTGTCCTGGCGTTCCCCTACATCCAGTCTTTCCAGGACCAGGGGTCTCTCCTTCCATCTTTTTAGAAATCTATTGATATGCGGATTGTGTCTAGGGTATTCCGAGATTCTGGGTCAATATCCCCTTATCAGTGACTGCATACCATGTGTGTTCTTTTGTGATTGGGTTACCTCACTAAGGATGATATTTTCAAGTTCTGACCATTTGCCTAGGAATTTCGTGAATTCATTGTTTTTAATTGCAGAGTAGTATTCCATTGTGTAAATATACCACATCTTCTGAATCCATTCCTCCGTTGAGGGACATCTGGGTTCTTTCCAGCTTCTGGCTATTATAAATAAGGCTGCTATGAATATAGTGGAGCATGTGTCCTTATTGCATGCAGGTAAAGTCTCTGGGTATATGCCCAGGAGTGGTATAGCTGGATCCTCCGGGAGTGTCATGCCCAGTTTTCTGAGGAACCGCCAGACTGCTTTCCAGAGTGGTTGTACCAGCCTGCAATTCCACCAGCAGTGGAGGAGTGTTCCTCTTTCTCCACATCCTCGCCAACAACTGCTGTCTCCTGTGTTTTTGATCTTAGCCATCTTGACTGGTGTGAGATGGAATCTCAGGGTTGTTTTGATTTGCATTTCCCTAATGACTAAGGATGATGAACATCTCTTTAGGTGCTTCTCAGCCATTAGATATTCTTCAGGTGAGAACTCTTTGTGTAGCTCTGTACCCCATTTTTTAATAGGGTTACTTGCCTCTCTGGAGTTTAACTTCTTGAGTTCTTTGTATATATTGGATATTAGCCCTCTGTCGGATGTAAGGTTGGTAAAGATCATTTCCCAGTTAGTTGGTTGCCGCTTTGTCTTTTTGACAGTGTCTTTTGCCTTGCAAAAACTTTGTAATTTAATGAGGTCCCATTTGTCTATTCTTGATCTTAGAGCATAAGCTATTGGAGTTCTGTTCAGGAAATTCTCCCCTGTGCCCATATGGTCAAGGTTCTTCCCTAGTTTCCCTTCTATTAGTTTCAGTGTGTCAGGTTTTATGTGGAGATCTTTGATCCACTTAGAATTGAGCTTAGTGCAAGGAGATAAGGATGGGTCAATTTGCATTCTTCTGCATGTTGACCTCCAGCTGAGCCAGCACCATTTGTTGAAAAGGCTATCTTTTTTCCACTGGATGGTTTTAGCTCCTTTGTCAAAGATCAAGTGACCATAGGAGTGTGGATTCATTTCTGGGTCTTCAATTCTGTTCCATTGATCTACATGTCTGTTACTGTACCAATACCATGCGGTTTTTAACACTATTGCTCTGTAGTACAGCTTGAGGTCCGGGATACTGATTCCCCCAGAGGTTCTTTTACTCTTGAGAATAGTTTTAGCTATTCTGGGTTTTCTGTTATTCCAGATGAATTTTTGAATTGCTCTTTCTAACTCTATGAAGAATTGAGTTGGGATTTTGATGGGGATTGCATTGAATCTGTGTATTACTTTTGGTAAGATGCTCATTTTTACTATATTAATCCTGCCAATCCATGAGCATGGCAGATTTTTCCATCTTCTGAGGTCTTCTTCAATTTCTTTCTTCAGAGACTTGAAGTTCTTGTCATACAGATCTTTCACTTGTTTGGTTAGAGTCACGCCAAGATACTTAATATGGTTTGTGGCTATCGTGAAGGGTATTATTTCTCTTACTTCTTTCTCAGCCTGCTTATCCTTTGAGTATAGGAAGGCTTCTGACTTGCTTGAGTTGATTTTATATCCGGCCACTTTGCTGAAGTCGTTTATCAGCTGTAGGAGTTCTCTGGTGGAGTTCTTTGGGTCGCTTATGTATACTATCATATCGTCTGCAAATAGTGATAGTTTGACTTCTTCCTTTCCAATTTGTATCCCTTTGACCTCTTTTTCTTGTCTAATTGCTCTAGCTAGAACTTCAAGTACTATATTGAAAAGATATGGAGAGAGAGGGCAGCCTTGTCTAGTCCCTGATTTTAGTGGGATTGCTTCAAGTTTCTCTCCATTTAGATTGATGCTGGCTACAGGTTTGCTGTAAATTGCTTTCACTATGTTTAGATATGGGCCTTGAATTCCTGATCTTTCCAAGACCTTTAGCATGAAAGGATGCTGAATTTTGTCAAATGCTTTCTCAGCATCTAATGAGATGACCATGTGGTTTTTTTCTTTGAGATTGTTTATGTAGTGGATTACATTGATGGATTTCCTTATATTGAACCATCCCTGCATCCCTGGGATGAAGCCTACTTGATCGTGGTGAATGATCGTTTTGATGTGTTCTTGGATTCGGTTGGCAAGAATTTTATTGAGTATTTTTGCATCGATATTCATAAGAGAGATTGGCCTGAGATTCTCTTTCTGTGTCGGATCTTTGTGTGCTTTTGGTATTAGTGTAATTGTGGCTTCATAGAACGAGTTGGGTAGTGTTCCTTCTGTTTCTATTTTGTGGAACAGTTTGAAGAGTATTGGTGTTAGGTCTTCTTTGAAGGTCTGATAGAATTCTGCACTAAAACCATCTGGACCTGTGCTTTTTTTGGTTGGAAGACTTCCAATGACAACTTCTATTTCTTCACGGGTTATAGGACGGTTTAGATGGTCTATTTGATCCTGATTTAATTTTGGTACTTGGTATCTGTCAAGGAAATTGTCCATTTCCTCAAGATTTTCTAGTTGTGTTGAATACAGGTTTTTGTAGTAGGATCTGATGATTTTTTGAATTTCCTCAGTTTCTGTTGTTATCTCTCCCTTTTCGTTTCTGATTTTATTAATTTGGATACTATCTCTGTGCTCTCTGGTTAGTCTGGCTAAGGGCTTATCTATCTTGTTAATTTTCTCAAAGAACCAACTCCTCGTTTTGTTGATTCTTTGTATGGTTTTATTTGTTTCTACTTGATTGATTTCAGCCCTGAGTTTGATGATTTCCTGCCTTCTACTCCTCTTTGGTGTATTTGCTTCTTTTTCTTCCAGGGCTTTCAGGTGTGCCATTAAGCTGTTAGTGTATGCTGTCTCCCGTTTCTTTTTGGCAGCACTCAGGGCTATGAATTTTCCTCTTAGCACTGCTTTCATTGTGTCCCACAAATTAGGGTATGTTGTGCCTTCATTTTCATTAACTTTCAAAAAGTCTTTGATTTCTTTCTTTATTTCCACCTTGACCAAGTTATCATTGAGTAGAGCATTGTTCAGCCTCCATGTGTACGTGGGTTTTCTTTTGTTTTTGTTGCCATTGAAGACCACCCGTATTCCATAGTGATCTGATAGGAGGCATGGGATTATTTCTATCTTCTTGTATCTGTTGAGGTCTGATTTGTGACCAATTATATGGTCAATTTTGGAGAAGGTACCATGAGGAGCTGAGAAGAAGGTGTATTCTTTAGCTCTAGGATGAAATGTTCTATATATATCAGTTAGTTCCATTTGGTCCAAGGCTTCAATTAGATTCACTGTGTCCCTGTTTAGTTTCTGCTTTCCTGAACGATCCATTTCAGAGAGCGGGGTGTTGAAGTCACCCACTATTATTGTGTGCGGTGAGATGTGTGCTTTGAGTTTTAGTAAAGTTTCTTTTACGAATGAGGGTGCCCTTGCATTTGGAGCATAGATGTTCAGAATTGAGAGTTCTTGATGGTGGATTTTTCCCTTGATCAGTATGTAGTGTCCTTCTGTGTCTTTTTTGATGACTTTAGGTTGAAAATCAATTTTATCCGATATTAGGATGGCTACTCCACCTCGTTTCTTGGGGCCATTTGCTTGAAAAATTGTTTTCCAGCCTTTTACTCTGAGGTAGTGTTTGTCTTTGACACTGAGGTGCGTTTCCTGCATGCAGCAAAATGCTGGGTCCTGTTTACGTATCCAGTCTGCTAGTCTATGTCTTTTAATTGGGGAATTGAGACCATTGATATTAAGAGAGATTAAGGCATAGTGATTATTGCCATCTGCCATTCTTGACGCTATCTTTATGTTTGAGTGGTTATCTACTTTTGGGTTTGATTCAAGAAGGTTATTATCTCATTTTTTCCAGGGTGTTGTTTCTCTCCCTGTATTGGAGGTTTCCACCTATTATCCATTGCAGGGCTGGATTTGTGGAAAGATATTGTGAAAATTTGGTTTTATCATGGAATATCTTGGTCTCTCCATCTATGGTGATTGAGAGTTTTGCTGGGTATAGTAGTCTAGGCTGGCATTTGTGCTGTCTTAGTGTCTGCATGAGATCTGCCAAGGATCTTCTGGCTTTCATAGTCTCTGGTGAGAAGTCTGATGTGATTCGGATAGGTCTTCCTTTGTATGTTACTTGGCCCTTTTCTCTTACTGCTTTTAGTATTCTTTCTTTGTTTAGAACATTCGGTGTTTTGATTATTATGTGACGGGAGGTATTTCTGTTCTGGTCCAGTCTGTTTGGAGTTCTATAGGCTTCTTGTACGTTCATCGGCATCTCTCTCTTTAAGTTAGGGAAGTTTTCCTCCATAATTTTGTTGAAGATGTTTACTGGCCCTTTAAGTTGCAAATCTTTACTCTCATCTATACCTATAATCCTTAGGTTTGGTCTTCTCATTGTGTCCTGGATTTCCTGGATGTTTTGGGTTACACGTTTTTTGCATTTTGCATTTTCTTTGACTGTTGAGTCGATGCTTTCTATGGAATCTTCAGCACCTGAGATTCTTTCTTCCATCTCTTGTATTCTATTTTTGATGTTTGCATCTATGACTCCTGATTTCTTCCCAAGGTTTTCTATCTCCAAAGTTGTCTCCCTTTGTGATTTCTTAGTTGTTTCTACTTCCTTTTTTAGTTCCTGGATGGATTTGCTGAGATCCTTCACTTGTTTGTTTGTATTTTCCTGTATTTCTTTAAGATATTTTTGCATTACCTCTTTTAGGATTTCTTCCTGATGACCCACGTTCTCCTGCATTTCTCTGAGCGATTTTTGTGTTTCCTCCTCATGGGATTCCATCTGTTGATCCATCGTCTCCTGCATTTCTTTAAGCAGTTCTTGTGTTTCCTTTGTAAGGGCATCTAACCGTTGATTCATTTCTTTAAGCAATTTTTGTGTTGCCTCGTTATGGGCATCCATCTGTTGACCCATATTCTTCTGCATTTCTTTATGCAAATTTTGTGATTCCTTTGTGAGTGCATCTACCCGTTGATTCATCTCGTTAAGCGATTTTTGTGTTGTCTCCTTGTGCGCCTCCATCTTTTGATCCATGTTCTCCCGCATTTCTCTAAGCGATTTTTGTGTTTCCTTTGTAAGGGCTTCTAACCCTTGATTCATGGTCTCCTGTAACTCTTTATGAGATTTATTTGTGTCCTTCTTGTGATCCTCTAATAGGATTATGAGAAGTGATTTTAAATCCAGATCTTGTCTTTCGGGTGTGGTGGGGTATCCAGGACTTGCTGCTGTTGGAGAGTTGGGTTCGGATGGTCCCACATTACTTTGATTTCTGTTAGTAACATTCCTACGTTTACCTTTTGCCATCTGGATACCTCTGGTTTTAGTTGGTCCTGCTGCCACTGGCTGTTGGTTGGACCTCCTATGAGCCTGCAAAACTATTTCTGCCCCCCCTGGATTACCAGGATTCCCCTGGCACTGATTTCTGGGGCCTGCCTGCTCCTGAGTGACTTTGGAACCCTGATGTGCCTTGCCCCAAGTGATCTTATATTGGGGAGTCCTTGCACATCCAAAGTCTCAGCCTAGTGGATTCCTGGAGCAGAGGTCGCCAAAGGGAGGCTGGTAGGCTCCTGCCCTGTGCAGGGGTGTGTGATCTCTCCTGGGAGGGGAGGGGGCGTCCCTCTGCCAGGCAGAAGTCCCACAGCAGAGCTAGCAAGCTGGTTACTGCAGATCCGCCCAGCTCTTGGGAGCCACGTGCACACAATCCGCCCGAGACCCAAGCGATATTTTCTGTCTCAGAACCTGGCTGTCCCAACTTCCCTGTCACTGGAGCAAAGATGGCAGAGTGCACTCTGCATACTCTCCGTGGCACTGCTCACCCTGCAGACGCAATGGCCTGCCCCCAGTTTCTTTTCTATTAGTTTCAATGTATCTGGTTTTATGTGTAGGTCCTTGATTCACTTGAACTTGAGCTTTGTACAAGGAGATAAGAATGGATTTATTTGCATTTTTCTGCATGCTAACTTCCAGTTTATCCAGCACCATTTGTTAAAAATGCTGTCTTTTTTTCACTGGATAGTTTTAGCTCCTTTGTCAAATATCAAGTGACCCTAGGTGTGTGGGTTCATTTCTGGGTCTTCAATTCTATTCATTGATCTTTCTGCCTGTCTCTGTACCAATACCAGTTTTTTTTTTTATTTTATTATCACCATTGCTCTATAGTAGAGCTTGAGGTCAGGGATGGTGATTCCCCCAGGAGATCTTTTGTTGTGGAGAATACTTTTTTGCTATCCTGGGTTTTTTGTTATTCCAGATGAATTTGCAGGTTGCTCTTTCTAGCTCTATGAAGAATTGAGTTGGAATTTTGATGAGGATTGCATTGAATCTGTAGATTGCTTTCGGCAAGATGGCCGTTTTTACTATATTAATCCTGCCAATCCATGAGCATGGGAGAACTTTCCATCTTCTGAGATATTCTTCAATTTCTTTCTTCAGAGGCTTGGAGTTCTTGTCATACAGATCTTTCACTTGCTTGATTAAAGTCACACCAAGGTATGTAATATTATTTGTGACTATTGTGAAGGGTGTCATTTCCCTAATTTCTTTCTCAGCTTATCCTTTGAGTAGAGTAAGGCTACTGATTTGTTTGAGTTAATTTTATAACCAGCCACTTTGCTGAAGTTGTTTATCAGCTTTAGGAGTTCTTTGGTGGAAGTTTTGGGGTCGCTTAAGTATACTATCATATCATCTGCCAATAGTGATATTTTGACTTCTTCCTTTCCAATTTGTATACCTTTGACCTCCTTTTGTCTGATTGCTCTAGCTAGAACTTCTATATTGAATAGATAGGGAGAGAGTGGGCAGCCTTGTCTGGTCCCAGATTTTGGTGGGCTTGTTTCAAGTTTCTCTCCATTTAGCTTGATATTGGCTACTGGTTTGCAGTATATTGCTTTCACTATGTTTAGAAATGGGCCATGAATTCCCGATCTCTCCAAGACTTTTAACATGAAGGGATGCTAAATTTTGTCAAAAGGTTTTTCAGCATCTAATGAAATGACCATGTGTTTTTTTTCTTTGAGATTGTTTATGTAGTGGATTTCATTGATGGATTTCAGTATATTGAACTATCCTTACATCCCCAGAATGAAGCCTACTTGATTGTGGTGAATTATTGTATTGATGCATTCTTGGATTTGGTTGGTGAGAATTTTGTTGAGTATTTTTGCATCAATATTCATAAGGGAGATTGGTCTTAAGTTCTCTTTCCTTGTTTGGTCTTTGTTTGGTTTAGGTATAAGTGTTATTGTGGCTTCATAGAATGAGTTGGGTAGTGTTCCTTGAGTTTTTATTTCATGGAATAATTAGAAGAATATCAGTATTAGCTCTTCTTTGAAGATCTGATAGAATTCCCCACTAAACCCATCTGGTCCTGGACTTGTTTTGGATGGGAGATGATTAGCAACTGCTTCTATTTCCTCAGGACTTATGGGACTATTTAGATGGTTTATCTGATCCTGTTTTAACATTGGCCCCTGGTATGTATCTAGAAAATTGTCCATTTTGTCCAGAGTTTCAAATTTTGTTGAGTATAAGCTCTTGTAGTAGCATCTGATGATTTTTTGAATTTCCACAGTTTCTGTTGTTATATCTCCCTTTTCATTTCTGATTTTATTAATTTGGATAGTCCTCTGTGCCCTCTGGTTAGTCTGGCTAAGGGTTTATCTATCTTGTTGATTTTCTCAAAGAACCAGCTCCTGGTTTTGTTGATTCTTTGTATAGTTCTTTTTGTTTCTATTTGGTTGATTTTGGCCCTGAGTTTGATTATTTCCTGCTGTCTACTCCTCTTGGGTGTATTTGCTTCTTTTTGTTCTAGAGATTTCAGATATGCTGTCAAACTGCTAGTGCAAGCTCTCTCCATTTTCTTTTTGGAGGCACTTAGGGCTATGAGTTTTCCTCTTAGCATTGCTTTCATTGTGTCTCATAAGTTTTAGTATGATGTGTCTTCATTTTCATTAAATTCTAAAATGTCTTTAATTTCTTTCTCTATTTCTTCCTTGACCAAGCTATCATTGAGAAGAGTATTGTTTAATGTCCATGTGTATGTGTATTTTCCGCTGTTTTTTTTTTGAACTTAAGACCAGTCTTAGGGCATGGTGATCTGATAAGGTACATGGAATTATTTCAACATTTCTGTATCTGTTGAGGCCTGTTTTTTGACCAATTATATGGTCAATTTTGGAGAAGTTACCATGAGGTGCTGAGAAGAAGGTATATTCTTTTGCTTTAGGATAAAATGTTTTATAAATATCTGTTAGATCCATTTGGTCCATTACTTCAGTTAGTTCACTGTGTCTCTGTTTAGTTTCTGTTTCCATGATTTGTCCAATGTTGAGAGTGGGGTTTTGAAGTCTTCCACTATTATTGCGTGGGGTGCAATGTGTACTTTGAGCATTAGTAAAGTTTCTTCTATGAATATGGTTGCCCTTGCATTTGGAACACACATGTTCAGAATTGAGAGTTCATCTTGGTAGACTTTTCCTTTGACCAGTATGCAGTATCCTCCTTATCTTTTTTGACAACTTTTCATTGAAAGTCGATTTTATCCGATATAAGAATGGCCACTCCAGCTTGATTCTTGGGACCATTTGCTTGGAAAATTGTTTTCCAACCTTTGACTCTGAAATAGTGACTGTCTTTGTCACTGAGGTTGGTTTCTTATATGCAGCAAAATGTTGGGTCCTGTTTACATAGCCAGTTTGTTAGTCTATGTCCTTTTATTGGGGAATTGAGACCATTGATGTTTAGAGATATTGTGGAAAAGTGATTGTTGCTTACTGTTATTTTCATTATTAAATGTGGAATTCTGTTTGTGTGGTTATCTTATTTTGGGTTTGTTGAAAGAAGATTACATTATTGCTTTTTCTAGGGTGTGATTTCCCACCTTGTGTTGGTATTTTCCACCCATTATCCTTTGTAGAGCTGGATTTGTGGAAAGATATTGTGCAAATTTGGTTTTGTCATGGAATGTCTTGTTTTCTCTGTCTATGGTAATTGAGAGTTTTGCTCAGTATAGTAGTCTGGGCTGATATTTATGTTCTCTTAGGGTCTGTATGACATCTGCCCCGGATCTTCTAGCTTTCATAGTTTCTGGTGAGAAGTCTGGTGTAAGTCTGATAGGTCTTCCTTTATATGTTACTTGACCTTTTCCCCTTACCCCTTTTAATATTCTTTCTTTGTTTAGTGCATTTGATGTTTTGATTATTTTGTGACGGGAGGAATTTCTGTTCTGCTCCAGTCTGTTTGGAGTTCTGTAGGCTTCTTGTATATTCATGGGCATCTCTTTCTTTAGGTTAGGGAAGTCTTTTTTATACCTTTGTTGAAGATAATTAATGGCCCTTTAAGTTATAAATCCTCGCTCTCTTCTATATCTATAATCCTTAGGCTTGGTCTTCTCATTGTGTCCTAGATTTCCTGGATATTTTGGGTTACAAGATTTTTACATTTTGCATTTTCTTTTACTGTTGAGTCAATGTTTTCTACGGAATCTTCAGCATCTGAGATTCTTTCTTCTATCGCTTGTATTATTTTGTTGATGCTTGCATCTATGACTCCTGAATTCTTTTCAAGGTTTTCTATCTCCAGAGATGTCTCACTTGGTGATTTCTTTATTGTTTCTACTTCCATTTTTAGATCCTAGATAGTTTTGTTCAGTTCCTTCACTTGTTTTTGTTTTTCTGAAAATCTTTAAGGGATTTTTGTGTTTCCTTTTTTAGGGCTTCTGCCTGTTGACCCATGTTCTCCTGTATTTCTTTAAGGGAGTTATTTATGTCCTTCTTGAAGTCCTCTATCAGCATCATGAGATGTGATTTTAAATCCAGCTTTTGCTTTTCCGATGTGTTGGGGTATCCAGGATTTGCTGTTGTGGGAGAACTGAGTTCTGATTGTGCCAGGTTGCCTTGCTTTCTGATGGTAATGATCTTGCATTTGCCTTTTGCCATCTACTTATCTCTGGTGTTAGCTGGTCTTGCTATCTCTGACTGTGGCTTCTCTGTCCTGCAAGCCTGTGTATCTGTACTCCTGGGATTCCCATTCTCTCAAATGCCTTGCATGCGGCTGTTTCTCCAGGAAGTATTAGGAGATGGGTTCTTCACTGTGACAGAACTGTCAAGGGTCTACCACAGCAGAATGGGCAGGTGGTGGTGGAGGGAGGGGGAGATGGAACGGAAGGGGAGTGGTAATCTGGAGGGCGGAGGTTTTGGTGGTTGCTGGGTATTGAGTCCTAGTGGCTCTGGGCCTCCAGAGGTGGGGGGTGGTTCTTACCAAATGCCCTGCATGCTGCTGGTTCTCTAGGAAGTATCAGGAGATGGGGTCTTCCCTGTGGCAGACCTGGCAAAGGTCTACCACTGCCGAACTGGCATGCGTCGGAGCTTTCCCCATCTTTTCAATTATGTGTGTGTTTATATATTTTTGTATGTGTGTGTCTATGGTTATATGCATTTGGAAGCTTGAAGTTATCGGGAATCTTTTTTGATTGATTTTCTTTCTTTTCCAATGAGACATGGTCTCTCAGTTAAACCCAGAGCTTTCCTACAGGGTTAGTCTTGGTATCTATCTCGCTCTGGGGAAACCTCTCTCTTCCTTCTGAGGTCAGAATTATAGGAGGACACTGTGCCCACCAGCATTTCATGCTGGAACCTGGGAATCTTAACTCTGGTACTGTATTTGCAGGGCAAATTAACAGAATGTTAACCCCCGAGCCATCTCTCCTAGCCCCTCTGTTCTTATGTTTTTGTTGTGAGAAGGTTTAACTAAGTTCTCCAAGCTGGCCTTGAACTAACTCTATAGCAGTGGCACTGTTTGAACTTGTGATCCTCCTGCTTCAGCCTCTCTGGCAGATGGGATTACAGGCTGTGTGTGGGATATTTTAACCACAGCTAGTTTTAACTTCTGTCCACTCTGGGTTTTCTTTGTCTTACTATGATTTGTACCAGATGACATTGAAGTGGTCATATTTTAGATATACCTAAGGAAAATTAAATTGGTGATACATTTAGCTTAGGCTTAGCAGAATGTGTTTACATGGTTTATGGGTAGATATTTCTGGTTGTTCCATGTAGAAATGGCTTTTAGGAATGCTACAGTTTTCACTCAGGGTCATCATGCAGCAAAAACTAAGACCTTCCAAGTGGCAGGTCAAACTTGGCATCACTATGTGACTGCATTTTATGGTGCTTGCTTCCTTAATGGAAGAGGAAACGAATGTCTGAATACTTGAAGTCAGTTGTCAGACTAGTCTAAGAAAAATGGTACCGGTTATCAGCGGTCAAAGGTAACACAGGCTTCAGTTTTCACTGATGCCTTGTTTATCAGGGAAGTCTTTCTACTCAGGAATGTATTTGATATGCAGCATTTATAATTAGGTTTATTACAATTTTTAATTTCTGGGTGTGCATTGAATGAGATTGATTTTTGTCAGAATTACTGTGTTAGTAATTCTATTAAACGTTGGGAATTCCTGTGCCGGAAAATCAATGTATATAACCTGAGAGGATTAAGGTAAACAGAAGTGTCATCCTCAAAGTTGTTCTCAACATTTGATTGCTGGAAGGTCTCTAAGATCCTTTGGTATTGGCAAAGTAAATCTATTTTTATAATAATATTCAAATGTTATTTTACTTTTTTAACTCTACCCTTCTGAGTCTTACACTGTAAAAATTTCCAACATCCTATGTAGAAGTAGATTAAGGAATCATTGCATCTTTTGGTATATCGAACATGAGGAGTTTTCAAGACTAAAGTGATTCTTTTTGCTGCTCCCCCCCCCTTTCAAAGTTTGACCACAAAAATGTGCCAATCTGTATGCATGCTTGTGAAATTCTGTAGATATGAAATACTGAATGGTAAATCTTTAACCACTGAAGGACTTGGGATGAAATGCATTTTTTTTTTTTTTTTTTTTTAATTTAATTTTATTTTATTTTTTTAATTTACATTCCAAATCACTTCCCCTTTCCCGTTTCCTCCCTCCCCGAAAGTCCCATAAGCCCCCTTCCCTCCCTCTTTTCTCCGTTCAACCCCCTCTCATTACTCTGTCCTGGCGTTCCCCTACATCCAGTCTTTCCAGGACCAGGGGTCTCTCCTTCCATCTTTTTAGAAATCTATTGATATGCTGATTGTGTCTAGGGTATTCTGAGATTCTGGGTCAATATCCCCTTATCAGTGACTTCATACCATGTGTGATCTTTTGTGATTGGGTTACCTCACTAAGGATGATATTTTCAAGTTCTGACCATTTGCCTAGGAATTTCGTGAATTCATTGTTTTTAATTGCAGAGTAGTATTCCATTGTGTAAATATACCACATCTTCTGAATCCATTCCTCCGTTGAGGGACATCTGGGTTCTTTCCAGCTTCTGGCTATTATAAATAAGGCTGCTATGAATATAGTGGAGCATGTGTCCTTATTGCATGCAGGTAAAGTCTCTGGGTATATGCCCAGGAGTGGTATAGCCGGATCCTCCGGAAGTGTCATGCCCAGTTTTCTGAGGAGCCGCCAGACTGCTTTCCAGAGTGGTTGTACCAGCCTGCAATTCCACCAGCAGTGGAGGAGTGTTCCTCTTTCTCCACATCCTCGCCAACAACTGCTGTCTCCTGTGTTTTTGATCTTAGCCATCCTGACTGGTGTGAGATGGAATCTCAGGGTTGTTTTGATTTGCATTTCCCTAATGACTAAGGATGATGAACATCTCTTTAGGTGCTTCTCAGCCATTAGATATTCTTCAGGTGAGAACTCTTTGTGGAGCTCTGTACCCCATTTTTTAATAGGGTTACTTGCCTCTCTGGAGTTTAACTTCTTGAGTTCTTTGTATATCTTGGATATTAGCCCTCTGTCGGATGTAAGGTTGGTAAAGATCATTTCCCAGTTAGTTGGTTGCCGCTTTGTCTTTTTGACGGTGTCTTTTGCCTTGCAAAAACTTTGTAATTTAATGAGGTCCCATTTGTCTATTCTTGATCTTAGAGTATAAGCTATTGGAGTTCTGTTCAGGAAATTCTCCCCTGTGCCCATATGTTCAAGGTTCTTCCCTAGTTTCCCTTCTATTAGTTTCAGTGTGTCTGGTTTTATGTGGAGATCTTTGATCCACTTAGAATTGAGCTTAGTGCAAGGAGATAAGGATGGGTCAATTTGCATTCTTCTGCATGTTGACCTCCAGCTGAGCCAGCACCATTTGTTGAAAAGGCTATCTTTTTTCCACTGGATGGTTTTAGCTCCTTTGTCAAAGATCAAGTGACCATAGGAGTGTGGATTCATTTCTGGGTCTTCAATTCTGTTCCATTGATCTACATGTCTGTTACTGTACCAATACCATGCAGTTTTTAACACTATTGCTCTGTAGTACAGCTTGAGGTCCGGGATACTGATTCCCCCAGAGGTTCTTTTACTCTTGAGAATAGTTTTAGCTATTCTGGGTTTTCTGTTATTCCAGATGAATTTTTGAATTGCTCTTTCTAACTCTATGAAGAATTGAGTTGGGATTTTGATGGGGATTGCATTGAATCTGTGTATTACTTTTGGTAAGATGCTCATTTTTACTATATTAATCCTGCCAATCCATGAGCATGGCAGATTTTTCCATCTTCCGAGGTCTTCTTCAATTTCTTTCTTCAGAGACTTGAAGTTCTTGTCATACAGATCTTTCACTTGTTTGGTTAGCGTCACGCCAAGATACTTAATATGGTTTGTGGCTATCGTAAAGGGTATTATTTCTCTTACTTCTTTCTCAGCCTGCTTATCCTTTGAGTATAGGAAGGCTTCTGACTTGCTTGAGTTGATTTTATATCCGGCCACTTTGCTGAAGTCGTTTATCAGCTGTAGGAGTTCTCTGGTGGAGTTCTTTGGGTCGCTTATGTATACTATCATATCGTCTGCAAATAGTGATAGTTTGACTTCTTCCTTTCCAATTTGTATCCCTTTGACCTCTTTTTCTTGTCTAATTGCTCTAGCTAGAACTTCAAGTACTATATTGAAAAGATATGGAGAGAGAGGGCAGCCTTGTCTAGTCCCTGATTTTAGTGGGATTGCTTCAAGTTTCTCTCCGTTTAGATTGATGCTGGCTACTGGTTTGCTGTAAATTGCTTTTACTATGTTTAGATATGGGCCTTGAATTCCTGATCTTTCCAAGACCTTTAGCATGAAAGGATGCTGAATTTTGTCAAATGCTTTCTCAGCATCTAATGAGATGACCATGTGGTTTTTTTCTTTGAGATTGTTTATGTAGTGGATTACATTGATGGATTTCCTTATATTGAACCATCCCTGCATCCCTGGGATGAAGCCTACTTGATCGTGGTGAATGATCGTTTTGATGTGTTCTTGGATTCGGTTGGCAAGAATTTTATTGAGTATTTTTGCATCGATATTCATAAGAGAGATTGGCCTGAGATTCTCTTTCTTTGTCGGATCTTTGTGTGCTTTTGGTATTAGTGTAATTGTGGCTTCATAGAACGAGTTGGGTAGTGTTCCTTCTGTTTCTATTTTGTGGAACAGTTTGAAGAGTATTGGTGTTAGGTCTTCTTTGAAGGTCTGATAGAATTCTGCACTAAAACCATCTGGACCTGTGCTTTTTTTGGTTGGAAGACTTCCAATGACAACTTCTATTTCTTCAGGGGTTATAGGACGGTTTAGATGGTCTATTTGATCCTGATTTAATTTTGGTACTTGGTATCTGTCAAGGAAATTGTCCATTTCCTCAAGATTTTCTAGTTGTGTTGAATACAGGTTTTTGTAGTAGGATCTGATGATTTTTTGAATTTCCTCAGTTTCTGTTGTTATCTCTCCCTTTTCGTTTCTGATTTTATTAATTTGGATACTATCTCTGTGCCCTCTGGTTAGTCTGGCTAAGGGCTTATCTATCTTGTTGATTTTCTCAAAGAACCAACTCCTCGTTTTGTTGATTCTTTGTATGGTTTTATTTGTTTCTACTTGATTGATTTCAGCCCTGAGTTTGATGATTTCCTGCCTTCTACTCCTCTTTGGTGTATTTGCTTCTTTTTGTTCCAGGGCTTTCAGGTGTGCCATTAAGCTGTTAGTGTATGCTGTCTCCCGTTTCTTTTTGGCGGCACTCAGGGCTATGAATTTTCCTCTTAGCACTGCTTTCATTGTGTCCCATAAGTTAGGGTATGTTGTGCCTTCATTTTCATTAACTTTCAAAAAGTCTTTGATTTCTTTCTTTATTTCCACCTTGACCAAGTTATCATTGAGTAGAGCATTGTTCAGCCTCCATGTGTACGTGGGTTTTCTTTTGTTTTTGTTGCCATTGAAGACCACCCTTATTCCATAGTGATCTGATAGGAGGCATGGGATTATTTCTATCTTCTTGTATCTGTTGAGGTCTGATTTGTGACCAATTATATGGTCAATTTTGGAGAAGGTACCATGAGGAGCTGAGAAGAAGGTGTATTCTTTAGCTCTAGGATGAAATGTTCTATATATATCAGTTAGTTCCATTTGGTCCAAGGCTTCAATTAGATTCACTGTGTCCCTGTTTAGTTTCTGCTTTCCTGAACGATCCATTTCAGAGAGCGGGGTGTTGAAGTCACCCACTATTATTGTGTGCGGTGCGATGTGTGCTTTGAGTTTTAGTAAAGTTTCTTTTACGAATGAGGGTGCCCTTGCATTTGGAGCATAGATATTCAGGATTGAGAGTTCTTGATGGTGGATTTTTCCCTTGATCAGTATGTAGTGTCCTTCTGTGTCTTTTTTGATGACTTTGGGTTGAAAATCAATTTTATCCGATATTAGGATGGCTACTCCACCTCGTTTCTTGGGGCCATTTGCTTGTAAAATTGTTTTCCAGCCTTTTACTCTGAGGTAGTGTTTGTCTTTGACACTGAGGTGCGTTTCCTGCATGCAGCAAAAAGCTGGGTCCTGTTTACGTATCCAGTCTGCTAGTCTATGTCTTTTAATTGGGGAATTGAGACCATTGATATTAAGAGAGATTAAGGCATAGTGATTATTGCCATCTGCCATTCTTGACGCTATCTTTATGTTTGAGTGGTTATCTACTTTTGGGTTTGATTCAAGAAGGTTATTATCTCATTTTTTCCAGGGTGTTGTTTCTCTCCCTGTATTGGAGGTTTCCACCTATTATCCGTTGCAGGGCTGGATTTGTGGAAAGATATTGTGAAAATTTGGTTTTATCATGGAATATCTTGGTCTCTCCATCTATGGTGATTGAGAGTTTTGCTGGGTATAGTAGTCTAGGCTGGCATTTGTGCTGTCTTAGTGTCTGCATGAGATCTGCCCAGGATCTTCTGGCTTTCATAGTCTCTGGTGAGAAGTCTGATGTGATTCGGATAGGTCTTCCTTTGTATGTTACTTGGCCCTTTTCTCTTACTGCATTTAGTATTCTTTCTTTGTTTAGAACATTCGGTGTTTTGATTATTATGTGACGGGAGGTATTTCTGTTCTGGTCCAGTCTGTTTGGAGTTCTGTAGGCTTCTTGTATGTTCATCGGCATCTCTCTCTTTAAGTTAGGGAAGTTTTCCTCCATAATTTTGTTGAAGATGTTTACTGGCCCTTTAAGTTGCAAATCTTCACTCTCATCTATACCTATAATCCTTAGGTTTGGTCTTCTCATTGTGTCCTGGATTTCCTGGATGTTTTGGGTTACGCGTTTTTTGCATTTTGCATTTTCTTTGACTGTTGAGTCGATGCTTTCTATGGAATCTTCAGCACCTGAGATTCTTTCTTCCATCTCTTGTATTCTATTGTTGATGTTTGCATCTATGACTCCTGATTTCTTCCCAAGGTTTTCTATCTCCAAAGTTGTCTCCCTTTGTGATTTCTTAGTTGTTTCTACTTCCTTTTTTAGTTCCTGGATGGATTTGCTGAGATCCTTCACTTGTTTGTTTGTATTTTCCTGTATTTCTTTTTTTTTTTTTTTTTTTTTTTTTTTTTATTTAATTTTATTTTATTTTTTTAATTTACATTCCAAATCACTTCCCCTTTCCCGTTTCCTCCCTCCCCGAAAGTCCCATAAGCCCCCTTCCCTCCCTCTTTTCTCCGTTCAACCCCCTCTCATTACTCTGTCCTGGCGTTCCCCTACATCCAGTCTTTCCAGGACCAGGGGTCTCTCCTTCCATCTTTTTAGAAATCTATTGATATGCTGATTGTGTCTAGGGTATTCTGAGATTCTGGGTCAATATCCCCTTATCAGTGACTTCATACCATGTGTGATCTTTTGTGATTGGGTTACCTCACTAAGGATGATATTTTCAAGTTCTGACCATTTGCCTAGGAATTTCGTGAATTCATTGTTTTTAATTGCAGAGTAGTATTCCATTGTGTAAATATACCACATCTTCTGAATCCATTCCTCCGTTGAGGGACATCTGGGTTCTTTCCAGCTTCTGGCTATTATAAATAAGGCTGCTATGAATATAGTGGAGCATGTGTCCTTATTGCATGCAGGTAAAGTCTCTGGGTATATGCCCAGGAGTGGTATAGCCGGATCCTCCGGAAGTGTCATGCCCAGTTTTCTGAGGAGCCGCCAGACTGCTTTCCAGAGTGGTTGTACCAGCCTGCAATTCCACCAGCAGTGGAGGAGTGTTCCTCTTTCTCCACATCCTCGCCAACAACTGCTGTCTCCTGTGTTTTTGATCTTAGCCATCCTGACTGGTGTGAGATGGAATCTCAGGGTTGTTTTGATTTGCATTTCCCTAATGACTAAGGATGATGAACATCTCTTTAGGTGCTTCTCAGCCATTAGATATTCTTCAGGTGAGAACTCTTTGTGGAGCTCTGTACCCCATTTTTTAATAGGGTTACTTGCCTCTCTGGAGTTTAACTTCTTGAGTTCTTTGTATATCTTGGATATTAGCCCTCTGTCGGATGTAAGGTTGGTAAAGATCATTTCCCAGTTAGTTGGTTGCCGCTTTGTCTTTTTGACGGTGTCTTTTGCCTTGCAAAAACTTTGTAATTTAATGAGGTCCCATTTGTCTATTCTTGATCTTAGAGTATAAGCTATTGGAGTTCTGTTCAGGAAATTCTCCCCTGTGCCCATATGTTCAAGGTTCTTCCCTAGTTTCCCTTCTATTAGTTTCAGTGTGTCTGGTTTTATGTGGAGATCTTTGATCCACTTAGAATTGAGCTTAGTGCAAGGAGATAAGGATGGGTCAATTTGCATTCTTCTGCATGTTGACCTCCAGCTGAGCCAGCACCATTTGTTGAAAAGGCTATCTTTTTTCCACTGGATGGTTTTAGCTCCTTTGTCAAAGATCAAGTGACCATAGGAGTGTGGATTCATTTCTGGGTCTTCAATTCTGTTCCATTGATCTACATGTCTGTTACTGTACCAATACCATGCAGTTTTTAACACTATTGCTCTGTAGTACAGCTTGAGGTCCGGGATACTGATTCCCCCAGAGGTTCTTTTACTCTTGAGAATAGTTTTAGCTATTCTGGGTTTTCTGTTATTCCAGATGAATTTTTGAATTGCTCTTTCTAACTCTATGAAGAATTGAGTTGGGATTTTGATGGGGATTGCATTGAATCTGTGTATTACTTTTGGTAAGATGCTCATTTTTACTATATTAATCCTGCCAATCCATGAGCATGGCAGATTTTTCCATCTTCCGAGGTCTTCTTCAATTTCTTTCTTAAGAGACTTGAAGTTCTTGTCATACAGATCTTTCACTTGTTTGGTTCGCGTCACGCCAAGATACTTAAATGGTTTGTGGCTATCGTAAAGGGTATTATTTCTCTTACTTCTTTCTCAGCCTGCTTATCCTTTGAGTATAGGAAGGCTTCTGACTTGCTTGAGTTGATTTTATATCCGGCCACTTTGCTGAAGTCGTTTATCAGCTGTAGGAGTTCTCTGGTGGAGTTCTTTGGGTCGCTTATGTATACTATCATATCGTCTGCAAATAGTGATATTTTGACTTCTTCCTTTCCAATTTGTATCCCTTTGACCTCTTTTTCTTGTCTAATTGCTCTAGCTAGAACTTCAAGTACTATATTGAAAAGATATGGAGAGAGAGGGCAGCCTTGTCTAGTCCCTGATTTTAGTGGGATTGCTTCAAGTTTCTCTCCGTTTAGATTGATGCTGGCTACTGGTTTGCTGTAAATTGCTTTTACTATGTTTAGATATGGGCCTTGAATTCCTGATCTTTCCAAGACCTTTAGCATGAAAGGATGCTGAATTTTGTCAAATGCTTTCTCAGCATCTAATGAGATGACCATGTGGTTTTTTTCTTTGAGATTGTTTATGTAGTGGATTACATTGATGGATTTCCTTATATTGAACCATCCCTGCATCCCTGGGATGAAGCCTACTTGATCGTGGTGAATGATCGTTTTGATGTGTTCTTGGATTCGGTTGGCAAGAATTTTATTGAGTATTTTTGCATCGATATTCATAAGAGAGATTGGCCTGAGATTCTCTTTCTTTGTCGGATCTTTGTGTGCTTTTGGTATTAGTGTAATTGTGGCTTCATAGAACGAGTTGGGTAGTGTTCCTTCTGTTTCTATTTTGTGGAACAGTTTGAAGAGTATTGGTGTTAGGTCTTCTTTGAAGGTCTGATAGAATTCTGCACTAAAACCATCTGGACCTGTGCTTTTTTTGGTTGGAAGACTTCCAATGACAACTTCTATTTCTTCAGGGGTTATAGGACGGTTTAGATGGTCTATTTGATCCTGATTTAATTTTGGTACTTGGTATCTGTCAAGGAAATTGTCCATTTCCTCAAGATTTTCTAGTTGTGTTGAATACAGGTTTTTGTAGTAGGATCTGATGATTTTTTGAATTTCCTCAGTTTCTGTTGTTATCTCTCCCTTTTCGTTTCTGATTTTATTAATTTGGATACTATCTCTGTGCCCTCTGGTTAGTCTGGCTAAGGGCTTATCTATCTTGTTGATTTTCTCAAAGAACCAACTCCTCGTTTTGTTGATTCTTTGTATGGTTTTATTTGTTTCTACTTGATTGATTTCAGCCCTGAGTTTGATGATTTCCTGCCTTCTACTCCTCTTTGGTGTATTTGCTTCTTTTTGTTCCAGGGCTTTCAGGTGTGCCATTAAGCTGTTAGTGTATGCTGTCTCCCGTTTCTTTTTGGCGGCACTCAGGGCTATGAATTTTCCTCTTAGCACTGCTTTCATTGTGTCCCATAAGTTAGGGTATGTTGTGCCTTCATTTTCATTAACTTTCAAAAAGTCTTTGATTTCTTTCTTTATTTCCACCTTGACCAAGTTATCATTGAGTAGAGCATTGTTCAGCCTCCATGTGTACGTGGGTTTTCTTTTGTTTTTGTTGCCATTGAAGACCACCCTTATTCCATAGTGATCTGATAGGAGGCATGGGATTATTTCTATCTTCTTGTATCTGTTGAGGTCTGATTTGTGACCAATTATATGGTCAATTTTGGAGAAGG
This sequence comes from Tokudaia tokunoshimensis, assembly GCA_036184795.1. Lineage (NCBI taxonomy): Eukaryota > Metazoa > Chordata > Mammalia > Rodentia > Muridae > Tokudaia > Tokudaia tokunoshimensis. The sequence goes on from BTHU01000014.1 coordinate 18,956,399, forward strand.
TACCATGAGGAGCTGAGAAGAAGGTGTATTCTTTAGCTCTAGGATGAAATGTTCTATATATATCAGTTAGTTCCATTTGGTCCAAGGCTTCAATTAGATTCACTGTGTCCCTGTTTAGTTTCTGCTTTCCTGAACGATCCATTTCAGAGAGCGGGGTGTTGAAGTCACCCACTATTATTGTGTGCGGTGCGATGTGTGCTTTGAGTTTTAGTAAAGTTTCTTTTACGAATGAGGGTGCCCTTGCATTTGGAGCATAGATATTCAGGATTGAGAGTTCTTGATGGTGGATTTTTCCCTTGATCAGTATGTAGTGTCCTTCTGTGTCTTTTTTGATGACTTTGGGTTGAAAATCAATTTTATCCGATATTAGGATGGCTACTCCACCTCGTTTCTTGGGGCCATTTGCTTGTAAAATTGTTTTCCAGCCTTTTACTCTGAGGTAGTGTTTGTCTTTGACACTGAGGTGCGTTTCCTGCATGCAGCAAAAAGCTGGGTCCTGTTTACGTATCCAGTCTGCTAGTCTATGTCTTTTAATTGGGGAATTGAGACCATTGATATTAAGAGAGATTAAGGCATAGTGATTATTGCCATCTGCCATTCTTGACGCTATCTTTATGTTTGAGTGGTTATCTACTTTTGGGTTTGATTCAAGAAGGTTATTATCTCATTTTTTCCAGGGTGTTGTTTCTCTCCCTGTATTGGAGGTTTCCACCTATTATCCGTTGCAGGGCTGGATTTGTGGAAAGATATTGTGAAAATTTGGTTTTATCATGGAATATCTTGGTCTCTCCATCTATGGTGATTGAGAGTTTTGCTGGGTATAGTAGTCTAGGCTGGCATTTGTGCTGTCTTAGTGTCTGCATGAGATCTGCCCAGGATCTTCTGGCTTTCATAGTCTCTGGTGAGAAGTCTGATGTGATTCGGATAGGTCTTCCTTTGTATGTTACTTGGCCCTTTTCTCTTACTGCATTTAGTATTCTTTCTTTGTTTAGAACATTCGGTGTTTTGATTATTATGTGACGGGAGGTATTTCTGTTCTGGTCCAGTCTGTTTGGAGTTCTGTAGGCTTCTTGTATGTTCATCGGCATCTCTCTCTTTAAGTTAGGGAAGTTTTCCTCCATAATTTTGTTGAAGATGTTTACTGGCCCTTTAAGTTGCAAATCTTCACTCTCATCTATACCTATAATCCTTAGGTTTGGTCTTCTCATTGTGTCCTGGATTTCCTGGATGTTTTGGGTTACGCGTTTTTTGCATTTTGCATTTTCTTTGACTGTTGAGTCGATGCTTTCTATGGAATCTTCAGCACCTGAGATTCTTTCTTCCATCTCTTGTATTCTATTGTTGATGTTTGCATCTATGACTCCTGATTTCTTCCCAAGGTTTTCTATCTCCAAAGTTGTCTCCCTTTGTGATTTCTTAGTTGTTTCTACTTCCTTTTTTAGTTCCTGGATGGATTTGCTGAGATCCTTCACTTGTTTGTTTGTATTTTCCTGTATTTCTTTAAGGTAATTTTGCATTACCTCTTTCAGGATTTCTTCCTGATGACCCACGTTCTCCTGCATTTCTCTGAGCGATTTTTGTGTTTCCTCCTCATGGGATTCCATCTGTTGATCCATCGTCTCCTGCATTTCTTTAAGCAGTTCTCGTGTTTCCTTTGTAAGGGCATCTAACCGTTGATTCATTTCTTTAAGCAATTTTTGTGTTGCCTCCTTATGGGCATCCGTCTGTTGACCCATATTCTTCTGCATTTCTTTATGCAAATTTTGTGATTCCTTTGTGAGTGCATCTACCCGTTGATTCATCTCGTTAAGCGATTTTTGTGTTGTCTCCTTGTGCGCCTCCATCTTTTGATCCATGTTCTCCCGCATTTCTCTAAGCGATTTTTGTGTTTCCTTTGTAAGGGCTTCTAACCGTTGATTCATGGTCTCCTGTAACTCTTTATGAGATTTATTTGTGTCCTTCTTGTGATCCTCTAATAGCATCATGAGAAGTGATTTTAAATCCAGATCTTGTCTTTCGGGTGTGGTGGGGTATCCAGGACTTGCTGCTGTTGGAGAGTTGGGTTCGGATGGTCCTACATTACTTTGATTACTGTTAGTAACATTCCTACGTTTGCCTTTTGCCATCTGGATACCTCTGGTGTTAGTTGGTCCTGCTGCCACTGGCTGTTGGTTGGACCTCCTGTGAGCCTGCAAAGCTATTTCTGCCCCCCCCTGGATTACCAGGATTCCCCTGGCACCGATTTCTGGGGCCTGCCTGCTCCTGAGTGACTTTGGAGCCCTAATGTGCTTTGCCCCAAGTGATCTTATATTGGGGAGGCCTTGCACATCTAAAGGCTCAGCCTAGTGGATTCCTGGAGCAGAGGTCGCCAAAGGGAGGCTGGCAGGCTCCTGCCCTGTGCAGGGGTGTGTGATCTCTCCTGGGGGGGGGAGGGGGCGTCCCTCTGCCAGGCAGAAGTCCCACAGCAGATCTGGCGCGCTGGTCACTGCAGATCAGCCCAGCACCTGGGAGCAGGTTACACACAAGCTGCCTGAACCCGAAGCGATATTATGCCTGTCTGTCTCTGAGCCTGGTGGTCCCAACTACCTGGTCACTGGAGCAAAGATGGCGGAGGGCACTCTCCGTGGCGCTGCTCACCCTGTGGTCACGATGGCCCGCCGATCTGGCACCCAGACGACCACAGCGCCAACCCGCCCTCGGGCACAGAAGGAAGCCCCAACAGGCCGTGTCCCAAGTGATGTTATATTGGGGGGAGAGCCTGGGTACCGGTCTCTCCAGCGCAGTCCGCGGGAACAGAGGTCGCGGAAGGGAAGCTGGCGGGCTCCCTCCCTGCGCAGGGTCCCTCCACCAGGCAGAAGGTCCCACCGCGGAACTGGCGCGCTGGTTACTGCAGATCAGCCCAGCACCTGGGAGCAGGTTGCACCCAAGCTGCCTGAAACTGAAGCGATATTATGCCTGTCTGTCTCTGAGCCTGGCGGTCCCAACTACCTGGTCACTGGAGCAAAGATGGCGGAGGGCAGTCTCCGTGGCGCCGCTCACCCTGTGGTCACGATGGCCCGCCGATCTGGCGCCCAGACGACTACAGCGCCAACCCGCCCTCGGGCACAGACGGAAGCCCCAACAGGCCGTGTCCCAAGTGATGTTATATCGGGGGGGAGAGCCTGGGTACCGGTCTCTCCAGCGCAGTCCGCGGGAACAGAGGTCGCGGAAGGGAAGCTGGCGGGCTCCCTCCCTGCGCGGGGTCCCTCCAGCAGGCAGAAGGTCCCACCGCGGAACTGGCGCGCTGGTTACTGCAGATCAGCCCAGCACCTGGGAGCAGGTTACACCCAAGCTGCCTGAAACCGAAGCGATATTATGCCTGTCTGTCTCTGAGCCTGGCGGTCCCAACTACCTGGTCACTGGAGCAAAGATGGCGGAGGGCAGTCTCCTGAAATGCATTTTTTTAAAAAGATTTATTTATTTATTATATGTAAGTACACTGTAGCTGTCTTCAGATACCCTAGAAGAGGGCGTCAGGTCTCATTACGGATGGTTGTGAGCCACCATGTGGTTGCTGGGATTTGAACTCAGGACCTTTGGAAGAGCAGTCAGCTCTCTTAACTATTGAGCCATCTCTCCAGCCCCAGAATGCATTTTATGATGCATGTTTAAGTCTGTTGTACACTGATGGGGCCAAAAAACACATCCTGAAAACCGCTGTTAGCCTGATCCATGGCATGCTGTTGGGGAGCGGGGCTCTATTTCCACCCCGGTGAACCACAGTGTCTGGACTACAAATCTAGCCCAAAAAAATTCTGCCTTTCAGTGGATAGCATTGGTCTGACTGAGTGATTGCTTTCACAATGCTGTTTCCTAGTCTCAGCTACACCAGGTCAGACACCAAATGCCCCAATTCTAGCTTTGACTCTAGAGCTACTCATGGTCTGCAACAGTTTGTTTCTGTTGTTTGTCACAAACTATTATAAATAACTTGATTATTAAAAATTAAATAGTGTTTCCTCTGGGAGAGTGTTATGAGGTAGTCGTGAGTGGCCTGGAGTTTGTCTTCATGGTGCTGTCCTCTCCTTTGGTGGAAAAACTTGCCACTTCTGAAGGAAGTTCTAGGCTTAAAGTCATGCAGGTGTGCTGAGGTAATACAGTATATGAATTCACCCAAGTTTCTTTCAGGCCCAAAGAGGAAAACAGTCAGTTTTCAAAATATATTTTAATACACACATTTTCCAAGTCTGTCTGAAGTGGCATACTAAAGTATTTCAAAGGCAAATTGATCTATTTAATGAATTTTTTAGAACTTGGAGTTCTCTTCATTCAATATATCTCCTGAAATTTCAAGAAAATATTTCAGGTAAACTTAAGATTTTATACCTCTCAAGACCTTCCACAGGGTCTCAGTTTTTTCCATCATGCGATGAATGAGGTTAACTCACATGAAACCTCCAACTGTGATGTGTAGCTGAGGAGATCTGAAACAGCTTACTGAGTTCCTAGAAGAAACAAAGTGACTTTAGATACAGGTAAAAGCATTCTGTGCTTGCACACAGCAAGGGAATGCAGGTGAGTACTTTATCTACTGGGCTAATCCCAGACTATTACCAGTGTACCAGTGGCTTCTTGTAATATTATGCAAGAAAATCTGAGGCTCATTCCAAGTTGGTTACAGCCCATGTTCATGTGTGCATACGTGTGTGTGTGTGTGTGTGTGTGTTGTGGATGTTACATCAGTAACTGAATGTATTCTGGGGTTAATACCATGGGATTGGCAGCATAGTAAAACCATTTCTTTATGTGTCTTGATGCCTGTGAATAAAGAAGGCTCTTTGCTTTCACTGAAGTCTGCATTTGTCAGTAGAAGAGAAAGAACTCTCTGCTGTTCTTCAGATGACTTTCATGCTGACATACATGTTCTACTCTAGGATAACTTACTATTCGGTGGGTCTATGGTGGTTCCCTCGGTGGTGCGTGTGGCCTTTTGCAGGCCTGCAGGTGTGCTCATTTCATAGTCATCATCATCTGTGACACCAGGAGTTGTAACGTGACCAGGAGTGGTTCCCTGGTTGGCCCGGCTCACTCCTGCCTGTCTTGTAGGAAGGACTCCATTCTGCACATCTGGTTTAGCCCCTGCCTGACCAGCGGGTGGAATGGCTCCAGGGAACAAGGGGTGGATAAGGAGGCCTGTGAAGATTTGGGAGGCTAATGGCTAGAATGGGAAGGAAACAGAAAACAAAGTGTAAAAGAACTCACTTCAACAAGGTTAACCCAGCTCTTTCCTTTGGAGGACAGCAGGTTGGTTAGGAGTGGCAGGAGGGAGTGGCTAAAGTCAGAGAAATTACAAAGACCTGGCATTCATCAGAAAGGAGCTCTTGTCAGGGCCAAGTCTGATGCTATTATCAGTGTTGGGATCTGTTACTGGGCTCCTTTTCCTTAATAAGGGAATCAGAATACAAGGCAGTCATAACAAAAGGGTAGTCTGAAGGTATCAGGCATGTCTGGAGATAGTACTATGTAGAAAATTCACAAAGTATTGACAAGCTCTGTCTCTGTCCTTGACCTAAAAGACAGCATTTCTTTTGCTCACCAAAAATTGAAAAAAAAAAAGACTACAAGTTAATGGAAAAATTAATGCAAGTTGATCAACCAGACATTGTGGTTTGAGTTCCTTTAAGGTCCCTTCGGTGTCCTTTTCAAAGGCATTGCTACATTGGGTCAGGAGTAGTTAGTTCTCTTGGTACTTGAGCTGCCTGAACATTTTCTGAGATTACTGAAGAAACACCTCTTTTCAGAGGTTTTCATGGTTATGTTCTGCTTGAGGTCTTGGCCAGGCTTGGTAATATGAATTTAAGCTTGTTTTCAAAGTCATCCAGAGGTGATCTAAGAGGGGAGACCTAGATAGGGAAGCATTGTCTTAGACTTTGATCCTGAAGTCTAACCTAGTTTGCTGCTAGATGAGGAGGGCACAGGGCATTTCAAGCTGAGGACCCTGGTGTACAAAAATCATGACTGACTGAGAAGACTGGAAGTTATCCGAACACATTCCATGTAAGTGTTATTTTGTGAAATAGGTGTGTATGTTGAACTGTATGAAAAGGTCATTATCACCATAGATTGAACTAAAAAATGTTTGAAAACTACTATAGAACTATAGAACACGTGACTGTAGATATGGATCTACCTTTCCTGTTGCCTTTGAGACAACTCATTTAAGCTTGCTGGGCCTCAGTTTATCTGTATGGCTCCATAATGGGTCTGTACTTTATATAGTGAGTCCTAAAGGTGAGAGGTCTGTTAAAGAGCTTGTTATGTGAAAATGCCCCAACGATGAGAAGATAGAAATGGTCATCTGTGAGCGCTGGCCAAGGAGATGCAGCTCCACGGCTGGAGCATTATTTAGGGAAGCAGAGCAAATACAATACATACCCTTTATAATGTGAAATGCATTCACAAACTGTGTTCTGTGAACCTGCCTCAGTTCCCTCTGTTGTTATGTTTAGATAGCACAGTGATCCAAACAGATGTTTCTAGACATGGCCTGTGCATTACTACATGGAAAGTATGAGTGATAGGAATAAGAACTTCCATTTCTATCCTTCATTTATTAGTGTTCATAGAAAAGAATTCACTCACCCCTACCAAAATATAGGAAAGAATCTCATAAAATGGAAAGTACAACAGTGTTAACCCTGCCTGCAGAGTCAATATTTATAGTATTCTGCTTCAACATCTGGAGGATAGTATGTAATCTTCAGTAAAAAATTTAAGTCAATCAAAATAAAGTTTAAAAGTGTTCAGTGGATCTCCAGGTTAGCACGGAGTCTGACAGCAATATATAGAAAGTTAATGCAGAGTTAAATTAACAGAAATTAGTAGGAAAAAGGTGACAAAGTGTTTAGGTGAGAAGGAGTCATCAGATTCGAGGAGCTCTGAAAACACAGCTGTGGTCAGAAGAGGTGGAAGGGCAGACGACACTGGGAGAAGGGAAAAGAACTTAAACAGTAGTGACTTAAAGGATTTTCTCTTTACCAGTTCCTCCGAGCTTAGGAGAGTGCCCTAAAAGCCAAACAATAGACAGAAGCAATTAGAGAAATTTTAATATATTCAATGTAATGTATATAAAATAATTAAAAAACTTAAATACTTTTAAGTATTCTAAAGAAAGATTTTTACTTTCAACAATATATTAAATGGCCTGGTATGTATATTACAAAATTTGTGTCATCATTTGATATAGAACTGTTCATGTTTATTATTGAATAATGTGACTTACCTTTATTTGAAAATTATACATATAATATGTAATATATATGTATATGTGTATATATATATAATTGAGAGATAGATATACATTGGAAGAAGCCTGGAGAATACAGAAGGCAACAGAAAAATAATCCTATGGATTATGTATGATGGTCTTTCCAGGTGTTTTCTACAAATTTATTTGTCTTGTAATAGAAACCTTTATATAGGTTTTCTGTTTTTCCTTTTCTCTTAGTATTTCATAACAGCCTCTTAGCTGTCTTACTGCCAAATTAATGTAAGAAATAGTTTAAATGGCCTTGAAGTTTTTTTTTTTTTGTGGTTATGTTATAGTTTACATAAGTTTTCTTTTTGGTTTAGTCTTAAATTTAAGGTTTAGCTGTATTTTTATGCACCACAAATATTATTTGATGAGTATGCTATACTTAAATCTTTGTGGCACATCAGATATCTTCTTGAGCTACACTTAGATGTGGAACAAAGAGCCGGTAGGAGTGCACTCCTTTAATGCTAGAACGGGAGAGGTTAAAGCAGGAGGATTGCAAATGCAGGGGCAGCCTAATAAGCTATAGATGCCTATTTAAATACAAAGAGTTCATAGGGATTTTGTACTAATATTTGTCTCTGATTTTAAGAATGAAGCGCCCATCTGATGTTGATACTGATGTAGATGTCGGTCCTTGGAAATCTTATCAGTGAGTTCAAGAGTAATGTTTGCAAAAACAATTAGGAAGAGGAAGAAAAAGATGTTGAACATTCTGGGATAAGTACTTAAGGCTAAAATAGGTAAAATAAACCCCCCGCATCGTGGGTCATCATATTCATCTCATTAAGTTATTATTATTTTTTTGTCAGCATGATTCAGGGGTGACTGTCTGCTTCATTTACTGAGGGTGTGGCTAGAGGAGCAACCACATCTCACTCATTTTCAGAGTGGATGTTAACGATGATGTCTACAAGAGACTGTGTCACTGTTAACTGAAACAGTACTGTGAAGAACTTACAACTGCAACTTGCCAGCCTGCCAGGGCCAGGTAAGTTAGATCTCTCTATTGTAGTGTGTACACAGTTCAAAGTGAGTTAGAATCCTGGTGCCTGATTGCTGAATCCAGACAAGAGACACATTCTGCACATGGGTGATTAACAATCAGTCTGTTTAACAATAGTCTTACCTGAGCTCCAAGTTGTGCCACAATAATGGGTAACATCTGAAAAATAAAGGGACAAAAGCACTGTTAAAATGTAATTGTGTGTGTGTGTGTGTGTGTGTGTGTGTGTAGGAGGGGGTGGATTATGGGTTACACTTGCCCAGCAACCCACAACCACAGTTGAGATCTTCAAGTAAGTGAGACTAAATTATGTTATGAGTTGCTGACTGAAATGGAAGAGGAGTTGTCATGCTGTGGTATTTATTCTCTACTACTCTGAGAAACATGAAATTTTATTTTTGTTTATACAGAAAATCCATAGTGTCAGAAAAAAACCATCAAAATTGACTTTTAACAGTATATATGACCCTGACAGATTTGAGTTTGGCCAGCTCTTGATCTTACTATTTTCCCATTCAGCTGGCACAGCAGTGCCTGTCAGGTCAGCAATGACAAGCACACAGCTCCCTGCAGAAGCTGGCCAGCTTCTTGTTGACTGACAGCAAAATACGACAACAGCTAAAGCAGCGGGAACAACAAACCCTCAGGGCGGGTGGGGAGGGGGAGGTGTGATTTTGAAGAACGCGAATCTAAAAATCTCTTCTTAATGGAAAGCCAGCTGTTCAGTCGTGTAATTATAAAGGAAATCTGTTGTCTTAGTTGCTGATTGGAAGTTGTTTGAAGTATCCACTGCGGATATGTGAGTATTTACAGTATGACACAAACTGTTTTAGATGCTTAGTCTTTTAATCTTTGTAACCATTAGAAAAAGCTTCTACACTAAGGCCTGTTTTAAATTTGAGGAAAGTGAGTCACAGTGGGGTTAAAATCACTTGCCCACACCACACAGGCTGTACCCAGAGAGCTGAGATTTGTGCAGCTATGTGGCTCTGGAATAGTTTCTTCCCAGGGTTGGCCTTTGATAGTTAAAGGCTGCAACCATATCCTTAGGTTTGCATCATTGAAAGTGATCCAATTTTCTTTTGCTTTCTAAATATTTATGTCTATGGCCATGAATACTTACATTTATTACAAGTTTTGGTCATATAAGCCCATAAATTACTACTACTGTCGCCGTCTTTGGTCAGAGAAGCTTCATTTTTAGCAGTGGACAGAGGCTAAGGCAGAGACTCATAACTGATGTAAGTGTTACCAGTGAATGCTCAGGACTAATGGGCCATCTGTACTACCCTTTCAAGGCTCAGGAGACCAGAGACGGGTGACAGAAAGATGTAAGTGCTGGAGGAGGGGACCGAGTACTGTGCAATGCTGTCTTGAGGGAGGGACATGGCCATCACAGTCTTGGACTCTCAGCAGTTGATTACCTGCACAAGCTCTACATAAGACTGGATCTGTCGCCATTCTGTCATGCACATAGGAGGGGTCCATGAGGCCTTCTATAGAAGATCTATAGACAGTTAATGTTTGCTGGGGTAGCAGAGAGACATTTTCTTCAGTCATATAGCCAGTGGTATATGTCATTCATGTTCCTATAAATAATACCTTACCTATGCTTCTGTAAGTTAACCTAATTAAGTTCACTGGTTCATACGTGCGTGAACACACAAAAATATGAAAGAAGAAGAGAGACTATATAGGAAGAGGAAGGCAATCAGTAGGAGGAGGACGAGGAGGGGAACATTGAAAGTAATGGAAGGTGATTATAATCAATGCACTTCATATACATGTATGAGACTGTCATGATGACCAATTACTATATATAATCCATGGTAATAAAATACTTCCAAAAAGTTATCACTCTACATAGGATGAGGCAGGTGGTAGTGAGTAGAGTTTGGCCTGGGAGAAAGCCATGCAACCCTGTGTGATAGCATGACCCAGAGACATTGAAGAATCCCCAGAGAGAATGAGGAATGAATGACCTAACTAACATTCCTGCTTGCTGGGGAATATTCAGTGTCAAATCTTCTATGCTAAACCTTTTATGACATGCTCACTAATGCCTCTGATTCTGGGGGGGGGTAAGGGGTTGTGCTGAGTCTGTTTCTTTTAAATTATGATTTAATAGACACCAGCATTTGACGGAGTGTGTGTCTGTGGCTCCCCCTTTCTCCCCCTCTCCATAGGAGCCCTAGCCCACAGCAGATTCTATTCCTTCACCTTTCAGTGGTTAGGGTAGAGTGATTGAGGCAACTGAGAGTGACTGAAGCTGGGAAAACCACATGCGAATTTCACCAGCATTACGGATTAAAGAGGGTCACATTGCATTTGCCTTTCTTTGGTCCCTTTCAGAGGGCAAAATTAATTCTTAAGATTATTATAAAAAATTCTGTCTTTGTTTCATAAAAGCCCAAGAACGAGTTCAATAGAAACAATTATTGATATAACAATAGATTTAGTTATAAGGGTGTCACTATAACATGAGTTTAGAGAGAAAAAGTTTGATAAAAACAACAACCCCGATTTTCCCAATCAAGAGTGTGCACACGGCAGCATACCCTGCAGTTACTAAAGAGACACTGTACGTGAACATTGTAAGGTGTGGAAATAGTTCATGCCATTTCGTGATCAGTAGAACAAACACCTGCAAATCATCTGCGTTCAAGGACTCCTTTATCCCTGTGGCTTCAGCTGAGAGAAGATGCCCTCAGAGTTCAGGAAGCCTTGCCTCAGTTTACCTGGGGTTGCAGCTGTTGCTGTCCATTCAGTGGTCCCAGGGTGAAAGGGAGCATCTGTGTGCCATGGGGCACAGCAGCAGGATTGAACTGTGGGGCATCAAAGAAGATTTTCATTATGTTTCTCTCAGTTTGAGCATCTAGGACCCTAAAGCACATTTATTAAAGGTAAAAATGCATTCAAAGGAAGAATTTCCTACCCAAGCTCATAATATTTTATAGTGTGTATAATTAATTACAGAGATGAAATTAAGATATTCATTTAATTTTTTAGCACAAGGTACCTTGCTAACCTCTACATTCATTTTTTCCAAAGATTTTCCTATATTTAATTACATGTATGCATGTGTGTTGTGTATAGACTTCCTGGAGCTGGTGTTATAGGAAGTTGTGACCTATCTATGTGATTGCACAGAACTGAATCTCAAGTCTCTATAAGAGCAATATAGAGTTCTCTCTATATTATATTGCTATAAATCCTCTCCGAGTGTTAACCACCGAATTATCTCTCAAGTCCCTACATTAAAATAAAAAGGAAAAAAATAGCAAAAAAACCTAGTGTTTATATATATTCTCATGTCACAGCATGTTTCATTTGTGGAGGTCAGAGGTCAATTTTGGTGTCTGTTTTCTCTACTTATATGTGGTTTTTGGGCTTCAAAGTCTGGTTGTAAGACTTGTTGAAAGTACCATCTTGTCCCCATTCCCCAGGAATTAAATGTTTTCCTTTGGCATCTCTGAGATCATTTATGTCATTTACCTCTTTCTGGCTACAATAATGGTTCTTGGACATTTTCTGATTTTTTTCTGCTAGGAAATGAAATTTTTCATAGGTATTTCCAGACAAAGTTGCAAGGTATAGAATAAAACACCTAGTCTAGAACATGCATTAATAGTAAAAATACACAATAGTAAAAATAGTAGTCTGCACACTGGGCAGAATCAGGAGGGAACCATTTTTCTTCCCCAAACAGAAGGATCTTTGCAGATGATCTGTGAGCAGAGAGAACCTCTTCTTGTCCTTTCTTGTTAGCCTAGAGGAAGGCAATAGGTCACAGTGTTTACGTGGCTTGTGGGGAGCATTAAGGAAGATCTGGTGGAGAAATGGGGCAGGATCTTAGAGAAGGGGTTATCAGGATTAAAGGTGAGAATGAGGACAATTATATAAAGATTTATTAGGAAAACTTCCAAGAATTACTGAGTGCTGTCTGACTCTCTTTGCCTTTCTTCTTGCTCCTATTCCAGCCTGTGTCCAGTGATTAGGTGTGCATGTGCTCCGTGAATAGGCATTTCTCTATGTTCTTGACTCTCCTCAGTACCAGGCGCCAATTTATTAAACAAAAGGGAGTGAGGTGGTATAAAAGAGTACTTACCAAGGGCAGGTCTGACCCCAGAGTCAGCAGCTGCGTTAATGGTATTAGACTTATGGAAGGAAAAGCCTGTAGGGCATTGAAACTGGGTGTTAGAGAAGAGATTATCTGTTTCTACGGCAGTGTCAATGTTAGTCTCAGATAATTTATATTGCTTTCAAAGGCATGTATTCCCATCAAAATCAATGAAGGCAAAGGTTCAAGCTCTCTCACTGTCCTCAAATTGTCTGCATGATGCTTCCTCATTTCCTGTGTTGTTCTGGATGGCCTAGCGGTATGCCAAGTTTGTGGATTTTATCAGGCGATTTATTTATGGTTATTATTTAGTTATAATATTTTTGTTTTAGTATTTAATTGTGCACATCCATTTTTAAATTCTTTCCCCTAAAGAATGTTATCCCTTTTCCTCATTTCCCCTCCCCCAACCCCCTATCCCATCCTCCCTCCCCCTGCTCCCTAACTCACCCACTCCCACTTCTCTGTCTTGGCATTCCCCTACTCTGGGGCAATGAGCCTTCACAGGACCAAGGGCTCCTCCTCTCATTGATGTCTGACCAGGCCATCCTCTGCTACGCATGCAGATGAAGCCATGGGTCCCTCCAATATATAGGACTTAGATGATTTGACTTGAATGATATGATGCCCAATAATTAAAGAGACATCTTGACCTTCTAATACCATTGACTAATATTTCAGAGTCTAGACAAAGGCAAGGCAGGCAGTGTTCTTTATAGCAGAATGAGTGTTGAAGGGATGGAGAACATAGAGGCTAAAAGATAACACAATTTTCAAGGTTATTTAAATAGACCTTGAAAAACACAGCCTTTACAGAAGCACAACACTTCATTGGCAGGGATGACAGTTAAGAAGACTGTGATAGGGTGGGAAGTTCCAGTGGGTAAACATTTACTGTGCAGTCATGAGGACCTGAGTGGAGAGCGGCAGGTGCACACTTATGTGCACTCACAGGGGTTTGCACATCTAGTGCTGGATGTGGAGGAGGACCCAGGACCTGCCGGTCTAGTCAATAGAGGAAGACATCTCACCCCTACTGCCGGTCTCCATACATTCATACATATGTCATGTGCATGCCACATGGACACACATGGACACACACACAGGGGGTGGGGGAGAAAGAGGGAGAGAAGGGGGTGAAAAAGCTATGAGAAAAGCTGTGGTTTCTCTCTACAACTTTTAATCTTTGGGTTTTTTTTTGTTTGTTTGTTTGTTTTATTTTCCAAATCCCATGGAATGTCACAGTATCTCAGGGTCACAGTTTTGTAAATAGGTGACACCACCCACTTTTCAAAGCTTTGAATATTTAGTTGTTAAGCCAAATTCCTGCTCATATAACTACATTCATTCACATACAAGGAAAAAGAATGAGGTTGCTTTGCCTTTTTCATTTAAATATAAAAACAAGTACATTGGCTTTCTTCTCCCCCTCAAAAAAGCTTCTTCCAACATGAGGCTATGCAAATCTTGATTTTTAAAAAATTTCCAGTGTTAATATGCTTTCTTTTCTGGTTTATAAATCTTTGTCATCGTCGGGCACTTACCTGATTTGGTTGCTGTTGAGGTAGTGGTGTCACCTGACCTGGAGTCGGTTTTGTTGCAGGAACTCCCAAAGCAGGGCTAAGCTGCTTCTGTGAATATATATATTTATTTGATAAAGCGGGAGGAATGTGCTTGAGGTTTTTAATCCATTTATATCTGGAAGGTATCAGTTCGCTCCCAACAACACTATGACTTTAAACTCCGTATCTTTTGGAGTAGTTTTAAGTCCTCAAATATTTTATGCTTAGCAGGCGACAGAATCAGAGACTGGGAAATTGCCAAGTCAAGAGGGTGAAGAAGAGAAAGGAAACCAGGGCAAGTTTGGTCCCAGAGGTCCCTGGCTCCTTCCCATTCATTCACAGCAACTGTTCCTTTCCTTTGCCAGGCCTCGGGTTACACTTGGAGTCTTAGTTCTACGCACATTTGCTTTATTTCCTCTTTATATTATTTGAATTAAACTTCCAGGAGTCCTATTGCATTTTTTTTTAAGGCTTCCCACTTATGGCTTGTATGTGACATGCCAATCCTCTAATGAGAATTCAGTCTTTCCTGGCCAGAGTAATGACTTTGTATTAAGTTTTGTTGAACTCATGATGAAAATGACCTCGCAATCCAGATGGTCTAGCTATGTGGCTTTTTAAATGTTTTATAGGTGAGAGAAGACCTGTGCAAGGTCACCTGGTGAGTGTCAGAGTCAGTACTAGGACCACTGCAGTGATTCCAGTTCCTGAATACAAGAAACCCTACCCTCCAGTCTGATCTCAGAGTGCACTTGTTGCTGGATGCATCCCAGAGGGCAAGATTGACACCAGCTCTTCAGCTATTTTAGGGCTATTGCTTTTTATTTTGCTTTTTGTTAAAAGATTTAGTCCTGAGAACTTCTTAATAATGTATTGGTCATTTCTATTTTGTTTTGTCCCCTCTAATCATTTTTTTTTCACAGAAATTTTTACAATCTGATCTTTTTCTAAACAATGATTTGCTATGTGTAGGCACTGTGAATTCTGTCAGGGATCATGTCCCCCTTGTTTTGCCCTCATTACTGTGTTTTTGGCAATCAGGGCATGCCTGTTGTCTAGAGAGTTTCCAGGGACTCACTGCTGATTGTACAGGTAAGTATGGAAGTGGCACCCAGTACCGAGGGCTCTTGTCCTTCCTTCACAGTACATCCATTGCACTTTTTCCTGTATTCCTTAAGCATTGTGTCAAAGAGAAGTCCATGTACAGATAAAATATTCCATCTCTATGTCTATATAACTTAGGACAACTAAAGTATGGATGGAACACCAGTCCCCTTCCCCTATTTTAAGTATTTTTTAGTGATATGTGTTAAATCAAAAAAGTTCACCATTTTATAATGTGTATCACACACTTGTAGCAGAGAGTTATCTGATTAAGATGCTTTGTTTATCAGTTAGAAAAATCAGAACTACGCTTTACTCTTTTAGTCATGGGCAAATAACCAGTTTCCAAGAAAATTGTAATTTTGTTTTGGAGCATAAAATTGTCACTCTGTCCCTCAGGTCTGCTATGTTGCTTTGCCAAAACAATTAAAATTCTTCCATGATAATGTGGATGCATTTTTTAAAAAATGCAAAATATTGAAATTCGCACTAACCTCTTATTAGCTTACCATATATTTTTTTTGAAAATTAAATTAGGAAACTTAAAAAAAGTGGGTCACAAAACAGAGTGGTTTTCTTGAAAGGCACGAAGAGATAAATGGCTGTAAACAGACGTAGCTTAGGCTGGTCAGTACATAAAGTAAATATATCACACTTACTGGTAATGACTGGGCTGATCCTAGAAGACAAAGCAGTAGAATCATGGTCTTCATGTCTCGATTTGCTACCTATAAGAACAAAATTATGTTACTCTTTCACTTTTTTAACCTATGAAAGAAGATGACATTTAGAAATGATCATTCTACTTGCAATATGGTGAAGTCATGTTACCTTTCTGCTACCAGGCAAAATGATATTTGAAATCCAGATGACTTCTCCACTTTACTCTGGTGCAAAATTTATCTTTTGCTGATTTGTGTTTGTAGAAGGAATTTAAGCTCAGCTACAGGAGATAGACAACCTGAGAGACCAATCAGGACTAAACTGTCTGTGAAATCATTTGGTTTCATTTCCCAACACTTCATTAGGTGGGTTATTAGTTGCAGACATTGTATTACCCAATGTCTGTAATCTGACTAGAGGCTGTTTTAGGGAGACATGCCTATATAATTTTAAAAAGTGCAGACAGGAAAAAAAGACAATTGTCTTTACTTTCAACTCTTTTGCAAAATATTCTTGAATTTACTAGTTTTATCATATAAGAGTGAGCAAAAATATAGGGCTCTCTGTATACTTTATAAAAATAAAGGTTATTACATGATTCCTCTAAACCTAACTTGTTTCCTTGAAAACAATGAGCTTTATGTGTTAGTGCACATAGATTAGTTTTTAGATATTTAATGGTTAAATTGTGTTACACTTTTTTTTGATGTATAATCTGTTATCATTCTATTTTTAGATTATAAATATGTTATAACAAATATTCTCATAAGAGATTTCTTGCATTTCTGTAGGTGTTACTTCTAGGAATATTAAAAAGATATGCCTATAATTTAAATGAATATGAAAAAATTGCCTCTAAGAATTCTTGAATAATTTGCTTGATTTTAAATAATGAAAAAGGGGGAGGGAACTGTGATCAGGCTGTAAAGTGAGTAAATAAATTAATGGAAAAATTTGAGGAGTTCACATGGGGGGAGAAATAATGAAAAAGATGATGTGATGTAAGCCAAAGACAGGAAGCTACTGAGGTTTCTCTCATAAAATGTTCAGGTCACATCTATCCACAGGCTTCAAGAACCTGGGATTTAACCAGGCAAGGTCTGTTCAGTAATATCTGAAATGAAACCAATGATGAATCTGTCTGCCAGAATTTCATACTGAAGACCACATGACATTTCAGTGTTGTCTTTTCTTTAATGCGGAGTGTCTAGTGATAGAAAATTAGAGATGGTGAGGTATTTGCCTAAGTTTTTACTTAAGCACCCCTACTCATCTGCTCATGAGTGATGACTGTCAGATAATCTGGTAGGAATAGGAGGAACACTGTATAGGAGACTAACACTAATGACACATGTAGTAAGGTTAACAATAGGAGTGTGCACAGGTGTGAGGAAAAGCTCTCAATTGGGGGCGGGGAAGCTTTGTGGAGCAGGTCACTTTTAGGATGAGCTTTGAAGGATGTAAAATCCCTACCCTGTAAGCATGAGGATCTGCGTTGGGATCACTATCACTCATAAAAGCTGGCACAGTTGCTTCTGTCTGTAACCCCAGTGGTGCTGAGGCAGATCCCTGGAGCCAATTAGCCAGTCGGTGAGCTCTAGGTCCAGTGAGAAATCCTGTCTTGAAAAATAAGGTGGAAATTGATGGAGAATGGCTTTTGACCTCCACTTGAATGTGCACACACATGCATGCAAATCCATGCACACATATACACACACCCGTATGAACACAAACATAGAATCACAGGTGTGTACGCACACAAAGGGAGACAGAGACAGAATGCATTAGGTGGGTTTGGAGAATAAATGTGATGAGCATGACACAGTAGGTATGGCAAAAGTCAATACTGAGAGGATTAATGGGATATAAACGCTGCAGGACATGAAGGGAAGCACTTCTTTTTCTCCTCCTATTACTATTTATTTACTTGTGTATGTCTCTCTCTCTCTCTCTCTCTCTCTCTCTCTCTCTCTCTCTCTCTGTGTGTGTGTGTGTGTGTGTGTGTGTGTGTGTGTGTGTGTACTTGTATGCACTGGCAGAAAATGCCTTTATCTGATGAGCCATTTGGCTGGCCATTGAAGTAACTTCTTATTCTTATGACCTTTCCTTAGCAAGTTTATCTTTTTTTTGAGTCAATTTATATAATACTACTAAAAAATTTGCATGAGTATTTTTCCTGCATGTTTGAATGCCACCTGTATGCCTGGTGCTAGCAGAAGCCAGAAGGAGGAATTGGATCCCCCAGTACTGGAGTTATAGATGATTGTGAGCCACCATGTGTGCGTTGGGAATCAAACCTGGGTTTTGGTTTTCTGGAAGAGAAGTCAGTGCTCTTTGTCACTGAGCCAACTCTTCAGCCCTAGTTAATCTATTTCCAACCTTTCATTTAACACATTCATGAACACTTTTCAGTTTCCAGGTACAAAAAAATCCTCTCCTTATGGAGGCTGTGTTTTATTGGTAGAGGAGTGTCACATTTTCGTACAGCTTCCTAGCATGTGGGGGACCCCAGGCATTGCCTGTTCTGCTTCGCCTGGATATTATTTTGGGATAATTTGCAGGTCATTCTTTAACTGTTTTTGTTGGTGAAGAGGAAGAATTAAATTTCAAGTCATTGCTGCCTCTAGGATTAGGTGGGGAAACCTGTGTTCTACTTGGAGCCTAGAGTATGGCTCCAGTGACTAGCACGTTCAGTTGAATCACTGCCTCTGTCTGGGGCTCAGGTGATTCAGGGACCTCACAGTGAGTACATTACATATTTCAGACATACCTCCAGCCCCAAGCTGAAGTGAGACATGCCCTAGCTGGGAAAGTGAATAGCCAGTGGGATTAGACTGAAACAAGTAGGCAACATTATGAGGGCTGAGTAATTTCTTAGACTAGAAAAGTTAAGTCTGAAAGGAGGTAACTTTCAACAATGTAATTATGGAGTTGGGTAGCAAGAAGTACATACCATGAAAAGGGAAAATTTCTAAATTGTTCAAAATCAAGGTGCATCAGCAAGATAATTTTGTTTCTGAAATTACTTTGGGTATCAGGATGCCATTAAAGGATTTTATGGACTACAAGTAATATTTTTTAGTTTTGAAGGTCTAGGCACTTTGTGATGCTTTTTAATTGGTTTTAGTTTTATGGTTTTTTTTGGGGGGGGGTTATGGACTCTTTGAAACCCATTCAGCCTATGTACCATTTTCTTAGAAAAATACATCTCTAACAATGTACATAATGCATACCAGACAGTGACATGGATTTGATAGACTTCCATACATAATAATGATGAAGACATAAATTAAGCCTTTGATTTAAAGGAAATGTGATGGAATTCTCTATGGTTTGTGCAATCCCTGAACTTAATAGGAATTTTCAGTCACGAAATGTATTCTCTCCCCAGTTCCACCATACTCAGTGCACATAGGAGAAGCTGGAACTATCCCAGATGCTGTTGAGGAAGCTCAGTCTATGAGAAGCTGTTCAGCAATGAAAGAATGAGGCAGATTGAAAATCCTCTCCATCTCATGTTGTCAATGTCGTAAGGATGCTGGGTGATTAATTCCTATTGATTATTGCCAAAACTGAAGCCAGAGGAAAGATAAATGGCTTCAGAACTCATGGAATGTGGGCCCACACCACATAGCACAGACACAATGGGTGAGCCTCAGAGAGGAACGACCCCAGGACCATGTGCCCTGAAGACTTCACGATGTCATGGAGTTTTCCTCTGCCTGTTGTCCTTACATCCCCCTTATCCTAAGAATTTTATGAAAACTCTCAGGGGGCTTCCAGCCCCTCACTGGGCAGTATCTCTGGCACTCACAGTGATAGTGCTTGATCTCTTTAAGACACTTCCGCTGGAGCAGATTATGATTCTATCACCTCCGTAGGAAAGAACTTAGAGATGTAGATTGTTGCAGTGACCACCACCCTTAGAAAGCATTTGGAAAAATAAAGTAGTTAGTGAAGCTAGGTTGAGATGTTTTCACTACTGGATCTGATGTAAAAAATTTTAGGGAACAATTTGAAGTCCGCGCACACTCTTATTAGGTAAGCTAGGGATTTTTTAAGGTCAGGGAACAAGAATAATGACAGTACTGGCTGATGTGACTTCCTGAGGCTGGATGATTGATTTCTTATGCCCATTTTTGGTCCCAGTTTCCTGGTATACTTTAGTAAGAATTGCTGATGATTAGATATGCATCCTGAGGATTTAAAGTAGATATGGCTGATTTTTTTTTTAGCCTAGAATAGAGTTTATTTAGGGCATAGGGAGGGGAGTTAAGAGGGTAGTAGAGGCAGAAAAGGGCAGGGGAGAGAGAGAGAGAGGGAGAGAGAGAGAGGGAGGGAGAGAGAGAGAGAGAGAGAGAGAGAGAGAGAGAGAGAGACAGAGACAGAGAGAAAGACAGAGAGAGAGACAGAGAGAGAGACAGAGAGAGAGACAGAGAGAGAGAGAGAGAGTAGAGAAGTGGAGGAGGCTGGCCATGACTGCGGGGGGGGCGGGGGGAAGGAAGGGGAGAGAGGAGAGCCCAAGAGGGCAAGAGGCAAGAGAGTAAGAGTGATATGACTGATTTTTATATAAAGTTTAGATTTGTGACTATTTTAAGATTCTTGTAAGATTATTTTTTAAGATAAATAATAAAATAATTAATCCTTTCTTTGTAACTGCAAATTGCTGCCTGCCAGTAAGGGAAACTGGCTGAGAAAACTACCTGCTTGCTCACATTTTGTTAATTTATAACAAGTTGTTTAGTTAGGAATAATAGGAATAATAATATAGTTATAATATTATAATAGGAATAATAAAATAGTTAGGAATAATAGGAATAATAATAGGGTTCTTGGGAATAATTCGTTTCCTTTACGTGTACTATGTAGTGTATAACTTGTAAAGGTATTGGAGAACATACTGTTTTTTTCATAGTTATTCTCTAGAAAAAATAGAATATAATCACATTGTAATTTTATACAGTTTGAAAGATTTTGCTGGGATATATAAGCTATGGACAAAAAAATAAAAGTTGTTGGAGCTTGCTCCATTTACCAACTGTATATATATGCATGCACGGGTGGATGTATATATGTTTGCATATATATGTATGTGTGATATGCTTGGGGCATGCTTGCTGGAATTTTGTTCCATCCATCCTATGTGTGAATGTGTATATGTATGTCTGTATGTATGCATATATGCTTGTATGTATGCATTTGTAGGTATAAAGTTATTGTGGAGTCTACCTTTTGCTTTATCCACTCAGTGTGTGTGTGTGTGTGTGTGTGTGTGTATGAATTTTCTCTTTTTCCTTTTCTTTTTCGCTAGCCCCTAAGAGTTAAAATTGAGTTCAGAGTTTTTTGCTGACCACAGGGAGTGCCAGCCCCAGTAAAGCTTTGTTCCCGCAGAGAAAAATCTGCTGAGTAATTTCTGTAATTGCTGGCTGCCATCGGCAGCAGTTCCCTTCTGTTGCTCTCAGCACTGACCCCGCTCGCCAGTGCACACCCTGCAGTCTGCCTCAGCTTATCCCCGGGATGTCAAAGCAGGTCTTTGGCATTCTAGACATTTTTTGACAGATTATGGTGATTGAATAAGTTAAGTACATTAATAATTGGAAATTGTACCCAGCCTTTCTTAATATACTACAGGTACAATGGCTTCTGTTAACCAGAAACAAGTTGAACATGTAGGAGGTTTGTACCAACGTGATAAGGACAAAACCTATCCTTATATTCTTGCAGGAAACCTGGCAAGCACCCGAGAACCCTAAAATGGATCTCTCTCAAGAGAGCAGCAAAGAGCTGGAGTGGAGACTCGTCTTAAACTGCTGCATTTGTTTATGATGCAGCTGCTGCTTGGAGTCCTCCTCCTCCTCCTCATTCCTTTTTCTTATCAAATACCAAGTGTTCTTGAATCTAGCACCTTCATAAAAACGTTCTATTGCTCCCCTTATTTGGGGTCAGTCTATTCTTTTTCAAAGGCTACTACTGGAACTTATGGCTTTCTTCATACATTTATGAATTTATTCTAATGTCAAAGATATTATTTTTGTTATTCTTTTGAAATATTAGATTTAAAGGAACACTATGAGTCTTTATCAATTAATGATTTGAACTGAATGAATGTAAACTTGTTTCTGTCTCTACATTTATAAAAATAGGAAAAAGTACTTGACCAATTCATGGTACCCAAGAATAAAGTAGGAGATATGCTTAGAACTGTGAAACAAAGTGTTTTCTGTGAAGTAATTGGATGGAGGCGAGACAAGGAATTGAACTGTTTGTCTAAAATTTTACTTAATGGAAGAAAACGGTTTCATTCAGAGTGTATATTGGGAAAATGTGTCCAGATTTCTTGGCCAAGTAAGTAAGCATTTTGTTATAGGTGATGTATTATTATTAAAATTCTGAATGTGTTTCTATCAAATTTCCACATACAATGACCTTCAGCTTGATAGAGTATAATAATATTATATTTTCTTAATATAAAATTTCAAGTCAACAGTAGATGCTCAAGTATAAGCCCAAACACCACCACCACACAAGGAGAAGGTAAAACAAAAAGCTGAAGGAGAGGATAAAGGATGTTTTGCTAGTATGAGGAAGCAGTGAACAGTCAGAGAAGTGACTTCTGGTTTTGTGAGATTAATTAGAAGAATACCTATCTTCAAAATCAGTCAGAGGCCAGGATGAGGTTCAGTGGCAGAAGGAGATTCTGTGAATCCAAAGTTAGATTCAGAGTCACCACACTTGGGGGAGATCGCGTCATTTCAGAGTTCTAGGTGCCAGTCTCCAGATGTTATGGTGTGGTGTGGAGGCACAGTGTTATTGAAGAGGTCTTGGCAGGACACTGAAAGCTACAGCGGTGCTTTATCGTTCACAAGGAGAGCTTGGGAAGGGGAGTGCTGAACACAGGCCTGGGTTTGTACAGAGGAGACAGAAAGAAAAACATTCTCGAATTCATCCATGTGCCTTGTTGATTCATAGAATTGTATGTTTGGGTTCATCAGATAACTTTAAAGATGGTGTTGGGTAATACTGAAACTTTTGTGAATTTATTTTGGTAGATGGTATTTCTAACTGATTACAGGGCCTTACGTGGGTATACAGGCTCCAGTCTGACAGCTGTTTATTTAAAAAACTGTTAAGATTTATTTATTTTATGTCTATGAATATTTTGCCTGAATGTATGTATGTGCGCTATGTGAATGCCAGAGGAAGTCAGAAAGAGGGCATCGGATCCCGTGGAACTCTAGCTACAGATGGTTGTGAACCGCGGACGGGAGTTGGGAATTGGATCCTGTGCAGGAGCAACAGTACTCTTAACTTTGAGCCATCTCTCCAGTCACTAGATTCACCCAATAGGTTGAACATTACTAGTTGATTGGAGATAAAAATAGATGGTTCACTATTGAGGAGTGTAATGTTTTAGAATGTGTATAGAGGTGGATAAGTCACTATAACAGATAGAGAGGCACAGAGACTGAGGAGACACACTCAGAGAGTAGTTTTACAGTGTAAAGTAAGCCATATATTCAGGAAAAAGAAAAGGCAGCAGCAGCACATATATAAATATATATATTTCATACATACATACATACATACATACACACACATGTATTTCATATATATATGAAATATATAGAAAGAAAAAAGGGGCATGAATTTGAAAGGGAATGCAGGAGGGATCGAAGAGAGGAAAGGGAGGGGGAGAAATGATGTAAATATTATAAACATACATGAAATTAAAAAGATCAAATATCAGAGCATGGAGAACTTCTCAGAAGTCAAGCATGATAACTCAATTTTGGCCACTTAGTAGCAGAATAGTAAAGCAGTACACTATGAAACTAGAGTCATGAGGATAAAAACAGAATCAGAGAATGCAGAGATGTGAATGGAAGGTACATCAGGGGACACAGGTAGAACCACATCAGCAGATTCGTCAGACTTCACTTCGAAATCTGTGTGCCGGGGTTGAAGGCTGTCTGAAGGGGCTGTATGGAGTCTCCTTTTTTGTATTCCATTTCCTTTCTACTTTATATTCCTCTCTTTTTCTTCCTTCAAAACATAAAGATGCTAGAATACATCATTTGTAATTATTTGGAGCCTCCCAATGGGGAGTAGCAACAGAAGATAGAAACATCCAGGTATCAACAGGGACAACAGTCCTGGAAAGGAAGGATTGTTTTGGATGTAGAGCTCAGATGGAGACACTGGGTTTTGACTGTGTCATCACAACAGGAATAAAGACAAGAAAACTGGCACAGGTGCAGTAGCTTTGTAGATATGCCGGCAATACTCTGAAGAAACAATTCTATATCTTCATTTTGCTTTTTAAACTATTAGGCAAATTCGTTTGGTAGGAGTTGGGAGACAAGAAAAAGACCAAGATTTTAGACTGAAAACTATATTATGCGGTCCTTATGAGTAAGTGACTGTGCTAACATGAGATTAGTGGTCTGAACAAGCACTTCCTTGCTGCATGGCCATCTCCAGGTAATCCTCAGAGGTAGGCCATGAAGATATTGCTTAGACAGCTGTGGTTCTAGTGGGAAGACTTCACTACTTCAGACCCTGAACAAATGGTTGTTAAGACAATCACTGATTTATGGTACCACTGCAACTAGCTAAAGACCCCTGTTTTGGGCTTATTTCTCTTCAAATATTTCCTTCTATTCTTTTAGTTCACACCCTAACCTCCTTTAATTGAGCAATATTGAGAGAAAAAAAAAGCTATCAGTAAGAGGGCTCTCTCGTCTTTTCCTCCTCTTCCTTCTTTGTTTTTTTGAGAAGGGGTTTCTTTGTGTAGCTTTGGCTGTCCTGGAATTCACTCTGTAGATCAGGCTGGACTTGAACTCAAGAGATCTGCCTGCCTCTGCCTCCTGAGTGCTGGGATTAAAGTTGTGCCCCAACACTGCTCAGCCTCTTTTGTCTTCTAAATAAATTTTTTTTTTTAATTTGATAGGTGAGATGTCCTTAAGTTGCAACATTCACACCTCTGCTTCCATTCTTTTCCGCTTTCAGAAAGATGTCACCTTTCATTTACCTTTTTTGTTGGATGATTTTCTTCAGGATACCAATGTGCTTCATACTTTGAGACAACACAAAACCCCATTGTATAGTTTGCGCTGTCTCTAGCACTCATCTTTTCCCTGTTTCTTTAAGCACAGCAGAGCTGTTGACCTGGTTTTCCCTCTCTATGAAATCCCTGGCTTCTAGTTTGTCTGTCTGGTTTCATTTCATCCCTTACAACCAATAGTCTTCTGACAGGCCTTTCCAAAACATTCTAGTGCCCATGTACTGATCTCGGTCACCTTCCAACATGCCACCTTGTTCATTTCCTTGTGGGCACTTCTAATAAAAAGCTTATGCATTGCTTATTGAGTACCTGGCAGCTGTCTTGATGAGTAAGCACATTTTATGAAAGTAGGACTTTTCTCCTCCACTGCTGTCCTGGGCCTGGCATAATGGCCACTTGATAAATACTGTGAAATGAGTGCATGACGTGCAATATTCATCAGTATTAGAAACATCTGCATTTGAATCTCTACTTTGCTATTTAGTAGCTGTATATTTAGGCAAGTTCAGTTATATTACTACCATTTCCAGTTTTTCCTGTAGAAGACAGGCATTTTCCTTTTCACCTTGAAGTTGAGGTGTGTGTGACTGTAGGGACCTAGAATGACCTTTGCCTCCTAATGGTGCTCAGTGTTAACTTTGTTTTTGAGGTTTAAGACCCAAAGTTATACTGATAGTCAATTGCTATTTGTGGATGAATATGCCCAGAACCTGTTGGGTTCTCAGGCCCTGACTGTGAACCTGATTTCTAAACACATGTTGGTTTAAAACTGTCAGCATCACCAGTCAATTTTGTACCAGGCCCCATATATTACAGATTCTTGTGTTTTGGGTGCAAGAACCACTAGTCAATATGTACAGTTTAGAGGCAGCTTGGATTCCTTTGTATAACCTAACTAACTCCAAGTCTTTGTTCTCTCGATCTTTTAAGCTATTAGCAGTAGTGTATGTTTCTGACATATTAATCTACACAGCTATTTTTGCCTCTCTTTAGTAGTAGTGTGATAGTAGTGTGGTGGTACACACTACTACCCAGAGGTCATCTCATCTCATCTGTGCATGTTCAAAAGTGGTTTCAGTAATGAGCAGCGCTTTCTTCCAAAGGATTTCTGTTCCTAAGCAATATATCCTCCCTTGTACAAGTAGAATTCAGTGGAGGAATGAAATGAACTAATCAGCAGTGAACACTGTTCCAGTATAAGGTAGAGAATATATGTGGAATGTCCAAGAGTTGCTGAAGAGCAAGTCTGGAAGTTAGCTCAGGCAGTAGCATTTGTTCAGAGCAGCTATGTATGGCATTTCTTGTTGTTCCAGCCTCTCTGGAGTCCATGCTTAAGGGTTCAGACTATCTGTCCCCAGGTCGTCTGGAATCTGGGAGAGCCACCTGAGCCCCCAGAAAGGCATGGTTTCTTCAGAAGCCATGTTTCAATAAATAATGCCTGTATTTTGCTTAAGGCTATTGCTGGTGACTGTAATTTTCTGTTTTTACCATTTTTAAATATTCTTTCTCAAAGCTCCTGTTCATTAATAAGACAGAATGCTTTTAAAAATGGATTAAAGCTCTTAATTTTCAACTTAAACTGTGCTATGGTGTGGCTTGAACTCCAGGGTTTTAGATTTTTAAGACTGTGTCTGAAAAATTTATTCATTAAACCAGTCAACTAAAAAACCAACCGGATAACACTAACCAGCCAACTAACTAAGCAAGAACTGACTACTCTGACCCTGTCAAGCAAATGAAAAGCAAGCAGACATACGCTGCAATTCAGGAGGAGGAACACTAGAGGGCACCTATGATATACTCATGCTTTTTGTAGTCTGAACCATCTATCTGTTCCAGTTTCTTTCTTTTTTCTTTTATCTTTTTTTGCAGTCCACTTTTTATCTCCCTCCCAGTCCACCCTCTGACTGTTCCACATCCCCTCCCCACAATGAATGTGTCTGAGCAAGTAGCTGTTTTGTCCTTTGGGATTTCTTCTTTAACTGTGTGATTCTAGTTTTTAGAGTGAAGTCATTCACTGGTAAAATGACTGTCACTATAGGGACAGGATTCCCAGATAAAAAGAAATTTAAAGATGACAGTGCCATGTTCAGAAGACCCGTCACCCTTCACTACAGCATATTAACTCACTAAACAGTGCCTGGCACAAAGAAGGAACTCAATACACACATACTTCAACTGTTGGATACAATCAGTTACCATTTACTAAGAAACTGTGGATTGTGTGCTGGGTATTCTGTACTTTATGGCTAATATCCACTTATTAGTGAGTACATACCATGCATGTCTTTTTGGGTCTGAGTTACCTCACTCAGAATGATATTTTCTAGTTCCATCCATTTGCCTTCAAAACTCATGTTCTTAATAGCTGAGTAGTATTCCATTGTGTAAATGAACCACATTTTCTGTATCCATTCTTCTGTTGTGGGACATCTGCATCTGGGTTGTTTCCAGCTTCTGGCTATTATAAATAAGGCCACTATGAACATAGTGGAGCACATGCCCCTGTGGCATGGTGTGGCATCTTTTGGGTATATTCCCAAGAGTGGTAGAGCTGGGTTTTTAGGTAGATGTATTTCCAATTTTCTGAGGACTCTTCAGAATGATTTCCAGAGGCTTAGAGGCCAAAGGGTCCAAGTGAGGATGCCTCCATCCCACTTGGGAGGGAGAAGAAAACAATCATGGGTAGGGGGAAGGAGGCAGGGATCTGGGTGGGAAAGGGGACAGGGAGAGAAAGACAGGAATCTGATCAGGTGAGGTGAATAGCACTAGCCTCTTCTAGAAATTCATTGTTTCTAAATTATTTTGGACAATTTGGTTGTTTCTAGTATTTGGTTATTAGAAATGATGCTTCTGAGAATATCCTTGTTCTTTTGCTGTAGGTGCACATACATTTTGGGGGTATTTTGGTAATGTTGAATATATCCAAATCTTCTCTTCCCCTCCTTATTTATATATTCCATATCCATATAAAACTCCATCCATCCATCCATCCATCCATCCATCCATCCATCCATCCATCCATCCATCCATCCACCTATCCATCCATCCTTCCATTTATCTGTCTACCTATCTATCTTTTCCTATCAATAGAATAATATATACTATTGATATATATTCATGGAAGCAGGAACCTATATTTTCCTCTTAGCAGGTTACTTTTCTCTATTTCTGGTCATACTTTACATTACAAGGTCTAGGTTTTTGTAGGAAAACACATTATACTTTCATTTTAAGCAATGCCATGCTAAGGCATATACACTTTTTCATCTCATTTAAGTATTTATATTTTATTATCTATTGATGGTAAAACCCTTCAAAAGCTTTAGTCTAACATTTTAAAGTATGTTGTGCTGTTTTCTCAAGTTGCCTGCTGTGCAGCAGCAGCAGAGCCCCGTGCTCCCGTCTAATGTACACTGCACTGACCACTGCTTCCTGGCTCTTACTTTCTCCCCATTCTCTCCAGCTTTCGGTAACCACTATTGTCTCTTCAATGCCTTTGAACCTGGATATCCCTTTCCCTTTGAGACAGGGTCTTATTTATGTAGATTATGTTTGTCATGATGTAGCCAAAGCTGGCCTTGAACTCATGATTCTCCTGCCTCTACCTCCTAAGTGCTGGGGTTTTAGGCATTCACCTTTATGCTTAATTATGGCTTATTTATTTATTTATTGGCATAGACTTATGTAGTAGAGGATTGCCTTATTTGGCAACACTGGGAGGGAAGCCCCTTGATCCCTTGTACTACATACAAATTTAAGGTTAATATTTGTTGCATCAAACTGTGTATGTATATTTCAACTCTTATTTAAGGTATACCTATGTAATTCTTGTTTTTCATTTTTTATTGGTTATTTTACTTATTTATATTTCAAATGTTATCCCCCTTCCCAGTTTCCCCTCTACAAGTCCCATATTCCCTCCCCCTTCCCCCTGCCTCTATGAGGGTGTTCCCCCACCTGCCCATCTACTCCTGCCTGAGATGCCTAGCATTCCCCTATCCAGGGTCATCAAGATTCCACAGGACCAAGGGGGCTTCCCTCCCAGTGATGCCAGATAAGGCAATCCTCTGCTACATATCCAGCTGGAGCCATGGGTACTCCCTGTGTACTCTTTGGTTGGTGGTTTAGTCCCTGGGAGCTTTGGGGGATCTGGTTGGTTGATATTGTTGTTCTTCCTATGAGGTTGCAAACCCCTTCAGCTCTAATAGTTCTTGCCCTAACTTCCCCATTGGGATCCCCAAGCTCAGTCCAATGATTGGCTGTGTACATCTGAATCTGTATTGCTCAGGATCTGCAAGAGCCTCTCAGGAGACAGCTATATCAGGCTCCTGTCAGCAAGCACTTCTTGGGATCCACAATAGTGTCTAGGTTTGGTGTCTGCATGTGGGATGGAGCCCCAGGTGGGGCAGTCTCTGGATGGCCTTTTATTCAGTCTCTGCTCTACTCTTTGTCCCTGTATTTCCTTTAGACAGAAGCAATTCTGGGTTAAAATTTTGGAGATAGTTTAGTGGCCCCATCCATCAACTGGGGGACTATACCTAACCTCTGGATATGATCTCGACAGGTTCTCCCTCCCCTTTGTGGTGTATTTCAGCTAATGTCATCCCTTTGGGGTCCTGGGAGGATCTTGCTTTCCTGGCCTCTGTTACTTTCTAATGGCTACCCCAAGTACCGCCTCCCCCATTGCTATATACTTCTGTTCAATTTCCTGACCCTCTGTACCTCTCCTCCATCTCCTCCCATACCAGGTTCTTACCCTCTTCCCCCCTCTCTTCCTTGCAAGCCCCTCCCACCCTCTACATCCCTTGATTATTTTGTTCCCCCTCCTAAATAGAACTGAAGAATCCACTCTTTGATCTTCCTTCCTCTTGAGCTTCATGTGGTCTGTGAGTTGTATTGTGGGTATTCCATGCTCTTTGCCTAATATCCACTTATCAGTGAGTACATACCATGTGTGTACTTTTGTGACTGGGTTACCTCACTCAGGATGATATTTTCTAGATCCATCCATTTGCCTGCGAATTTCATGAAGTCATTGCTTTTAATAGCTGAGTAGTATTCCATTGTATAAATGTATCACAGTTTCTGTATCCATTCCTCTGTTGAGGGACATCTGGGTTCTTTCCAGCTTCTGGCTATTATAAATAAGGCTGCTATGAACATAGTGGAGCATGTATCCTTATTACATGTTGCAGCATTTTCTGGGCATATGCCCGGGAGTGGTATATCTGGGTCCTCAGGTTAGTACTATGTCTAGTTTTCTGAGGAACCACCAGACTGATTTTCAGAGTAGTTGTACCAGCTTGCAATCCTACCAGCAATGGAAGAGTGTTTATGTATTACTTTTCGTTTTTAAGAAAAATCTTTATTAAATTATTCTATTTATTTAAATTCCAAAAGTTGCCCCCCTTCCCTGTTCCTTCTCCTGAAGGTCATCATCTATGCCTAGATCTTGAAGTTTTTCTCCTGTGTTTTTCTCTAGTCCAGAGCATTTCAACGTTCCTAATGCTGTAACCCTTAAAATAGTTCCCCATGCTGTGGTGAGCCCCAACCATAAAATTATTTTGTTTTTACTTTGTAACTATACTTTCATTACTATTATGAACTGTAATGTAAAATATCTGATACGTGACCACTGAGTGGGTGGACACACACAGGTCGACAACCTCTACTCTAGTCCCTTCAAAGTTTCTGATCTTATATTGAGGCATTTAACTTAGTTTGTGTTGAATTTTGTATAGAGTGCAAATCTTATTCTTTCTAAACAATAATCATAAAATTACACAGGTACAAGATGAGACAGTCCAGAGTTGGCCAAAAAGCACAGGCGCTTGAGTTTTCAGACTGAGAGATATAGGACAAACACAGTTTGGTTTGAAAACATTCATTAATAAGTAAAATGTTTATCTAAGCAAATAACCACTGTGCTAAAGCTCTTTTGGCTCCCTGTGTCCTTTCTCTAGCTCCTCCATTGGGGACCTTGTGCTCAGTCCAATGGTTCGCTGGGAGCACCCACCTCTGTATTTTTGGGGTACTGGCAGAGCCTCTATATAGGAGACAGGTCTATCAGGCTCCTGTCAGCAAGTGCTTGTGGGCACCCACATTAGTGTCTGGGTTTGGTGACAGTATATGGGGTGGATCCCCAGGTGGGGCAGTCTCTGGATGGCCTTTCCTTCAGTCTCTGCACCACACTTGTCTATGTATCTCCTCTCATGGCTGTTTTGTTCCCCCTTCTAAGAAAGACCAAAGTATCCATACTTTGGTCTTCCTTCTTCTTTAGCTGTCAGCCCCATAGGAGGAACAACATTATGCACCAACCAGTACCCCCAGAGATTCCAGGAACTAAACTACCAACCATGAGGGACTCATGGCTCCAACTGCATATGTAACAGAAGATGGCTTTGTTGGACATCAAAGGGAGGAGAGACCCTTGGCCCTGAGAAAGCTCAATGCCTCAGTATAGGGGAATACCAGAACAGGGAAGAGGGAGTGGGTGAGTTGTCAAGCAGGGGGAGGGGGTTGGGATACGGTGTTTCCAGAAGGGAAACCAGAAAGGGGATAACATTTGAAATGTAAATAAAGGAAATATCTAATAAAAAAACAAAAAACAAAATGAAAAAAATAGTAGCTGCCATATATATATAATATATATATATATTGTATATATATATATATATATATGAATCTAAAGCTCTGTTGTTCAGGTCATGGTTGATTAGTGGCACAAATAATCAGAAAGTGAATTATTTTTTCTGAGCATGTTTTTCATTTTTTATTGATTCTTTATGAATTTTCTCACCATTCGGCCCAATCCCACTCATTTCCCAGTTCTTCTATATCCATCCCATACTCTCCCCCTCAAAAAGGAATAAAAAAGTAAAGAAAAAAACCCTCCTTTCCATGGAATCTGTGGTGTGTTTCTGGGTGTCACACAGTGTACCCCTTTGCCTAAACAGCATTACTTGCTAATGTTCATTGCAATGAGTTATTGATCTTATTAGAGGCCTCTCACTTCTGCTACACCATCAATACTGAACCCTCACCAATATTCCTTTCAGATATCCTGGTGTTGCCCTGAATCATATAGGGATCCTGCAGCATCAGTTCCGCAGCTCATAGATGGGGTAGTTTTGGGGTAGGCTAGCTCAAAACCCTGGATCTAGGCCTGGGTAGGAGCTGAGGTGGTCAGCCAGCCAGATCTCCCATGTTCACTCACACCACCAGGGCCAGCTCTCCTGCACTGCCCAGGTGAAGGGTGGGACCAGCTCTCCCAAGCTCTTTTTACCTCTGGTGTTACCATGGACATGGACATTAAGTCCCTGTTGCCGAAGGGCCACAGACCCAGCCATGGCACTCTGCAGCATTGGCCTCAGGTGGCAACAAAAGCCTCTCACATCAGGCTGTTTCCCACTGCTGTCACCTCTCCCGTTCTGTCTCTTTTCATAGTGCAAACCACTGGGCTTCTCTTTCCCATCTCCTTAGGACAAACTTGGTCTTCAGTCTTCGTAGTGACAACCACTTGCATGCCGCCTACACAGCTGCTCTGCTTGGTGGCAGCAGGGCCTCAAGGTATCTTCTGCCCTGCCCACCCCAGTGGGAAAGTGAATCTTTAATCAGGGCCTCTTTTCACTACTCTCAATGTTGGAAAAAGAGCAGAAACTTTCAAATCTGCATAATAAAAATAGATTACCTTTTCTAAAAACTTTATTAGTTAACCAAAAGAAAAAAAAACCCCTAAAAATAATGACAAAGTTTCTTAGTAGTAGTAACAGAAAACAACACCTCCATTAAATTAAGATCATCTGCATATTCCTGTGTGATTAAAATTTTTTCAGAACATTTTCACTGAATACATTTTATATTGACAGTGTGAGTGAATAGAATTAACAGTAAAACGTTATGTATACTAGTGGTTCACATAAGCTAGAATCAAGTAATTAGATAGAAATCAACTTGAATAAGTGTAAAGAATAAAGAATTCTATAGTGACAAAGTGTTATAAGAGGGAGGGGTTTGTACCTGGCTGCACATCTTATGTGCACTCATTTCAACCCTTTCTCACCTCTTTTCTAACATTTAGGGGAATGAAATTTCACTTATATCTTAAGGTTATTTTTATAAAGAATTTGACTCTTAACCAGCAATACAAGGACAGATCTGTCTATAGATAGATGAAGATGAATATGCAGAGAGATAGTGAAATACATCAATCTGTGAATCTTTTGGTGTTCATGTGGAGAGAGTCAGTTTGTTCCTTCATGTTCAATAGTTTACATTTTTCAGGTAAGTTTTTGATTGAGGATACAGTGTATTCTCCTACATTTAAGAAAATGTAAATGACTATTAACTCATACAAACTTCTTCTTCTTCTTCTTCTTCTTCTTCTTCTTCTTCTTCTTCTTCTTCTTCTTCTTCTTCTTCTTCTGATATTCTCTTCCCTCACTGGGATATTTTTTTTAAAAATAAATCTCAGAAAGTGATTCTTTAATTATGGAAATATACTTGATTTGTAGGATAGAAGTGCTTTTTTGTGTTAGTTGGTCATATGAGATTAATAGTTTAACTCAAAGATTATGGATATTGTTTTAAACAAGTATGTTTTTGTCATTTAGGAAGTTGTAACAAAAGTAAAGATGGTATCTGTGCACTTGTAAATTGTGTCTTGTAAGTGGTAGGAATACCTCCAATATCACACGTTGTATTAGTGTTCATTGGTACCATGAGAGTTGAGAAAATCTAAAAGTAATTTCTCAATCACATCTTCTGTAAGAGATGAACTTGTTTACTAGTAGTAGCTTTATTAGTGGTAAGAGAAGAAGTTTGATTTGTGGATGCTGCTGTAAATGTGGAGATTTCAGATGCAATATGGATTGTGGAATAGTTATGTGTTGTATCTGGGACAGCTATGGTTTCTGGTAGAGGTATGGTGGCTGAGACAGTGGTAGCCTCTGTCAAGCTGTGATTTCTCATGGTTCTGAACAAGGATTTAGGGCCAATGCACCTTGATAAGATACCAGTAGGACACCTGTGGTTTCTGGTGCAACTGGAGCTGGAGATTGTGCTGCTGTTGTAGCTACAGAGAGCTTGTGGTGCCATGTTCTTTTGAAGATACAGTGATATCATTCTGAGTACGAGGAATCACACATTCAGTGGTTGTAAATTTGGGAGAACAGATGTAGAACTAAGATAGAGGATTTGTGTATTTACCTCCGAAGGGTTACCATTCGCCCCAATATTATTTTCATCTGAACATGTAGATGGTTGGAGATTTTGTGGGGAATGTGAATTCTTGTAATTAGGCTGGTTTTCCTGGTGATATGCTCCAAAGAGATTTATATTTTCCTTAGGTTTCTTGTATAATTTTCTTAGTAGAAATTGTGTAGCCTTTGCTTAACTGTGGGAAAAAAAGTGCCAGAAGTGAAAGAATCAATTTATTAGCTATCAAATCATTTCTGACCATTCAAAAGTGTTTGTATTGTCAGACTGTTGGAGATTAGTCTACAGTGCATGGAGTGACTTTCTATCTGATTCTACTTTCTTATATTCAACTTACCCATTTTCAGGGTGTTGGTGGGAGAGCACTGTGAAGATCTTAGAGTAGCGTGTGAGACACAATGTTACAGGCCAGCAATGGAAACTTGGGTTTACACTGCCTACCAGTAAGTAACTGAATGAGTCTGGGATCCTACTTACTTATGATGTCATTTATATTAAGTTATAAAGTCATGTGTAACTCTGCGACTTATGTCCTTGGAAATAGTTATGCTTTTCATTGGTCAGATGATCATTTTTATGAAGTCAAGGACATTTTTCTCTTTCAATTAGAATTACATGGCAAACACTTGTTAGATAGTCACTGAATGAGTGACTTCATAGACTTGATAACAAATAAATAATCCATTCTTGAATGAAAATTTAATATGCAATAACTTTTACTTAGATATAAACTTCTTTACTTCAGGTAACCAAAATAATGCCCCTGATGCTTAAAAATTAAGGAGAATTAATTAAAATAATATTAACTATAAGATCCTATGGCTGGGTGGATCATAGACCCAAGGGGAGAACCTAATACTATTATTCTGCTAAATGGATTTAATAATAAACTGCAGCCCAAGTTCTAATCTTTATACCAATACATTAGTGCATTTCCCCACCCTCATCAGAGAAGCATCTTTTTCTATTCTATACTGAATAATTCAGACACCCACCACTGGTCAATGTGTAGGTATAAGAGACTGTAGAGTAGTTGACTTTAAATGGGGACATCTATATCACATTCCATGTATTCAAGACTTAGGGATCATTAAGAAATATTGTAAGACTCAGAGGTAATCTGTAGCAAAACAATGTTTGCTGGAGATGCATATAGTTAAATAGATGAATTCACAGTGGATGGGACTGCACACACAAAACTTGTACAAGATAGAAGCAACCAAAATTCCAGCATGGATGGTGGAGGGATTGAGAAAGTCTCACCCCCATCAGAGGAGCTATTGGCAACTGGTATCTGTTGGCAAAGGGAAAGTCTATTTTTTTAAAGATGTGGGCCTTGGTAGGCCACATATGCTTCAGTAGATGGTCTGACATGCGTGCGTATACAGGCAACACTAAATGGACTCACTGAGTACTTAAAAACAAACTCCATAAAAATTGGAGTTAAAATTAGTGGGGAGGAGAAGGAAAGAATTGGAACGGAGAGAATGGGGATGAATTTTATCCAAATGCATTATGTATATTTCTTTGTTCCTTTGACGTGATAGTTATATTTTACATCAAAAAAGATGACCAGAATTTGTCATTAGAATTGCTTTAGGAAAAGCAATTCCTGACAAGGAATTTATATATACATACATATATGTGTATGTATGTATGTATGTATGTGTACTGACTGGTTTTGTGTGTCAACTTGACACAGGCTGGAGTTATCACAGAGAAAGGAGCTTCAGTTGAGAAAATGCCTCCATGAGATCCAGCTGTGATCAAGTGGGGAGGGCTCTTGTAGGTAGTACCATCTCTGGGCTGGTAGTCTTGGGTTCTATAAAAAAGCAAGCTGAGCAAGCCAGGGGAAACAGGCCAGTAAGAAACATCCCTCCATGGCCTCTGCATCAGCTCCTGTTTCCTGACCTGCTTGAATTCCAGTCCTGACTTCCTTTGGTGATGAACAGCAATGTTTCCACAGTGTAAGCTGAATAAACCCTTTCCTCTCCAACTTGCTTCTTGGTCATGATGTTTGTGCAGGAATAGAAACCCTGACTAAGACAGTATGTATGTATGTATGTATGTATGTATGTATGTATGTATGTATGCACACACATACATAGAATAATAAAGAACTACAGGCAACTGAGTAGAGCTGGGAGTGGAGAGGCTGCACTCCCCAGGGAAGAGTGTACCAGATAATTTTCCAGTGCCAGTCATCTTTGAAGACACACATGTAAGTAACATTACATGGACCCAATAGTTTGGATTTGGGGATATATGTATATGAACGAATACATATATGTATTCAATAACAGTTGATGACAAAAGAGGCCATGAATTTGAAGGAGAACAAGGAAGGGCATATGGGATGGTTTGGAGGCAAGAAAGGGAAAAAAGCAAAAAAACAAATGTAGTTAAAATACAATCTCAAAAATAAAACCAACCAAACAAAAGATGATGCTGTAAGTGTAGAGGCATTTATTGTAAGTATGGATATTCCAGGAAGAGATGTTTATCCTTATGTGTCTGTTCATATCTATTATTACTATTAGTTCTCATGTAGTACTTACTTACTTTACTTTATTATGTCAGGCTTTATTCTACATGGTTTGCAAATACAAATTTATTTAATTCTTTAACCATGCCTTCAGGTGGATGCTAATATTATCTTCATATGAAGAAAGTGAGTTATAGAAAGATTAAGTTACCTTTAGAAAAAGGCAATTTTATACCCAATATATAGTCTGTCTATTCATGTTTATACTTTTTTTTTTTTAAAATAAGTCCTCTTTCTATTACTCTGCCTGCTCTGAAACTTTGTAGACCAGTCTGGCCTCAAACTAACAGAGATCTGCCTGCCTCTGCAATGCAGGGATTAGAAGTGTGCTACCAAGCCTGGGAACCCCAATCCACACTTTAAATGAGAAATTAGAGGAGCAACAAGGGAGTGGGTGGAGTGACAGGAAGAGGGAAGGGAAGGGACACATGAGGCCCAGGCAAGAAAGGAAAGGGAGGAGAGAGCAGAGACTGAGATATGAGAGAAGTGCCAAATTCATCCAAGGAAGGGAAGATCAGACACAAATCACATAGAATAAGAAAGAAAGATGCCAGGGGAGTGCAAGGTCAACATCACCTTCATGTGAAGTTAGAAAACATGTAATTTCTACATTTGTGAATACTGGCCTATTGTGAGGGCCATTGGTAATTCTTTCCAAACCCAGAAGAAAGTCTGTTTAAGGACAGAGCTCCTCTGATCCCAGAGTCTGGTCCTTAGTCTTGGGATTAAAAGGGGTGGAGCCAGGTAAGTGACTCCCTGATCTGCTCCTTACTGCTGCTGGGTGTTGAGAACTGGCCCTCTTTAGGTGACTGGTCATTGTTACGCTCCAGAACATCTATGTTTCCTAGTGATTGGTGAAGTTATTTCAAGGTTACCTTCTTATATTCATTTTTTTTCTCAAATTCTTTCTCTCATTTGACCTTTTGAAGTTTAGGCAGATTGGTGAATTTTATTTATTCTGAACAGAACAATGATGATTCTTTAGGCCCATGGTTCTCAATCTTCCACACGTTGCCACCCTCTAATACAGTTCCTCATGTGGTGACCCCCACCCATAAACCTATTTTAGTTGCTATTTCTTAACTGTAATTTTGCTACTATTATGAATTGTAATATAAATAACTGGGTTCTCCAATGGTCTTAGGTGACCCCTGTGAAAGAGTCATTTGATCCAGAAAGGGATGGAGACCCACAGGTTAAGAGCCTGATTTAGGCATATTGGGGTTTTTGGGAAGGACCAAGAAGGGCTTTCAAAAACAAACAAAAAAATGAAACAAAGTACAGCACCACTGAATAAATGGATTTCGTCATTCCACTATAAAGAAATTATTTAGGTTTTTACTAAAATGCCATTTCTTTCAGTCTAGAGGTATTTGACATCCAAAGTTTTTATTAAATGTTAACTTACTGAAAGGTGAACCTCACTGCGCTTATTCAGGTCTTAAAGCCTTCTAAGCTAGTATACACACACACACACACACACACACACACACACACACGCCCTCATTTATATCATACTTTGCAGTTTCTACATATGTATTCCCATTTATCCTTTTACATCTCTTTGTGAACTACACATTGTTATTAATATTTTTTTACACATAGGAAAATTGTTGCCCTAAGACAGATTAAAAACCTTTCCAAGGTTCACCTGGATGGTCAGGATTAATCATGGGTTTTATTAAAGCCTACAACTTCTAAGCACAGCTGAATACTCTTCCTGTGATAGTCACAGAAATCAGCATTAGGGTCCAGGAGAAAGCTTGGTGGTTTTAGGTGTTAATTTGGAAACATGGTAATCTTGATGAGTAAATCTCGCCCACTTTATCAGTTTCCATAGTCTTTGTATTCACTGTGGTCATGGTACCCTGGGGCCTGTAGGCTTAATCCCTAAGTTAGTGAAAGTAAACTTGTTGGTCCTTCTTTCTCACTTATAAAAGTAAAAGTAAATAAACACCAGTCTAGAGCCTTTTTTTTCTTTTTTTTTTATTATTTTCTGTTTTTTTTAATTTACATTCCAAATCATTTCCCCTTTCCCGTTTCCTCCCTCCCCGAAAGTCCCATAAGCCCCCTTCCCTCCCTCTTTTCTCCATTCAACCCCCTCTCGTTTCTCTGTCCTGGCGTTCCCCCTACATCCAGTCTTTCCAGGACCAGGGGTCTCTCCTTCCATCTTCTTAGAAATCTATTGATATGTGAATTGTGTCTAGGGTATTCCGAGATTCTGGGTTAATATCCCCTTATCAGTGACTGCATACCATGTGTGTTCTTTTGTGATTGGGTTACCTCATTAAGGATGATATTTTCAAGTTCTGACCATTTGCCTAGGAATTTCGTGAATTCATTGTTTTTAATTGCAGAGTAGTATTCCATTGTGTAGATATACCACATCTTCTGAATCCATTCTTCTGTTGAGGGACATCTGGGTTCTTTCCAGCTTCTGGCTATTATAAATAAGGCTGCTATGAACATAGTGGAGCATGTGTCCTTATTGCATGCAGGGGAAGCCTCTGGGTATATGCCCAGGAGTGGTATAGCCGGATCCTCCGGGAGTGTCATGCCCAGTTTTCTGAGGAAGCGCCAGACAGCTTTCCAGAGTGGTTGTACCAGCTTGCAATTCCACCAGCAGTGGAGGAGTGTTCCTCTTTCTCCACATCCTCGCCAAAGTGGCCAGTCTAGAGCCTTATATTCAAGTATGTTTATAATTAAATGATGTGTTACCTTGGGCTGACCTTGGGCTGTTATTAATTTTAAAATTATTCTCTATGTGTACTTTAAATATCTTAAGGACTATTTTACATTCTTTTGGCCTCAGAAAGCACTCTTTCCTGTTTGCCTTTGTATTCTCTATCCATATCCTAGCTTCTTCTATTCTTATCCTCACTATTGTGGTAAGGTTTCACAATTTCAAATATATTCTATTTATAGCCTATGCTCTTGGCTTCTTTCTGAACTCCAGACAATGAATATAGCCAATTTCATGTTCTAAAATTTTCATGTAGAAGTCTAAGAGCCATTTCAAGCTTAGTGTGTCTGAGACAGATCACTACTTTCTAAGATCATGCATTATTTTCTTTAACCACGTACTTAATCAAGAAGAAGATGTAGTCGACCCAATGCCAGAATATACCCAAACTCCCTAGTCTCTTTTAAGCACTGGCAGTTTAGTACACATCTCCATCACCCTTGGAATTTATGTTGTCCACTGCTATAGCTTCCTGATTGGTCTTTTTCTATGTGTGCTTGTCATGAGCCATATGTTCTCGCACTAGAATCTTATTACAATATTTTTGCCTGTCATAATTTCTAATGGCAATTCTCTTAACTGTTACATAAAAAACATAAAAGCAGACATAGAAATGTGGTATCATGCGATATCCATACATGCATACTTTGTGAAATGGTGAAAGCTTTGAAGATGTTTGCTAGCTTTGTGAAACTCATAGCCCATAATGGTTATCAAAAGTCACCCTTGTGTACACAGAGCTTCTCCTAACTGTAAGTGAGTGCCTTGGTCAACCTCTTCTCACATTTACTCTCCTCTTACTCTCTCTGGCTTTGGAAATGTTGAAAATCTCAATACAATGTACATAGTAAACACTGGTAACTGACGGATGAAGGGTGTACTTAGCAGGAAACAAGCAGTCAGGGTGCAGACCCAGACAAGCAGTCACAGAGCTCCTCTCTCTTGTTCTGTCAGCTTCTGTGGAAATCAGAAAAATGGCCTATTAGATGTTTGAAAGGATGAAGTTTAGTAATGTTTAGTAAAGGACTTATTTTGTATGGATGTGATCTTTGAGGATCTGATGGTCTGAAACTTAAGTATACATTGTTATTCCATAGCAGTGGGCAACATTATTTCGAGCCTTAAGCACATTCTTGCAGAAAGGAATCAGTAAAGACAGACAAATATTGTGTAACTAAAGTATGAGGATTTTTGATAAACAATCCACACCGCCTAGGCAATCACACTACCTAGACAAGGTGGGATCTGAGGAAGTTTGGCAAGAAGAAGGTGTAAGGTGCCGGGGAGACGACAGTCCAGAAAGAGCTGCGCAAACATGAGGAGGACCTGGTCTAAGTTCTATCCCCGGCACGTGTCTGAAAAGACAGGCATGGTGACATGGTGCTGTAATTCCAGCACTGGGGAGAGGGAGATGGAGCTCTCACTGAGACATGGGTCTTACTGATTATACTAGCAGGCTGGCCAGAAAGATGTTTCAGTGAGGCTTTGTCTTAAAAAAAACCCAAAGCAAAACACCACAGCAACAACATGAAAGACAGAGTGGATGGTTCCAGAGGAACAAGATCCAAGATTGACCTGTGGCTTCCACTCACATGGAGTGAGACACATGTGTGTGAACATGCGCATACATGCTCTTACACACACACACACACACACACACACACACAGAGAGACACACAGAGATAGAGGAAGAGACAGAGACAGACAAAGATTCAGACTTAGAGGAAGAGAGGGAAGGAGAGAGAGGGAGAGAGTTCTTCTTTAACTCAAGAGGGCCATCTTTTGGTGAACTATCATACAAACTGCTTGAGACAGAACATATGTTTACAAAGTTCCTTGGACTATTCCTGTAGACAGAGAGGACTGTCCTTGCTCTCATGCTATGTGTGGAACACAGAACCACTTCCAGCATGGTCTGTTGCCAGCCTCAGTGTCCTGAGGATTTCCCATCTGATATGCGTTACAAAATCCCCAGAGTTCAACCTCTCATTTTAGTCATTTTTATATCATAAGGCCTCTCACATGGTACAAGACTGAGAATGTGCCTTTGAATAACTACTTCAAAAGGTGCTCATTCCTTTGGCTACTGGTTGTAGTAGAGAAGTGTAAGAGAGGGGTGTGATTTACTCTTTTTCTTAGTTTGATTGTGTCCACAATATTAGAGTGCAAACCTCAGAAAAGAAAGAAAAAGGTTAAGTCATTTGTAGAGATGCCTACCTTAGCAAGTGAGTTAGCGTGGTGTGCTGTGAGAGCAGTTTCATGGTCTGGCCTGTGTTTGTCAGACTGTGCTAGCTGCAGAAGACTTGCTGTAAATTCCACCTCTGCTACTCACTGTATGGCTTTGCGTGAGTTTCAGCCTCATCATCAGATTGTCCTAAGGATCTCCTGGAATCCATATGTATATATATATATATATAAACAAATTATACCAAGGACAATGCCTTCTCTAGTATAAAAGCTCAGGGGAAGGTACTTTACTACAACAGAACTAGTGTATCCAGAAGAATTGAAACAAAGATTGGTTAATATCATCAAATCCCTAAAATACCATCCATAGAGTATACCTTCTGTTAATAATGTTGGAGTTGAGTGCTTCCTCATACTGAGGAGCTTAACAGCTCCTGAGAGGACAGTCATCATTAGATTAATTATTGCTCTGACTGACCCAGGGGTGTGACCTGACGTGTTTAGTTTACATGAGATTATATCCCAAACATCAATCTACCTGGTGCTGTGTGGGACTCCTTAGGATGTTTGGTCCAATTCCTCACTGCCAGATGATCCTTTTATGACACTCCCTGGAAACAGAGAGATAGAAAGCATTAGAGCGTGTCTGGGTTTTTATGTCTCTGCTGTCAAGCTTTTTTGAATTAGAAAATGTATTGGATTTAAGATAAGGTCACCTCTGTCAAAGAATTTGCTTTCAAAGACAAAGAACAGCTGTAGTTTTCTGAGGTCGGCAGTGGTTCTGTGTGTATCCCTTTCTTCAGTGACAATGAGAAGAATGCCAGTGCCTCACTGGTGACACTAATGCAGTTTTGAGCAAGCCTGGTCCAAGGCCTCCAAGCAGGAACAGATCTTCTGTCCTTCCTGTGGCCTTTCAGAGTAAGCAGGATCACTGACTGTTAGAATGGCAGGGCGTCATTTCTCCCATGTCAATCATTACGACTTGGCAAAGGGCAGAAAATGAACAACAACAACAGCAACAGCAACAACACAGTCCCAAAAACTAGTAATGAATAACAGATTTTCATCTGGGAAATGGACGTTAAACTTTTTACAAAATTTCAGGCTTATTAAATTTTTTTATTAGATATATTCTTTATTTACATTTCAAATGTTGTCCCCTTTCCTGATTCCCCCCTCTCCTGAAAATCCAATAAGCCATCTCCCCTTCCCCAATCAACTCTCCCCTGCTTCCCTGTCCTGGTATTTCTCTACACTACAGCATCAAGTTTTTCCAGGACCCAGGGCCTCTCCTCCCTTTGGTGTCTAACAAGTCCATCCTTTGCTGCCTATGTGTTTGGAGCCATGGGTAACTCCATGTGTATTCTTTGGTTGATGGTTTTGTCCCTGGGAGCTCTGGGAGTACTAGGTGACTCATATTGTTGTTCCTCCAGTGGTGCTGCAAACCCCTTCAGCTCCTTGGGTCCTTTCTCTAGCTCCCCCATTGGGAACTCTGCTCAGTTCAATGGCTGGTTGAGAGTGTCCTCCTCTGTATTTCTCATGCACTAGGAGAACCTCCCAGGTGATAGCTATATCCAGCTCTGGTCAGCCAGCACTTGTAGGCATCCACAAGAGGTTTTGTAACTGTATATGGGATGGATCCCTGGGTGGGGTAGTCTCTGGATGGTCTTTCCCTCAGACTCTGCTCCACCTTTTGTCTCTGTATCTCCTTCTGTGGGTATTTTTTTCCCCTTTCTACAAAGGACCCAAGGATCCATACTTTGTTCTTCCTCCTTCTTGTGCATCATTTGATCTGTGAAATGTGTCTTGGGTATTCCAAGCTTCTGGGCTAATATCCACTTATCAGTGAGTGCATGCCATGTATGTTCGTTTGTGATTGGGTTACCTCACTCAGGATGATATTTTCCAGTTCCATCCATTTGTCTAAGAATTTCACGGATTCATTTTTTTGATGGCCGAATAGTTCTCCATTATGTATATATAGCACATTTTCTGTATCCATTCTTCTGTTGAGGGACATCTGGGTTCTTTCCAGCTTCTGGCTGTTATAAATAGGGCTGCTATGAACATAGTGGAGCATGTGTCCTTATTACACGCTAGGGAATCCTCTGGGTATATGCCCAGGAGTGGAATAACGGGGTCCTCCTGTAGTATCAT
The DNA here is from genome assembly GCA_036184795.1 of Tokudaia tokunoshimensis. Classification (NCBI taxonomy): domain Eukaryota; kingdom Metazoa; phylum Chordata; class Mammalia; order Rodentia; family Muridae; genus Tokudaia; species Tokudaia tokunoshimensis. The sequence continues at coordinate 19,000,063 of BTHU01000014.1, forward strand.
GCTCAGTATTCTGAGGAACTGCCAAACTGATTTCCAGAGTGGTTGTACCAGCTTGCAATCCCACCAGCAGTGGAAGAGTCTTCCTCTTTCTCCACATCCTCAACAGCACCTGCTGTCTCCTGAGTTTTCGGTCTTAGCCATTCTGACTGGTGTGAGGTGAAATCTCAGGTTTGTTTTGATTTACATTTCCCTGATGATTAAGGATGTTGAACATTTCTTTCAGGGCTTCTCAGCCATTTGATATTCCTCATGTGAGAACTCTTTGTTTAGCTCTGTATCCCTTTTTTAAATAGGGTTATTTGGTTCTCTGGAGTCTAACTTCTCGAGTTCTTTGTATATCTTGGATATTAGCCCTCTGTCGGATGTAGGGTTGGTAAAGATCTTTTCCCATTTTGTTGGTTGCCACTTTGTCCGATTGACCGTGTCCTTTGCCTTACAGAAACTTTGTAATTTTATGAGGTCCCATTTGTCAATTCTTGATCTTAGAGCATAAGCTATTGGTGTTCTGTTTAGGAAAATTTCCCTTGTGCCCACATGTTCAAGGCTCTTCCCCAGTTGCTTTTCTTTTTTTTTTTTTTTTTTTTTTTTTCGAGACAGGGTTTCTCTGTGTAGCCCTGGAACTCACTTTGTAGACCAGGCTGGCCTCGAACTCAGAAATCCTCCTGCCTCTGCCTCCCAAGTGCTGGGATTAAAGGCGTGCGCCACCACCGCCCGGCCCCAGTTTCTTTTCTATTAGTTTCAGTGTGTCTGGTTTTATGTGGATCCTTGATCCACTTGGAGTTGAGCTTACTACAAGGAGATAAGAATGGATCAATTTGCATTCTTCTGCATGGTAGCTATCAGTTGAACCAGCACCATTTGTTGACAAAGCTATCTTTTTAGCTAGAAATTTATTGAGTATTTTTGCTTCGATACTCATAAGAGAAATTGGTCTGCAGTTCACTTTCTTTGTTGGATCTTTGTGTGATTTTGGTTTCAGCATAATTGTGGCTTCATAGAATAAATTGGGTAGTGTTCCTTCTGTTTCTATTTTGTGGAATAGTTTGAAGATATTGGTGTTAGGTCTTCTTTGAAGGTCTATTAGAATTCTGCCCTAAAACCTTCTGGTCCTGGACCACTTCTTTTTCTTTAGGGGTTGTGGGACTGTTTAGATGGTCTATTTGATCCTGATTTAATTTTGGTATTTGGTGTCTGTCTAGGAAATTGTCCATTTCCTCCAGATTTTCCAGTTTTGTTGAGTAAAGGCTTTTGCAGTAGAATCTGATGATTTTTTAAATTTCTTCAATTTCTATTGTTATATCTCCCCTTTCATTTCTGATTTTGTTAATTTGGATTCTGTCTCTGTGCCCTCTGGTCAGTCTGGCTAAGGGTTTATCTATCTTGTTGATTTTCTCAATGAACCAGCTCCTGGTTTTGTTGATCCTTTGTATGGTTCTTTTTGTTTCTACATGATTGATTTCAGCCCTGAGTTTGAGGAATTCCTGCCTTCTACTCCTCTTGAGTGTATTAGCTTCTTTCTATTCCAGAACTTCAGGTGTGCCATTAAGCTGCTAGTGTATGCTCTCTTCAGTTTCTTTTTGGAGGCACTCAGAGCTATGAGTTTTCCTCTGAGTTCTGCTTTCATTGTGTCCCATAAGTTTGGGTAGGTTGTGCCTTCATTTTCATTAAATTTTAAAAAGTCTTTTATTTCTTTCCTTATTTCTTCCTTGACCAAGGTATTGTTGAGTAGAGCATTGTTCAGCTTCCATGTTTATGTGGGCTTTCTGTTATTTTGTTTCTATTGAAGACCACCCTTACTCCACAGTGAACTGATTGGAGGCATGTGCTTATTTCAATCTTCTTATATATGTTGAGGTCTGTTTTGTTACCAATTATATGGTTGATTGTGGAGAAGGTACCATGAGGTGCTGAGAAGAAGGTATATTCTTTTGATTTATGATGAAATGTTCTATATATATCTGTTAAATTCATTTGGTCCAAAACTTCGATTAGTTTCACTGTGTCTCTGTTTAGTTTGTGTTTCCCTGATTGGTCCATTGAGGAGAGTGAAGTCTTGAATTCACCCACAATTATTGTGTGAGGTGCAATGTGTGCTTTGAGCTTTAGTAAAGTTTCTCTTACAAATGAGAATGCCCTTGCATTTGGAGCATAGATGTTCAGAATTGAGAGTTCTTCTTGGTGGATTTTTCCTTTGATGAGTATGAAGTGTCCTTCCATGTCTTTTTTGATGACTTTAGGTTGAAAGTCATTTTTATCTGATATTAGAATGGCTACTTCAGCTTGTTTCCTGGGACCATTTGCTTGTAAAATTGTTTTCCAGCCTTTTACTCTGAGGTAGTGTTTGTCTTTGACAGTGAGGTGCGTTTCCTGCATGCAGCAAAATGCTGGGTCCTGTTTACGTATCCAGTCTGTTAGTCTATGTCTTTTATTGGAGAATTGAGTCCATTGATGTTAAGAGATATTAAGGAATAGTGATTGTTATTTTTTGATGTTATTTTTATGTTTGAGTGGTTATCTTCTTTTGGGTTTCTTGAAAGATTAGCATCTTGCTTTTTCTAGGGTATAGTTGCCCTCCTTATATTGGCGTTTTCGATCTATTATCCTTTGTAGGGCTGGATTTGTGGAAAGATATTGTGTCAATTTTGTTTTATCATGGAATATCTTGGTTTCTCCATCTATGGTGATTGAGAGTCTTGCTGGGTATAATAGTCTGGGCTGAAATTTGTGTTCTATTAGAGTCTGTATGAGATCTTCTGGCTTTCATAGTCTCTGGTGAGAAGTCTTATGTAATTCTGATAGGTCTTCCTTTATATGTTACTTGGTCTTTTTCTCTTACTGCTTTTTAATATTCTTTCTTTGTTTAGTACATTTGGTGTTTTGATTATTATGTTGCAGGAGGTATTTTTGTTCTGGTCCACTCTGTTTGGAGTTCTCTAGGCTTCTTGTATGTTCATGGGCATCTCTCTCTTTAGGTTAGGGAAGTTTTCTTCTATAATTTTGTTGAAGATATTTACTGGCCTTTTAAGTTGTAAATCTTCACTCTCTTCAATACCTACAATCCTTAGGTTTGGTCTTCTCATTATGTCCTGTATTTTCTGTATGTTTTGGGTTACAAGCTTTCTGCATTTTGCATTTTCTTTTACTGTTGAGTCAATATTTTTTATGGAATCTTCAGCATCTGGGATTCTTTCTTCTACCTCTTGATTCTGTTGTTGATGCTTGCATCTAGGACTCCTGAATTCTTTCCAAGGTTTTCTATCACCAGAGATGTCTCACTTTGTGATTTTTTTTATTGTTTCTACTTTCATTTTTAGATTCTAGATAATTTTGTTCAGTTCCTTCACTTGTTTGTTTGTGTTTTCTTGTAATTCTTATGGGATTTTTGTGTTTCCTCTTTCAGTACTTCTGCCTGTTTATCCATGTTTTCCTGTATTTCTTTAAGTGATTTTTGTGTTTCTTCTCTAGACTTCTATCTGTTGACCTATGTTCTCCTGTATTACTTTAAGCAATTTTTGTGTTTCCTTTTTAAGGTCTTTTACCTGTTGACTCATGTTTTCCTGTACTCTTTTTTTTTTGAGTATGATTTTTTTTTTATTTTCTAAGTTCTTTTTATTTACATTCCAAATCATTTCCCCTTTCCCGTTTCGTCCTTCCCCGAAAGTGCCATAAGCGCCCTTCCCTCCTTCTTTTCTCCATTCAACCCCCTCTTGTTACTCTGTCCTGGCATTCCCCTATATCCAGTTTTTCCAGGACCAGGGGTCTCTCCTTTCATCTTCTTGGAAATCTATTGATATGTGAATTGTGTCTAGGGTATTCCAAGATTCTGGGTTAATATCCCCTTAACTGTGCTTGCATACCATTTGTGTTCTTTTGTGATTGGGTTACCTCACTGAGGATGATATTTTCAAGTTCTGACCATTTGCCTAGGAATTTCGTGAGTTCATTGTTTTTAATTGCAGAGTAGTATTCCATTGTGTAAATATACCACATCTTCTGAATCCATTCCTCTGTTGAGGGACATCTGGGTTCTTTCCAGCTTCTGGCTATTATAAATAAGGCTGCTATGAACATAGTGGAGCATGGGTCCTTATTGCATGCAGGGGAAGCCTCTGGGTATATGCCCAGGAGTGGTATAGCCAGATCCTCTGGGAGTGTCATGACCAGTTTTCTGAGGAACTGCCAGACAGCTTTCCAGAGTGGTTGTACCAGCTTGCAATCCCACCAGCAGTGGAGGAGTGTTCTCCTTTCTCCACATCCTCGCCAAAAATTTCCTGTGTTTTTGATCATAGCCATCCTGACTGGTGTGAGGTGGAATCTCAGGGTTGTTTTGATTTGCATTTCCCTAATGACTAAGGATGATGAACATCTCTTTAGGTGCTTCTCAGCCATTAGATATTCTTCAGGTGAGAACTCTGTGTTTAGCTCTGTACTCCATTTTTTAATAGGGTTACTTGGCTCTCTGGAGTCTAACTTCTTGAGTTCTTTGTATATATTGGATATTAGCCCTCTGTCGGATGTAGGGTTGGTAAAAATCATTTCCCAGTTAGTTGGTTGTCGCTTTGTCCTTTTGATAGTGTCTTTTGCCTTACAGAAACTTTGTAATTTAATGATGTCCCATTTGTCAATTGTTGATCTTAGAGCATAAGCTATTGGAGTTCTGTTCAGGAAATTCTCCCCTGTGCCCATATGTTCAAGGTTCTTCCTTAGTTCCCTTTCTATTAGTTTCAGTGTGTCTGGTTTTATGTGGAGGTCCTTGATCCACTTGGAATTGAGCTTAGTGCAAGGAGATAAGAATGGATCAATTTGCATTCTTCTGCATGTTAACCTCCAGTTGAACCACCACCATTTGTTGAAAAGGCTATCTTTTTTCCACTGGATGGTATTAGCTCCTTTGTCAAAGATCAAGTGACCATAGGAGTGTGGATTCATTTCTGGGTCTTCAATTCTGTTCCATTGATCTACATGCCTGTCACTGTACCAATACCATGCAGTTTTTAACACTATTGCTCTGTAGTACCGATTGAGGTCCAGGATATTGATTCCCCCAGAAGTCCTTTTACTTGTGAGAATAGTTTTAGCTATCCTGGGTTTTCTGTTATTCCAGATGAATTTTTGAATTGCTCTTTCTAATTCTATGAAGAATTGAATTGGGATTTTGATGGGGATTGCATTGATTCTGTATATTGCTTTTGGCAAGATGGTCATTTTTACTATATTAATCCTGCCAATCCATGAGCGTGGAAGATATTTCCATCTTCTGAGGTCTTCTTTAATTTCTTTCTTCAGAGACTTGAAGTTCTTGTCATACAGATCTTTCACTTGTTTGGTTCGTGTCACACCAAGATACTTTCTATTGTTTGTGGCTATCGTGAAGGGTATCATTTCTCTTATTTCTTTCTCAGCCTGCTTATTCTTTGAGTATAGGAAGGCTACTGACTTGATTGGGTTGCTTTTATATCCGGCCACTTTGCTGAAGTTGTTTATCAGCTGTAGGAGTTCTCTGGTGGAGTTCTTTGGGTCACTTAAGTATACTATCATATCGTCTGCAAATAGTGATAGTTTGACTTCTTCCTTTCCAATTTGTATCCCTTTGACCTCCTTTTGTTGTCTAATTGCTCTAGCTAGAACTTCAAGTACTATATTGAAAAGATATGGAGAGAGAGGGCAGCCTTGATTAGTCCCTGATTTTAGTGGGATTGCTTCAAGTTTCTTTCCGTTTAGATTGTTGTTGGCTACTGGTTTGCTGTAAATTGCTTTTACTATGTTTAGATATGGGCCTCAAATTCCTGATCTTTCCAAGACCTTTAGCTTGAAAGGATGCTGAATTTTGTCAAATACTTTCTCAGCATCTAATGAAATGACCATGTGGTTTTTTCTTTGAGATTGTTTATGTAGTGGATTACATTGATGGACTTCCTTATATTGAATCATCCCTCTGATGAAGCCTAATTGATCGTGGTGAATGATCGTTTTGATGTATTCTTGGATTCGGTTGACAAGAATTTTATTGGGTATTTTTGTATTGATATTCATAAGAGAGATTGGCCTGAGATTCTCTTTCTCTGTCGGATCTTTGTGTGATTTTGGTATTAGCGTAATTGTGGCTTCATAGAACGAGTTGGGTAGTGTTCCTTCTGTTTCTATTTTGTGGAATAGTTTGAAGAGTATTGGTGTTAGGTCTTCTTTGAAGGTCTGATAGAATTCTGCACTAAAACCATCTGGACCGGTGCTTTTTTTGGTTGGAAGTCTTCCAATGACGACTTCTATTTCTTCAGGGGTTATGGGACGGTTTAGATGGTCTATTTGATCCTGATTTAATTTTGGTATTTTGTATCTGTCTAGGAAATTCTCCATTTCCTCAAGATTTTCTAGTTGTGTTGAATACAGGCTTTTGTAGTAGGATCTGATGATTTTTTGGATTTCCTCAGTTTCTGTTGTTATCTCTCCCTTTTTGTTTCTGATTTTGTTAATTTGGATACTGTCTCTGTGCTCTCTGGCTAGTCTGGCTAAGGGCTTATCTATGTTATTGATTTTCTCAAAGAACCAACTCCTAGTTTTGTTGATTCTTTGTATGGTTTTATATTTGTTTCTTTTTTTTTTATTTTCTAAGTTTTTTTTATTTACATTCCAAATCATTTCCCGTTTTCCGTTTCCTCCCTCCCCGGAAGTCCCATAAGCCCCCTTCCCTCCCTCTTTTCCCCATTCAGCCCCCTCTTGCTTCTCTGTCCTGGCATTTCCCTACATCCAGTCTTTCCAGGACCAGGGGTCTCTCCTTCCATCTTCTTGGAAATCTATTGATATGCAAATTGTGTCTAGGTTATTCCGAGATTCTGGGTTAATATCCCCTTATCAGTGACTGCGTACCATGTGTGTTCTTTTGGGATTGGGTTACCTCACTAAGTTTCTACTTGATTGATTTCAGCCCTGAGTTTGATGATTTCCTGCCTTCTACTCCTCTTGGGTGTATTTGCTTCTTTCTGTTCCAGGGCTTTCAGGTGTGCCGTTAAACTGCTAGTGTATGCTCTCTCCTGTTTCTTTTTGGCGGCACTCAGGGTTATGAATTTTCCTCTTAGCACTGCTTTCATTGTGTCCCATAAATTAGTGTATGCTGTGCCTTCATTTTTATTAAATTTTAAGAAGTCTTTGATTTCTTTCTTTATTTCCTCCTTGACCAAGTTATCATTGAGTAGAACATTGTTCAGCCTCCATGTGTATGTGGGCTTTCTGTTGTTTTTGTTGCCATTGAAGACCACTCTTATTCCATAGTGATCTGATAGGAGGCATGGGATTAGTTTGATCTTCTTTTATCTGTTGAGGTCTGATTTGTGACCAATTATATGGTCGATTTTAGAGAAGGTACCATGAGGTGCTGAGAAGAAGGTGTATTCTTTTGCTTTAGGATGAAATGTTTTATATATATCTGTTAGTTCCGATTGGTCCAAGGCTTTAATTAGATTCACTGTGTCCCTGTTTAGTTTCTGCTTTCCTGAACAATCCATTTCAGAGAGTGGGGTGTTGAAGTCACTTACTATTATTGTGTGAGGTGCAATGTGTGCTTTGAGCTTTAGTAAAGTTTCTTTTACGAATGAGGGTGCCCTTGCATTTGGAGCATAGATATTCAGAATTGAGAGTTCTTCTTGGTGGATTTTTCCTTTGATCAGTATGTAGTGTCCTTCTGTGTCTTTTTTGATGACTTTAGGTTGAAAGTCAATTTTATCTGATATTAGGATGGCTACTCCGGCTCGTTTCCTGGGACCATTTGCTTGTAAAATTGTTTTCCAGCCTTTTACTCTGAGGTAGTGTTTGTCTTTGACAGTGAGGTGCGTTTCCTGCATGCAGCAAAATGCTGGGTCCTGTTTACGTATCCAGTCTGTTAGTCTATGTCTTTTTATTGGGGAATTGAGACCATTGATATTAAGAGAGATTAAGGAATAGTGATTATTTTCACCTGCTATTCTTGACGCTATCTTTATGTTTCAGTGGTTATCTACTTTTGGGTTTGATGAAAGAAGGTTACTACCCCGTTTTTTCCAGGGTGTAGTTTCTCTCCTTGAATTGGCGGTTTCCACCTATTATCCTTTGCAGGGCTGGGTTTGTGGAAAGATATTGTGTAAATTTGGTTTTATCATGGAATATCTTGGTCTCTCCATCTATGGTGATTGAGAGTTTTGCTGGGTATAGTAGTCTAGGCTGGCATTTGTGTTCTCTTAGAGTCTGCATGAGATCTGCCCAGGATCTTCTGTCTTTCATAGTCTCTGGTGAGAAGTCTGATGTAATTTGGATAAGTCTTCCTTTATATGTTACTTGGACTTTTTCTCTTACTGCTTTTAATATTCTTTCTTTGTTTAGTAGAGTGACTAGGGTTGGTGCTTGGTGTCTTCAGGCTGCTGCACGATTTTATGTGTGTATTTGTGTGTGTGTGTGTGTATAAACAAAGTTTTGCTTTGTAAGATGTAAGGAGCTTTTGTTAAAGAAGTCAAACACCTAAGGTCAGGCCACAGAAATGTACTCTGAACTTTTCAATAGATTATACAGCATGCTATAATGTCTTCATACATATTCTGTATGTTCAGCTTAAGTGTTACCATGAAAAACCTCTTACTCAAATGGTATAAATAATTAATGTTGCTTGTGAGCAGTTCTGCTTGTTTTGAACAGCCTTTTCCGACTCCCTTATTAGAGTGCCAGTGTGTATATGCTGAGACTCTGCAGCTGAGTCTGTGCTGTCAGGCCTGAGTGTCTCCATCCTTACCATCAGAGTCAGACTCAGCATCTAAGCCCTCATCACTGTCTTTCTTACTTTTGCAGCTTCCTCTATGTTTAGAACCTTGATTTTTCAATATTTTCTGAAACTTCTGGTCCTTTATTAAATGGAGTAACAATATCTTTCTTTCTACAGTTTGCGCATCCTTCAAGTTCAAGGGCACATGTTCTACACATTTTGGGTAACATTCCCTCACTGTCTTTTGTAAACATTTAGCACATTTCTTAGGCATTGACAGTGTTTTTTACTTTCTGTATTTTACCCACCATTCAAGAACTTCTTTGCAGTGTTGGCATACTCCATCATTAAGTTTTGCCTTAGCTTTCTTGGTCTTAACACTCATCAAACTTGTCATTTTTGAAGGTGAACATTTCTTTGTGTGAGGCCTGGACCAAGTTGAGGTGCCTTTCTGGGAACTCATCACCAAATCACAAGCACTTTAAGTCTATGCAGTTTTCATGTTACAGGAAAGAGCTGGAATAGATTTTTAAGGGTTGACTGGGCCTGGGTGTGGATGAGAGAATGAGGGATCAGGAGTTGGGGGATGATATGGGATGGTAGGAGGGAGTGTGGGGAGAACTGCTCGAATTCAGGGGAATTTGTGGGTGGTGTGGAAACCTAGTGCAGTGTAAATTTCCTGGAATCTATGAAGATGATCCACATGAGGACTCCTAGCAATGAGGGATATGGAGTTTCAACTGTCCATCTCTTGTCTCCAGGTGAGGCTTCCAGTGGAAGGACTGGGTTCAATTGATTTGTTGGTCCATTTGTTCCCATGGAAATCTTCAACTAACCTAGGCTATTGCTAAGACAAAATGTTGCTCTCCACAAACTTACAGAAGTGCCCCATTGCTGAGGACAACATCTACACAACTAATTTAATACGATGTCCAGTTGGTGTCTACATGGAGCCTTTGGCCCTATCTTTTAGTTTCTTTGGTGCAGGAAGGTACTCTACAGGATACCAAGTGAGAAATGTGGACACCAACTCAGCCACAAAAACTTTTACCCTATATTATGGCCTGCTTATGTTAGCGCAATAGGGGCACAGAGCTCGTGGGAGTAGCCAACCAATATCTGATTTGACTTAAGGCACACTCCATGAGAAGAAACTCATACCTAGCAGTGCTTGGGTAACCAAGAACTAGAGACTAGTAGAGTAGAACCAATCATGACTAAAAAAAAATGAAATTATTCTATATGATATTTTATTGTATGCATAGATCAGCACCTTATCCATTCATTATCAGAGAGGCTTCCTCCAACAGCATAAAGAACACATGCAGAGACCCAGAGCCAGACATTATATGGAGAATCTAAATTGGAGGTGTCTATCAAATCCTCCCCTCAGATCTCAGGGAATCCCTTGAAAGAGGAAGCAGAGGAGTCCGAGTGGATAGAAGACACCAGAACAAGGCTCTCTGAATCAAGTAGGAGAAGTGTATATGAGCTCACAGAAGCAGGAAATGCAGAGTTTACATGGGGCCTCACCAAGTAACCATGTATATATTACAGCTACTAGCGGAGGTTTTTTTTTTTTTTAATGAGACTCCTGACTATGAGAATGAGTGAGTCTCTGATTCTTTCCCTTGCTCTTGGGGCTCTTTTCCTCCTGTTGGGTTGTTGTGTTCAACTCTGATATGAAAGTTTTCCTTCATCATGTTACAATTATTTTGCTATGTAATTTATCTCTTAGAGATAAATTCTTCCTAATGAGAGACAGGGAGTGGATCCAGAGGAGAGGGAAAGTTGAGAGGAATTAGGAGGAATGGGGGGGGATATATAGTATGAGAAAAGAATCTATTTTCAATAATAAAAAAGGAAAACTGATCTTGTACTGTAACTCAAAATTCAGCTTTACAATCTACCCTTAAACTAGAAAGACATTGCTATTGTGAAATCTTACATTTTCTGAATAATGTTATGAAGTGCTCTCTATACATGTATGGAAACTACACATCATCTTCCTTTACTTAGCTATCCATATGGTTTATGCCTTTATTTCCTGGAGTTAAGGCATCTTCCTTGGTTGATCTTAAATATAATATAAAATATTATTTGTGCTCTCCCTTTCTTCCCTTGACTCCCTTTATTTTCTCTATTCCACATCTAAGTAGGTATATAGGTCCTGTGCTTATTTTCTCATTAGAATGAATTTACTCAAGAACAAAGACATTAGGTTTATTCAGTATGTATCCCTGTGTTGAAAGATTACCTAATATACTATTTGGCTTTCAATAGTTAGGAACTAATTGAGTGAGCAGTCTGGCAGATACCTGCCCAGACACTGTAGCCTGTGTGCTTCCCAGGAGGTCCACAGTGACCAAGGACAAAGGTGAGAATTTCACCCAAACACCCACACCAGTTAGGATACCCACACAGCCCAGCTGACACAGGACTTACCCTCCCCCCAGCTCTACCTTCCTTCCAGCCCACTTCCCCAGTGGGCTAGATCAGCAGCCTGGCATATACCTGCCCAAACATTGCAACTTAAATGCTTCCCATGAGGTCCACAGTGATCAAAGGCACAGAGCTCCACCTTCCTTCTGTACCACTTCTCTACCCGGGCCAGATCAGTGGCCCAAATGCTATAGCCTGTGAGCCTCCCAGGAGGTCCACAGTAACCAAGGGCACAGGAGGTCTGCAGTAACCAGGGTCACAGAATTCTTGCTCTAACCAGAGACACAGGAAGCCTAGATAACCAGAGACAACACTACCTGCCTCCAAGGAAACCAGGACTAACTCAGGTCACAAAGCTTTACCTTCCTCCAAGGAGACTGGTTTCAACCAGAGACACCCATACCAGTTAACACCAAAGAGAATCAGATGACCAGAGGCAAGTGCAAGATCATAAACTACAGAATCCAAAGCAATTTGGCACTAACAGAACACAGTTCTCCCATCACAGCAAGCTCTGGCTACCCTAATATTTATGGAAAGCAAGATAGTGACATAAAATCCCATCTCATGAAGATAATAAAGGCCTTTAAGGAGGAATAAAGAACTCCCTTGAAGAAATACAAGAAAACACAGGAAAACAGGTAGAAGTCCTTAAAGAAGAAACAAATAAATCCCTTAAAGAAGTACAGGAAACTATAATCAAGCATCTGAAGGCATTAAACAAAATAGTTCAGGAACTAAAAATGAAAATAGAAACAATTAAGAAAATATAAAGGGAGGCAACCCTGGAGATGGACAACTTAGGAGATCAGGATCTACAGATGTAAGCATCACCAACAGAATACAAGAGGTAGGAGAATCTCATCATAGAAGATACCATACAAAATATTGACATGTCAGTCAAAGAAAATACAAAGTGTAAAAAACTCCTAACCCAAAATATCCAGGAAATTCAGGACACAATGAAAAGATCAAACCTAAGAATGATAGGAATAGAAGAGGGTGAAGAATCACAGTTCAAAGGGCCAGAAAACATCTTCAACAAAATAATAGAAGAAAACCTCCCTAACCTAAAGAAAGAGATTGCCATAAAAGTACAAGAAGCCTATAGAACACCAAATAGATTGGACCAGAAAAGAAAATCCTCTTGCCACATAATAATCAAAATACTAAATGCACAGAACAAAAAAGAATATTAAAAGCTTTGGTCTTGGGAAAAAGGCCAAGTACCATAAAAAGTCAGACCTATCAGAATTACACCAGAATTCTCAGCGAAGACTCTAAAAGCCAGAAGATCCTGGACAGATGTCATCCAGACCCTAAGAGAAGACAAATGCCAGCCCAGGATACCATACCCAGGAAAACTCTCAAACATTATAGATGGAGAAACCAAGATATTCCACGACAAAACCAAATTTAAACAATATAGTTCTACTAATTCAGCCCTACAAAGGATTCTGGAACAAAAGCCCCAACACAAAGAGGGTAACTACACCCAAGAAAGCACAAGAAACTAAACAAATCACAGCAAACCCAAAAGAAGACAATCATACACACATAATACCACCTCCCGCAACAAAATAAAAGGAACTAGCAATCATATGTCCTTAATATCTCTCTATATCGGTGGACTCAATTCCCCAATAAAAAGACACAGGCTAACTAACAGATTGTATATGTAAGCAGGATCCATGGTGATCTGATGGAATGTATGAGATTATGCCAATGGTCTTGTAACTGTTGATGCTTCTTTTATGTCCAATTATATGGTAAATTTTGGAGAAGGTTCCATGAAGTGCTGAGAAGAGGGTGTTTCTCTGGTTCTTTGAGAAAATCAACAAGATAGATAACCCCCTAGCCAAACTAACTAAAAGGCACAGAGTCAGTATTCAAACTATCAAAATCAAAAATGGAAAGGGAGATATAACAACAGAAACTGAGGAAATTAAAAAAAAAATCATCAGAACCTATTACAAAAGTCTATACTCTACAAAACTGGAAAATCTAGATGAAATGGATGATTTTTTCTAGACAGATACCAGGTACCAAAGCTAAATCAAGCTCAGGTAAACTATCTAAACAGTCCAATGACCCCTAAGGAAGTAGAAATTGTCATGAAAATACTCCCAACCAAAAAGATCCCAGGGCAAGATGATTTTTGTTCAGAATTCTACCAAATCTTCAAAGAAGAGCTAATACCAGTCTGACTCAAACTATTCCACAAAATAGAAACAGAAGGAACACTACCTAATTCATTTTGTGAATCTGCCATTACTCTGATACCTAAACTATACAAAGACCCAAAGAAGAAAGAGAATGTCAGGCCAATCTTGCTTATGAATATTGATGCAAAAATACTCAATAAAGTTCTTGCAAACCAAATTCAGGAACATCTCAAAGCCACCATTCACCATGTCTTAGTCAGGGTTTCTATTTCTACACAAAACATTGTGACCAAGAAACAAGTTGGGGAGGAAAGGGTTTATTTAGCTTACACTTCCACATTGCTGTTCATTAGCAAAGAAAGTCAGGACAGGAACTCACACAGGTAGGAACTTGGAGGCAGAAGTGGATGCAGACATGGAGTAATGCTACTTACTGGCTTGCTTCCCCTGGTTTGCTTAGCTCGATTTCTTATAGAACTCAGGATTACCCGCCCAGGGATGGTACCACTCACAATGGGCTGGGTCCTCCCCGCTTGATCACTAATTGAGAAAATGCCTTACAGCTGGATATCATGGAGGTGCTTCCTCATAGGAGCCTCCTTTCTCTGGGACAACTCCAGCTTGTGTCAAGTTGACATACAAAATCAGCCAGTACACACTACAATCAAGTAGGCTTCATCCCAGGGATGTAGGCATGGTTCAGTATATGAAAATCCATCAACACATTCCAACACCCAACATCAAATTAAATGCAGAGAAATGTGAAGCAATCCCACTAAAATCTAGAACAAGACAAGGTTGCCCACTCTCTCCATATCTATTCAATATAGTACTTGAAGTTCTAGCTATAGCAATTAGACAACAAAAGCATATCAAGGGGATACAAACTGGAAAGGAAAAATTCAAAGTATCACTATTTGCAGATATATGATAGTATACATAAAGGACCCCCAAAATTCCACCAAAGTGAAAGGAGATAAAGCTAACTCAAACAAATTAGTAGCCTTCCTTTATATAAATGACAAACAGGCTGAGAAAGAAATTAAGAAACAATGCCCTTCATAATAGCCACACATAATATGAAATATCTCCGTGTAACTCTTACCAAGCAAATGAAAGACCTGTATGACAAGAACTTCGAATCCCTTATAAAGAAATCGAAGAAGACCTCAGAAGATGGAAAAATCTCCCATGCTTATGGATAGGAAGGATTAACATAGTGAGAATTGCTATCTTACCAAAAGCAATCTATAGATTCAATACAATCCCCACCAAAATTCCGGCACAATTCTTCACAGACATGGAAAGAGCAAATATCAACTTCATATGGAATAACAGAAAACCCAGGATAACCAAAACAATTCTCAACAATAAATGAACTTCTAGGGGAATCACCATCCCTGACCTCAGGGTGTACTACAGAGCAATAGTGATAAAAAACACATGATATTGGTACAGAGATAGACAGGTTGATCAATGGAATAGTATCAAAGACCCAGAAGTAAACCCATACACCTATGAACAGTTGATCTTTGACAAAGAAGCCTAAACCACACAGTGGAAAAAAGAAAGCATCTTCAATAAATGGTCCTGGTCTAACTGGCAGTCTTTATGTAGGAGCATGAAAGATTCATATTTATCACCTTGCACAAAGCTCAAGTCCAAGTGAATCAAGGACCTCAACATAAAACCAGATAAACTGAATCTAATAGAGGAGAAAATGGGAAAGAGTCTGGAACTCATTGGCACAGGGGAAAATTTTCTGAACAGAATACCAATAGCTCAGACTCTAAGATCAAGAATTGATAAACAGCACCTGAAAAGCTTTTGTAAAGCAAAAGACACAGTCAATAGGACAAATTGCCAACCTACCAATTGGGGAAAAAAATCTTCACTATCCGTACATCCAACAGAAGACTAATATCCAAAATGTATAAAGAACTCAAGAGGTCAACCTCCAAAAACCCAAATACCCCAATTAAAAATGGGATATAGAGCTAAACAGAGAATTCACAACAGAGGAATCTAGAATGGCTGAGAAGCACTTAAAATCTTTATTCATTAGAGAAATGCAAATCAGCTGGGCAGTGGTGGCACATGCCTTTAATCCCAGCACTTGGGAGGCAGAGGCAGGTGAATTTCTGGTCTACAGAGTGAGTTCCAGGACAGCCAGGGCTACATGGAGAAACCCTGTCTCGAAAAAACAAAACAAAACAAAAAACAAAAACAAACCAAAAAACCAAACAAAACCAAACCAAAAAACCAAAACAAAACAAAAAAGAGAAATGCAAATAAAAACGACCCTGAGATTCCACCTCACACCAATCAGAATGGCTAAGATCAAAAACTCAAGTGACATCAGATGCTAGTGAGGATGTGGAGAAACAGGAACACTGCTCCATTGCTGGTGGGATTGCAACCTGGTAAAACCACTCTGGAAATCAATCTGGAGGTTCCTCAGAAATTTAGAAATAGATGTACCTGAAGATCCAGCTATACCATTTTGGGCATATACTCAAAAGACTGTCCACCATACCACAAGAACATGTGCTCCACCATGTTTATAGTAGCTTTATTTGTAATAAACAGAAGCTGGAATGAACCCAGATGTGCCTCAGCTGAAGAATGGATACAGAAAATGTGGTTCATTTACACAATAGGATACTATTCAGCTGTTATAAACGAGGACATCATGAATTTTGCAGGCAAATGGATGGAACTAGAAAATATCATTCTGAGTGAAGTAACTCAGACTCAAAAAGACATACATGGTATATACTCACTGATAAGTAGATATTAGCCAAAAAGCACAGCATATGTAGGATACATTTCACAGACTGTAAGAAGAGTAAGAAGCAGAAAATGCCCAAGTGAGGAGATTTCAATCCCACTTAGAAGGGCAAAGAAAATAATCACAGGAGTTGGAGGAAGGTAGGAACCTGGGAGGGGGTTCCTGGGGGAACAGGATCAGATATTGGGTGGCGGGGGGGGCAGGAGAGAAGCCCAGAGGGCCAAGAGGATAAATGGAAATAAGTAGCCTCCAGGAGTGGGAGGTGGGGAGATCCTCTATAGAGTACCAGACATCTGGGATTTGAGACACTCTCAGGACTCAATGGCGGTGAACTTAGCCAAAATATCCAACACTGGGGAAAGGGAATTCAAAGAGTCCACCTCCAGTAGATAAACAGGGCCTCAAGTGGAGGGACAGGGTTGCTAACCCAGAGTCAAAAACTCTGTCTGACCCAGATTGTTTCTGTCTAGAGAAACTGCAGGGACAAAAATGGAGAAGAAACTGAGGGAAAGGAGGTCCAATGACCGGCCTAATTTGGGATCCATCTCATGGGGGGACTGGAAGTCACCAAGGCCTGACACTATTACTGATGCTATGGTGTGCTTACAAACAGGAGCCTAGCATGGCTGTCCTCTGAGAGGCTCTACCAGCAGCTCATTGAGACAGAAGCAGATACTTACACCCAACCCTTGGGCTGATGTCGGGGACCACTCTGGTTGAATTAGGGGAAGGATTGAAGAAGCTGAATGGGAGGGCAACCCCATAGGAAGACCAACAGTCTCCAAGAGCCTGGACCCTAGGGAGCTCCCAGAGATTAAGCCACCAACCAGGAGCAGCATACATGGGCTGGTCTGAGGCACATATGTAGCAGAGGTCTAACTGGTCTGGCTCAGTGGGAGATGATGCACTTAATCTTTGAGAGCCTTGAGGCCCCAGGAAAGGGGAAGGCCTGGTGTAGAGGAGAGCACCTTCTCGGAGGCAAGGCTGAGGAGGAACCAGGTGAGGAACTGTTTGAGGAGGAACTAGGGAGGCAATGACTGGAATGTAAATAAATTAGGTTAGGATGCATGGAAGAGGACAATGGCTAAAGGAAGCTGGGTAATGGGTACCCAGTTATGCCTGGGTAGAGAGGATATAGCACAGCAGTGAGAGTCTATCTAGTTCATGACAATCTAAAATATAGCTGTTGAATAACTAGAAAAGAGGTATTCCATATAAGTTTCTTAGTAAAATGTATTAGTAAAGATACAGAAACCTTGGCTGCCTTTATGTCACCAGTATGTATTATATACATGTATGACATATCTCATTGGGAATAAAATGTGTTACACAAATATGTGTAACACTGTGTTAATTTTTTTTTATTTTTTTTTAATTTAATTTAATTTTATTTTTTTAATTTACATTCCAAATCACTTCCCCTTTCCCGTTTCCTCCCTCCCCGAAAGTCCCATAAGCCCCCTTCCCTCCCTCTTTTCTCTGTTCAACCCCCTCTCATTACTCTGTCCTGGCGTTCCCCTACATCCAGTCTTTCCAGGACCAGGGGTCTCTCCTTCCATCTTTTTAGAAATCTATTGATATGCTGATTGTGTCTAGGGTATTCTGAGATTCTGGGTCAATATCCCCTTATCAGTGACTTCATACCATGTGTGATCTTTTGTGATTGGGTTACCTCACTAAGGATGATATTTTCAAGTTCTGACCATTTGCCTAGGAATTTCGTGAATTCATTGTTTTTAATTGCAGAGTAGTATTCCATTGTGTAAATATACCACATCTTCTGAATCCATTCCTCCGTTGAGGGACATCTGGGTTCTTTCCAGCTTCTGGCTATTATAAATAAGGCTGCTATGAATATAGTGGAGCATGTGTCCTTATTGCATGCAGGTAAAGTCTCTGGGTATATGCCCAGGAGTGGTATAGCCGGATCCTCCGGAAGTGTCATGCCCAGTTTTCTGAGGAGCCGCCAGACTGCTTTCCAGAGTGGTTGTACCAGCCTGCAATTCCACCAGCAGTGGAGGAGTGTTCCTCTTTCTCCACATCCTCGCCAACAACTGCTGTCTCCTGTGTTTTTGATCTTAGCCATCCTGACTGGTGTGAGATGGAATCTCAGGGTTGTTTTGATTTGCATTTCCCTAATGACTAAGGATGATGAACATCTCATTAGGTGCTTCTCAGCCATTAGATATTCTTCAGGTGAGAACTCTTTGTGTAGCTCTGTACCCCATTTTTTAATAGGGTTACTTGCCTCTCTGGAGTTTAACTTCTTGAGTTCTTTGTATATCTTGGATATTAGCCCTCTGTCGGATGTAAGGTTGGTAAAGATCATTTCCCAGTTAGTTGGTTGCCGCTTTGTCTTTTTGACGGTGTCTTTTGCCTTGCAAAAACTTTGTAATTTAATGAGGTCCCATTTGTCTATTCTTGATCTTAGAGTATAAGCTATTGGAGTTCTGTTCAGGAAATTCTCCCCTGTGCCCATATGTTCAAGGTTCTTCCCTAGTTTCCCTTCTATTAGTTTCAGTGTGTCTGGTTTTATGCGGAGATCTTTGATCCACTTAGAATTGAGCTTAGTGCAAGGAGATAAGGATGGGTCAATTTGCATTCTTCTGCATGTTGACCTCCAGCTGAGCCAGCACCATTTGTTGAAAAGGCTATCTTTTTTCCACTGGATGGTTTTAGCTCCTTTGTCAAAGATCAAGTGACCATAGGAGTGTGGATTCATTTCTGGGTCTTCAATTCTGTTCCATTGATCTACGTGTCTGTTACTGTACCAATACCATGCAGTTTTTAACACTATTGCTCTGTAGTACAGCTTGAGGTCCGGGATACTGATTCCCCCAGAATAAAATGTGTTACACAAATATGTGTTACACTGTGTTAATTTTTTTTTTTAGTGTTTAGTGGGACAAACTGTTACCCAACCTGCATTGATCATTATATATGTATTGAATTGAATAATTCAAGTAAATAATTTAATATACTTGAATAATTATGTTGTAAGTCACAAATATAAGCACAAAATAGAAAACATCAAACAATAAAAGTCTAAAATGCTCTGGCATGTCTATGGGAGATGACTAGGCGACCTCAGCTGCTGTCTTGTCTGCCATGGTCTCAAGTGTCCTTGATACTTGTGTCTCAAATATGTACTTTGTACATTCGAAGAATTGGGTACTTCTTCCGGTCTTCTCAAACCAAGTTCAATGTGAGAGGGACTTAACCCTTCTGATTGTCTGAAAGTTGCATACATGTATAAAATTATTTTGATCAAATCCCTTCTTTGTTTCCCACTAACTTTTTCTTCCAAAATTCATGTGCCCTTTTCTTTTATTTTACTTTTTAAAATTACATTGAGTCTACACATGGGATGTAGGACCATTTACTTCAGCATGGGTAGCCTCTGAGAGGCAACGTCACTGAGGAAAACCGACTCTCTCTTCCTAAGTGACCATCAGTTTCCAATAATTCATTGGCTATGTGTGGTGCTTTATGAGTTCCCTGAACGATTTCTAACACTCACACATCCATGGATTCTGAGCAGACTGCTCTGATCCAAGAGTGAGGCTTCTGCCCAAGTCCTCAGGTTGCCCACTACTTGATTCAGCAGATGGTTAGGCATGGATCTACTTTTATGGATTTACTAACTGGATCTGTTTGAGTGAGTTGAAACCTGCACCAACACTTGCTGCTAAGCAATTTTTTTTGGGGGGGGGTCCAGGGCCACTGAAGTTAGTTCAGCTGTAGTATTAAGCTGAGATCAAGTTCACTATACAGATCTAAAACCTGTACCTGTGGCTAGTGGTTTAGAGCCAGGTTGGTCTAGAAACTTACTCTGAATACCAGTACTCTGGGACTGGGTATGTGGCAGGTTTAGTATCTGGGGAAAAGGCAGACTCCTGTGTTCATTTCCCTTTCCCCTCAGATAGACATTTTCTTTCTTCCCATAATGCTGCCTAAAGCCCTGAGATGGGCATTGTGGGTAAGACAGAAAGGTGCATCCTCTCTCCAACATGTTCTTATTTCTGTTTCATACTCAGGCATTATGATTACCACATAATTTCCTTAGTATTTGGAAATAATGTGTTTTATTTTTAAATTATTCAAATTGTTTCCTTGCTGTCTCTGTTTCTCTTATGGTTTATATTTAGAGATTCTGTTGTTATTATGACATCACCATTAAAGTTGTAAGCATATATCCCATTTCCTATTGCTTTGTAGTTATTTGCATATTTATGTACTTTTCTACTTAAGTGAATATATTGTAGCATTTCCTTTATTTTATTTTTTTTATTATTTATTTTATTTTATTTTTTTAATTTACATTCCAAATCACTTCCCCTTTCCCGTTTCCTCCCTCCCCGAAAGTCCCATAAGCCCCCTTCCCTCCCTCTTTTCTCCATTCAACCCCCTCTCGTTACTCTGTCCTGGCGTTCCCCTACATCCAGTCTTTCCAGGACCAGGGGTCTCTCCTTCCATCTTTTTAGAAATCTATTGATATGCGGATTGTCTAGGGTATTCCGAGATTCTGGGTCAATATCCCCTTATCAGTGACTGCATACCATGTGTGTTCTTTTGTGATTGGGTTACCTCACTAAGGATGATATTTTCAACATCTGACCATTTGCCTAGGAATTTCGTGAATTCATTGTTTTTAATTGCAGAGTAGTATTCCATTGTGTAGATATACCACATCTTTTGAATCCATTCCTCCGTTGAGGGACATCTGGGTTCTTTCCAGCTTCTGGCTATTATAAATAAGGCTGCTATGAACATAGTGGAGCATGTGTCCTTATTGCATGCAGGTAAAGTCTCTGGGTATATGCCCGGGAGTGGTATAGCCGGATCCTCCGGGAGTGTCATGCCCAGTTTTCTGAGGAACCACCAGACTGCTTTCCAGAGTGGTTGTACCAGCCTGCAATTCCACCAGCAGTGGAGGAGTGTTCCTCTTTCTCCACATCCTCGCCAACAACTGCTGTCTCCTGTGTTTTTGATCTTAGCCATCCTGACTGGTGTGAGATGGAATCTCAGGGTTGTTTTGATTTGCATTTCCCTAATGACTAAGGATGATGAACATCTCATTAGGTGCTTCTCAGCCATTAGATATTCTTCAGGTGAGAACTCTTTGTGTAGCTCTGTACCCCATTTTTTAATAGGGTTACTTGCCTCTCTGGAGTTTAACTTCTTGAGTTCTTTGTATATATTGGATATTAGCCCTCTGTCGGATGTAAGGTTGGTAAAGATCAACTTTATTTTTATTTATATAATTTACTTGCATTTTCATCATCCAGTTTTCTGTAAGATATATTAATCTTCTTAAAAGGTGAATAAAATGCTGATATAACTTATTCTTTTCTTTTTTCTTTCTTTTTTAATTTTTTATTGGTTATTTTATTTGCTTGTTTCAGATGTTACCCTCTTTCACAGTTTCCCCTCAACAAGCCCCCTATCCCAGCCCCGCGCCCTTGCTTCTATGAGGGTGCTCCCCCACTCATCCACTCCTGCCTCACTGTCCTAGCATTCCTCTACCTTGGGGCATCGAGTCTCCACAGCACCAAGGTCCTATCCTTCCATTAATGCCAGATAAGGCCATCCTCTGCTACATATGCAGGTGGAGCCATGGGTCCCTCCATGTGTACTCTGGTAGGTGGTTTAGTCCTTGGGAGCTCTTGGGGGGGTGGTGTCTGTTTGGTTGATATTTCTGTTTTTCCTATAGGGTTGCAAACCCCTTTAGCTCCTTCAGTTTTTTCCTTAACATCTCCATTGGGGTCCCTGGGCTCAGTCTGATGGTTGGCTACATCAGCATCTGTATCAGTCAGGCTCTGGCAGAGCCTCTCAGGAGACAGTTATATTAGGCTCCAGTCAACAAGCTCTTCTTGGCATCAACAATAGTATCTGGGTTTGGTTTCTGTATATGGGATGTATCCCCAGGTGGGGCAGTCTCTGGATGGCCTTTTCTTCAATCTCTGCTCCACACTTTGTTCCTGTATTTCCTTTAGACAGGATCAATTCTTGGTTAATATTTTTGAGAAGGGTGGGTGGCCCCATTCCTTAATCTGGGGTCATGCCTAACCTTTGGATATGGTCTCTACAGGTTCTCTCTCCTGTTTGTTGTATATTTCAGCGAATGCCATCCCCGTTGGGTCCTGGGAGCCTCTTGCTTTCCTGGCATCTGGGACTTTCTAGTAGCCTACCCCAGTTTCCCATGCTCCACTACCACTCACCTCCATTAAATTTCCTGACCCTCTGTACATCTCCCCCCTCCCATCTCCTCCCACACCTGCCCCTGCCCCCCCACTTTTCCCTCCCTGTCCCACTCCCTCCCAGGTCCCTCCTTTCCTTCTACCTTCCATGATTATTTTGTTTCCTTTCTATGTAGGACTGAAGCATCTACACTTTGGTCTTCCTTCTTGAGCTTCATGTGGTCTGTGAGTTGTATCTTGGGTATTCCAAGCTTTTTTCCTAATATCCACTTATCATGAGTATATACCATGTGTGTCCTTTTGTGACTGGCTTACCTTACTCAGGATATTTTCTAGTTCCATCCATTTGCTTGAGAATTTCATGAAATCATTGTTTTTAATAGCTGAATAGGACTCCATTGTGTAAATGTACCACATTTTCTGTATCCATTCTTATGTTGAAGGGCATCTGGGTTGATTCCAGCTTCTGGCTATTATAAATATGACTACTATGAACATAGTGGAGCATTTGTCCTTTTTATATGTTGGAGCATCTTTTGGGTATATGGCCAGGAATTACCATTGAGTCCTCAGGTAGTACTGTGTCCCCCAGGTGTGTTGACACACCCAAGCTCACAGGTGAGAACACCAGTACAGCCCCAATTCTTTTCTTATCTCTGACATTTTCTACATAGGAAGCAGAAGAACATTTATGGTTTTCTTTGACTGCTTTTTTTGTCCACAAGATGGTTACTTATGCTAACAATTCAACAGCCTTTTTTTCCCAATTAGTTCTGTATGCTGGATGGATGACAATATAAACTATAACAGGTGGGTTTCTTTGCCTGTGAGCTTTTGTTGGAGTTTTTTTTTTTTTTTGGATAAAATACACGGGTGTGGTGGTAGAGGTTCTGTCTTCCTTTTCATTGCTGTGGACCACGTTATTTAGTAGTAGTTATATTCATGTGCAACACAGTCTTGTAGGATTTTTTTCCTCAGCTTTTCTTGTACAGTTTTATTTATTTCCTTCACCTGTTTAATTGTATTTTCCTATATATCTCTAAGAGATTTATTCCTTTCCTCTTTAAAGGCCTCTATCATCTTTATAAGATTGGATTTAAGGTCATTTTATTGTGTTTAGGTTGTGTTAGGATATTCAGGGCTTGCTGTAGTAGGGTAACTGTGCTCTGAAGGTATCATGTTACCTTGGCTTTTGTTGATTGTGCTCTTTTCAGGACCATTAGCCATCTGGATGGTTTTGGTCCCTTGATGTTCCTGTTATAGTAGGTATTAGGAGGGGGATTGACCTCGATGGTTATGGTGTGGCAGGCTTCTGACAGGTATCCTTGGGCTGTATAATTCTAGATTTGCAGGTCTGTATGATTTAGGTTCTGCAGGTCTGTATGGTTCAGGAGCTGCAGGTCTGATGAAGATGGGCAGAGAGGTAACAGGAGAATGGAGGTCTACCTGGCTAGCAGGCTGCTCAGAGAAGTTTGGCGTGGCCAGAGGACTCAGCAAGCAGTGAAGATGGGTAAGGAAAGGAAGCTTACCTGTATGGTTCAGGCTCAGTGGGTATGATGAAGGAGGGAGGAGAGGTATCAGGAGAATGGAGGCCTCCTGGGATAGCAGGATGCTCACTCAGGGCAGTTCTGCTTTCCCCAGAGGACTCAGCAAGCAGGGAAGATGGGTCTCTCTGCTTTTCATTTAGGTTTTATTTTATTTTACTTAATTGAATTTTATTTTTTATATTTGCTTTGCCCCACCATGCCTATGTACCTTACCAGCTTCATTGGAACGAGACTGAATGCCTCAATAGCTCTTGTATTTTTTTGTTTTTACTTAAACTCATACAACTTACAATAGATATATGCAAACTTCTGTGTATATATACAGATATTTTCAGTCAAAAGCTCCCTGATTTCTTCTAGGAAACCTGTTTAGCAGTTGGTGGTAGATGATAAATCATAGGGTAGCATGGCAGTCATCAGGACAACAGATGCATTTCATTGCTCAAAATTGTTTTTATTTGTTTGATTTTCTAGTTAGATCAGGTTGATTTTTTCAAAATCATCATTGAGGCCTATTTATCTTAAGAGATCAAACTGTTCTGATAGTTTGGAGATCATCCCATCATATTTTTAACCAAAGAACCACTGTAAGAGCTGCATAATCCGTTCAGAAGGCGACAGAGTTGTAGTTTGGGTGGTAGTACTAGATGTAGTAGAGGAAGAGCTGTTAGCAGAATTAGTTGATGTAGGTATGGCTGTTGAGGTGCTAGGCTTAGCTGAAGTAGTAGGTATGGTGGTTGGTGCTGGTGTGGTTGCATTTGTGGTAGGTTGGGTGGTTGGTGCCGGTGTGGTTGCATTTGTGGTAGGTTGGGTGGTCGGTGCCGGTGTGGTTGCATTTGTGGTAGGTTGGGTGGTCGGTGCCGGTGTGGTTGCATTTGTGGTAGGTTGGGTGGTCGGTGCCGGTGTGGGTGCATTTGTGGTAGGTTGGGTGGTCGGTGCCGGTGTGGTTGCATTTGTGGTAGGTTGGGTGGTCGGTGCCGGTGTGGTTGCATTTGTGGTAGGTTGGGTGGTCAGTGCCGGTGTGGTTGCATTTGTGGTAGGTTGGGTGGTCGGTGCTGGTGTGGTTGCATTTGTGGTAGGTTGGGTGGTCGGTGCCGGTGTGGTTGCATTTGTGGTAGGTTGGGTGGTTGGTGCTGGTGTGGTTGCATTTGTGGTAGGTTGGGTGGTTGGTGCCGGTGTGGGTGCATTTGTGGTAGGTTGGGTGGTCAGTGCCGGTGTAGTTGCATTTGTGGTAGGTTGGGTGGTCGGTGCTGGTGTGGTTGCATTTGTGGTAGGTTGGGTGGTTGGTGCTGGTGTGGTTGCATTTGTGGTAGGTTGGGTGGTCGGTGCCGGTGTGGTTGCATTTGTGGTAGGTTGGGTGGTCGGTGCCGGTGTGGGTGCATTTGTGGTAGGTTTGGTGGTTGGTGCCGGTGTGGGTGCATTTGTTTTTGTTTTGTCAGGGATTAACTGTCTTTTGGGAATGCATAGAAACCTAGGGTTACGGCGACTGGTCAGCAACAAAGTAGTTCCTGAAGGGCAAATGTTTATCCGTGAACCTTGATTTGGTAAAATTTGAGGTTTTCGAGCTTGATGTTTCTGTGAAACATGGAAATCACGTGCAGATTGACCATATCTTGGGTAATTATAAGAGGTTCGTGGATGATGTTTGTAGGAAATGGAATGCGACATCCCTTTGAATGAATGTGATTTTGACCGTCTGTGATGACTTTCACTAAGCTGTGGAAATGAAAGGAAAAAGAAACTTTTAAATTCCATCATTTCAATTTCAAACCTTAGCATATATGACTATATTTGTATTAATTATTATTTGTATTGTGTAAGTTAGTGGGATAAAATAAGTATAATTCTATATGTGTATACAACACATAATGGTCAACTAAGGATAGTTAATATTTTCATGTTAAACATTTAAGAATATTTTGATGAACTTTCTATATATTTGCACTTATATAGTATATATTTGTGAAGTATAGGCAATACCTTAATATACGCATTGATCAATGAGGATAATTTATGTGTATATTTCTTATTATTTTGTTTTTGGAGACTTTGAGCAGTTTCTCTTTTAGTTATTCATAAAATATATATTTGGGTTTTATAAAATATAGTCACCTCTGTGCTGTAGAACATTAAAACTTATTATTTTATTATGTATAACTATGTATTGTGATTATTTTATTTTAATTAAAACCAACACATAGTAATTATAGTTACCTTAAAATTTATTTGTTTTGAGATGGGAATTATGACATTTTGCTCTTTCTTTTCTTCCCTCCAAACACCCTCCAAAATGTACTTCCTTTCTCTCTTTAAAATTCATGAGCTTTTTTCCCATTTATTGTTTTTTATTTTAAGTTACTTTATTTTATTTTTTATTAGATATTTTCTTTATTTACATTTCAAATGTTATCTCCTTACCTCATTTCCCCTCCGAAAACACCCTATCCCATCCCCCCACCCCCTGCTCACCAACCCACTCACTCCCTCTTCCCTGCCCTGGCATTCCCCTATACTAGGGCATCGAGCCTTCTCAGGACCAAGGGCCTCTCCTCCCTTAGATGTACAACAAGGCCATCCTCTGCTACATATGCATCAGGAGCCATGGGTCCCTCCATGTGTACTCTTTGGTTGGTAGTGTAGTCCCTGGGAGCTCTGGGGGTACTGGTTGGTTGATATTGTTGTTCCTCCTATGGGGTTGCAAACCCCTTCAGCTCCTTCAGTCCTTTCTCTAACTCCTCCATTGGGGACCCTGTGCTTAGTCCAATGGTTGGCTGAGAGCATCCACCTCTGTATTTGCCAGGCACTGGCAGAACCTCTCAGGAGACAACTATATCAGGCTCCTGTCAGCTAGGACTTGTTGGCATCCACAATAGTGTCTGTGTTTGGTAACTGTATATGGGATGGATTCCCAGGTGAGGCAGTCTCTGGATGATCTTTCCTTCAGTCTCTGCTCCATACTTTGTTTCTGTATCTCCTCTCATGGGTATTTTATTCCCCTTTCTAAGAAGGACCAAAGTATCCATACTTTGGCTTTCCTTCTTCTTGAGCTTCATTTGGTCTATGAATTGTATCTTG
The DNA here is from genome assembly GCA_036184795.1 of Tokudaia tokunoshimensis. Lineage (NCBI taxonomy): Eukaryota > Metazoa > Chordata > Mammalia > Rodentia > Muridae > Tokudaia > Tokudaia tokunoshimensis. The sequence continues at coordinate 19,027,005 of BTHU01000014.1, forward strand.
GGTATTCTGAGTACACACACACATACACCACACACACACCACACACACACACACACACACACATACACACACACACCACACACACACACACACACATACACACACCCGTATATAAATACATAAATGCAACTTGCAGTCTGTATAATATTACTTGCATGAATAGGGCTAAGCAATAAAAGAAACTTCAAAACTTTCACAGATTCACCAAGACTCAATATGCTATTTACCATATGATAATTTATTGAAGAAATCAAAAGAGAAATTGTTTCTTGAAAAAAGTGAAAATAAAAACCACAAGATAGTTGAACTTCAAAATGATGTGTATCATACTAAGATATACCAAGAAAGGCAAGAGGACACCAAACCCATTAGTAGGAGGCAATACATAAACATGAGGGCAGCAATAAACGAGACATGGTCAATGAAACAGAAAGTTTTTACTGTGTATATACACAAGGTTGACACACTGTTAACTACACTCATTGAGAAGAAAGCCCGAGAAAGCCCCAGTGAGCAAAATCGGAGAGGAAGAAAACATTACATCTTATACCACAGAGATGAAGGGTCATTAGAAACTTGTGCTAACAAAACCAATAAAAATAAATCTAGGGCTTGATGGCTTACTATTTCTCTCAAAAGTTTTAAGGAATAAATAGTGCCAATTCTTCTTAAATTATTCCAAAAATATTGAAAAGGAGTAAATTTGTACAAAGTCATTCTACAAAGGAAGTATATGCTGAGACAGAAACCAGTAAAGAACACCGCAAAAGAACTTGGCCACTACCTTTAATGAATACAGATGCAAGAAGACTCAACAAAAATACCAACAAATTGATTTAAATAAAAAAGCACTATTGGAAATCATTTCAAATGAAAATAAACTTCCCAGTGGGATGATCTGGAAATACTATTTATCAAGCCATTGCAAAAATTCAGATGAAATCAGGGTTTTAAATTTTTGATTGAATGTGTTTTTATTACATTATACCATTTATTACAAAATGGGTATAAATAAGATATATTTCTAGGATCCATTAAAAAGAAAAAGAAGACATGAACCTTTCCTCACGTTACTCTAAAATCATGTACCAGATACAATCTTACAGACTGCAATACAAGCAAGGCAGATAGAGACCGAGGGAATGGCCTACCAATAACTGGCCCAACTTGAGGCCCATCCCATGGGAAAGCGTCAATCCCTGACACTATTTATGATACTGGGTTATACTTGGAGAGAGGAGTCTAGCATGACTGTCCTCAGAAGTTCCACCCAGCATCTAACTCAGACACATGCAGACACGTACAGCCAAATAGTGGATGGAGCTTGGGGACTCTTATGGAAGAGTAGGAGGAAGAATTATGACCATAGGAACTCCACAGGAAGACCATCAGAGTTGGCTAGCCTGGATCCTTGGGGCGCTCAGAGACTAAACCACCAACCAAAGAACATACACAGGCTGGACCTAGGTCTCTCTGGATATATGTAGCAGATGCAGCTTGGTTTTCATGTGGGTCCCAAAGCTGTTGCCTGTCTGTGGGATATGTTCTAGCTGGGCTGCTTTGTCTAACCTCAGTAGGACAGGAAGTGCCTAGCCTTCCAGAGACTTGAAGTGCCAGGTTGGGGATACCCAGGGGAGCCTCCACCCTCTCAGAGGAGAAGGGGATGGGGAATGGGGAAAGGATTATGGGAGGGGTTGACCAGGAGGGGGCAGTGAACAGGATGTAAAGTGAATAAGTAAAAAAAAAAAAAAAAAAAAAAATTAAAAAAATAGGGCCAAGGTATACTACTCCTGGGCATATAATCAAAGGAATCTTGAGGTTTGGTCTGTTGGAATCTACTGTAATGCCAACTGCAGGCCCCCGAGGCTTGGTTGCCCCAGAGTGGAAAGTGTCTGAACTATAGACCCATGTGAGGTTATGTGACCTTGTCCCCAAATTATTTATGATTAGTAAATAAGGATGCCTATAGCCTATAGCTAGGCAGAATTGAGACAAGGGGAGTTTGGGTTTAGGGGGTATATGTGGAATTGGAGGAGACCATGAGGAGAGAGATTGAGAGAGAGAGAGATTGAGAGAGAGAGAGAGAGAGAGAGAGAGAGAGAGAGAGAGAGAGAGAGAGAGAGAGACAGAACTGTCATGGATTAGGAGTGAAGAAAGCATGGCCATGAGGGCTGGCTAGTTGGAGTTAAGAGCAGCCCAGATGGAACATAGTGATAGCTCGGGCTTATTGATAGAAAATAGATTTTAATTGCATAGGGGGTAGATATCTGCCCAGCTTTAGTGCTGATAAAGGCTTATTGTAAAGAGTAAAAGTTGTGTGTCTTTTGTCTGGGAACTGAAAGATCAAAGGCAGGTTAGAAGCCCCTAATTGAAGGTAAATATTTCCTACAGAATCTCCATGTTACCACAGAGACACATGGGCATCCATATTTATTGTTGCTGTATTAATTGCACTCATATTGCCGACATATTAACAATAGCAAGTAAATGGAATCAGACCAGATGGCCACAAAAAATGTAGAATGAGTAATGAAAATGTGGTACATGCAGAGATCTGGGAGGTGGGAGATGCTCAGGACTCAGAGGGAGGAATCTTAGATGAAATGCCCTACAGTGGGGAGAGGGAACTTGTAGAGCCCACCTCCAGCAAAAAGACAGGGCATCAAGTGGAGGGATGGGGTTGCCATCTCACAGTCAAAAACTCTGACCCAGAATTGTTCCGGTCTAAAAGAACTGCAGGGACACCAGGAAAGGTCATAACATTTGCAATGTAAATTTAAAAAAAAAAAAAACCAAAAAACTGCAGGGACAAAAATGGAGAAGAGCCTGAGGAAAAGGAGGTCCAGTGACAGGCCCAAATTGAGATCCAGCTCAGGGCAGGCCCCAAGGCCTGACACAATGACTGAGGCTATGGCGTGCTTACAAATAGGGCCTATCATGACTGCCCTCCAAAAGGCCCAACAAGCAGCTGAAAAAGTCAGATGCAGACATTTACACCCAACCATTGGACAGAAACTGGTGACCCCTGTTGTTGAATTTGGAAAAGCTGGAAGAAGCTGAGGAGGAGGGTGATTCTATAGGAAGACCAACATTCTCAACTAACCTGGACCCTTGGGGGTCTCTCAGACATCGAATCACCAAGCAGACAGCATGCACCAGCTGATATGAGGCCTCAACACATAATACAGCAGAGGACTGCCGGGTCTGGACTCAGTCAGAGAAAATGCACCTAACCCTTGAGAGACTTGGGGCCCCAGAGAGTGGTGAGGTTTGGTGGGGTGGGGGATGGGGGTGGGGTGGGAACACCCTTGTGGAAACAGGGAGAGGAGGTGTGGGATGTGGAACAGTTGGAGAGTGGACCAGGAGGGGGCTAAAGTCTGGACTGTAAAAAAATATTAAAAAAATAGATGAAAAGAAAGAAAATGTGGCTTATGAATAAAATTGCATTGTATATAGGTAAAATTAAGAACTTACAGGAAATTAGTAGAATGGAAAATAAATTATATTAAGTGAGGTAACCCTGAACTAGGAAGACAAATACCATGCATACTCTCTTGTATGCAGATTCTAGGTTTTAATTTGGTGTGTAGAGAACCTAAGGGAACCTAGACAATAAGCTATGTGTGGTGTTTTGAATGAGAATGGTCCCTAGGGACTCATCTATTTGAATGATTGGCTCACAGTTGGTAGGATGATTTGGGAAGGATCAGGAGGTGTGGCCTTGCTGAGAGCCTGTCTTTGTTGGTCTTGGCTTTGAGGTTTCAGAAATGCTTGCTATACCCAGTTAGGTTTCTTTCTCTTTGTTTTGTTCTTGTGGATCAGATGCAAACTCTCACTTACTCCTCCAGTTTTGGGAGCCAGACCTCTCCAAGATTTTCTTGGAGGCCTTGATGAAAGAACAAAGTGACTACTAGTTTTGTGTCCTTGTCCAGGAGCAGACATGGCAAAGTCCAGCCTGGGGCTAGAGCATGTGCCTTGAAGACTGCAGGTTTCATTCCTGGGAGCCCAGTTTTCTCCCCTTGAGAGCTTTGATTATCAGACTCAAGGTAGCTGTGTCTGAGGCCTCTATCTTGTGTTCTCTTTGCCACATTGTTTGATTTAGCTTTCTGTTGACTGCCAGTTATCCCTCTACAAGTACTTTATAAGAAGCTGTACTTTTTTATTTTAAGATTTATTTTATGTGTGTGACTGTCACTGTTTTCAGAAACACCAGAAGAGGGTGTTGGATCCCATTATGGAAGGTTATGGTTGCTGGGAGTTGAACTCAGGACCTCTGGAAGAACAGTCAGTGCTCTTAACCACTGAGCCATCTCTCCAGCCCAAGATGCTGTACTTCTTAATACATTTGCTTGGCATGATCATCAGCAACTTCCCAGTCCCAGCTATATGTCTTCTTTATTTCTCATCAATAGCCCTCCCTCTGACATCTTGCTGTTTGAGACCCTTAAGTTTCTCTATGATCTCTGGCTACATTCTTTTAGTCTCTAATACCACTTAATAGCTTAGATATTAAATAAGCTTATTCTTTAATTAGTATACAACTAAAAGAATAGGCGTATACAAATACAATAAAAATTGTGTATTTGAGTTTTTAAAAATTGTGATAGAATAGTCATAATACTATAGGTGTCACACTTGATTGCTGATACCAGCTTACTTTTTATTTTATAGTTAGTTCTTTAAATGGGAGCTTTGACTATCACTATTGCTATTATTTATTTTGTCTACATTGAAATACAACTATACCTTCTCTGTAACTTCAATATTTGATGGCTTTAAATTCTTAAGAATGCTTCAATATGGTGTGCCCTTGGGGACTGAGATTTTTATTTAATTTATTGTTATAATTAAAATATGTATAGTAATGATTGATATGCAGTTTGAGCTCAAAACTAACGAGTGAAGAATGAATACATTGGTTTAAAGTAACTTTAAGGAAATAATTGTAAATGGAATTGTTTAAATTTGCTTAATTGTTCAGTATAGAATTTTCTATTATCTAACATTACTTTAACCCTTAATTAGGCATAAGCAACAAAAGCTAGTTCATGATTTTAGAATATTTTAAAAATGTAAGAATAGACTCTTACTAAATCTGAGAAAGTACTATAAGGTTAGATCATTACAAGTGCTCTTGGGTAATCCATCTGTTTGTAGGGGTAAGGGCTTTGTGCATTTACTTCAAGTACTAGAAACCCATTAAAAGATCTCAGGCAAATTAGTAATTCAGTGAACTGTATGTTGTTAAAAGAACTTTTGTTGTGTAAAGAAAATGCAAAGGAACGATTGCAAGCATTGTACCAGATAAGATTGCAGAATAGGTGAGGAATTATGGTGTTTGGTTCAGACCTGTAATAGGAGGCTGATCAGACACAGTTAGCATCAAGTTATGGTTTGAAAATAGCATTTGCTGAAGTAGTGGGTCTGGAAAGAGAGAGCGAAGGATGGTTATATTGGTGCCTATACAGCCAAGTGTATTCCCCCCTTCTGACTTTGGCATTGTTTCTTCTGCTTGCTTGTTTTTTTCTCGTTTCCTCCACTATATCTTTAATCACATGTCATTTTCTATCTGTCAATCTCATGTACAATGGCGAATGTGTTTCATCACATCCTCTAAACACTCCCCATTCCCATCCTGAATTGCAGATTTAGTTTACGGCCTGTCTTCCCCGTGCTTCATGAGGTTGTTAGCTGTATGTCTTTGCTGCTGTTGTTAACAGTTGTTACACATCTGGAATAGACTGATGAGTGGTGGGTGATCAGTAAGTGTTCTGGGGTCAGTGAATTGTACGAGTCAGTGACAAACAGGTACTTCCCTTACTTTATTTCAAAGTTTCACTATAGAGATTTTAGGGAAACATTTTTACAAACCCTTAAGAAATCATTCCTTTTTTAAGTCTCATTTGGGATCTCAGGAACTAGGTACTCGAGACTTTATGTTACCAATGGCATCAGCATCAGAATTATCTAAGAGCCCGATGGAACCATAGATTCTCGAGGCCATGCACAAAATCTTCAGGGGCTTTGAATGATTGCCAGAGTTTAATAAGTTCATAGAGTTTTTTATGTATGAATATATTGTTTAAAGATTTATTTTTAATTATTTAATGTGTATGAGTGCTTTATCTATATGTACACCTGCATGCCAGAAGAGAGCATCAGAATTCATTATAGATGGTTGTGAGCCACCATGTGGTTGCTGGGAATTGAACTTAGGACTTCTAGAAGAGCAGGCAGTGCTCTTATCCACTGAGCCATCTCTCCTATATAAAATATTTTTATTAGCATATATTGAATCTTGAGACATACTGTATGGTCCAAGTTATTTAAGTACATCTATTACTATAGTTCAGAAGACTAGGGGGTTTAATTAATTAATCAATCAATCAATCTATTTCAGGTTTGTTTGTTTTTTTTCTTTTTTCAAGACAGGGTTTCTTTGTGAGGTCTTGACTGTTCTGGAACTCACTCTGTAGACCAGGCTGGTCTTGATCTCCCAGACATCCACCATCTCTGTTTCCTGAGTGCTGGGGTTAAAATCTGCACTAGAGATGGAGAACCTGTGCTAGAGATGGAGCATCTGGGCATGTGTGCCACTACTGTCTATCTTCTGAGCACAGCGGAGACCCCTCATTAATCTTAATGGTCTGCACCTTTATGTCAGGTTTTTAATCTACTTCCTGATCGCATTTCTGATCCTCCGTTTCACACAGGATAGCAGATAGGAGGAATCTGTAAGCTGTTGGTTAAATTCAGGAGCCAGTTTCACAGTGGTTCAGCCACTCATTCTTTTATCCAGTTTAGGCTAGCTCTCTGGTCCAGCTCTGTACCATCTATTACAACATTTAAATTACCCACCTTGCTATGTTTTTTTCATGAGGTTTATAACGACCCCATGGATCCATGGTACAATGCAAATATACAAATATGAACCTGATAAATCCCAGCTAATCCTGATCTCATAAAGATGATCATTGACATAGTAAATGTTCTAAATGCTAAGTTTAATTAAGTTCCTTTATCAGGCTAAGTGTTAAGATTTCTAGCTTATGTGTTTTGGCTAGTAGCTTTCCTAATGGGGCAGAGATTTAGCTTAAGAAGTATAGACATCTGAAAACCTTCTCCACAAAGCAATAAATACAATAAGAGATTGCTGCTAGTGTAATTTAAAAAGTTATGTTTTAAGGGTTTTATTTATCAAATAATATTTTATTGTTATATGAAAAAGTTCTATAATCTTTCATACTAGAAAAACATTTAAGTAGCACTTGCCTGTAGCTTGGGTTTGCAGAGTAAAAATGAAAGTGCTTAGGAAACCTGTCACTTCATATGCTAATTAAAATTAAAATCATCAGGTGCACCCGAATCAGGAGAGAGTGCACAACCCTCCCCTTAGCGACCTCTGCTCCCAGAATTGACTACACTGAGCCTTCAGGTACTCAGGGATTCCCCAATATAACATCGCTTGGGACACAGCCTGCTAGGCTTCCATCTGAGCCCAAGAGCGGGGCAGCTCTGTGGTCGTCTGGGCGCCAGTTCTGCTGTGGGCCATCTGTCTTGCAGAGTGATCTGCACGGAGAGGGAGCACAGTATACTCTGCCATCTTTGATCCAGCAACAGAGCAGTTGGGACCTCCAGGCACAGGGATAACCGAGCATAACATCGCTTGGGACACAGCCAGATTATGTGCTCCCTGCAGCCAAGAGCTGGGCAGTTCTGTGGTCATCTATGCACCAGCTCTGCTGTGGGACATCTCCCCTGCAGAGGGACCCGCACCTGGAGAGAGCACACCAACCTCCCCTTAGCCACCTCTGCTCCGGGGATTGACTACTCTGAGTCTCCAGGCACACAGGGATTTCCCAAGTATAACATCACTTGGGGCAAGGCACATCAGGGCTCCAAAGTCACTCAGGAGCAGGGCAGCCCCTCAGCAATCAGTACCAGGGGAAACCTGGTCATCCAGGTGGGCAGAAATAGCCTTGCAGGCTCACAGGAGGTCCAAGCAACAGCCAGTGACAGCAGGACCAACTAACACCAGAGACAACCAGATGGCAAAAGGCAAACTTAGGAACGTTATTAACAGAAATCAAGGCAATATGGCACCATCCGAACCCAACTCTCTGACAGCAGCAAGTCTTGGATCATCACACCCAAAAGGCAAGATCTGGGTTTAAAATCACTTCTCATGATGCTTTTAGAGGATTTCAAGAAGGACGTAAATAAATCTCATAAAGAAATACAGGAGAACACGAACCAACGGGTAAAAGCCCTTACAAAGGAAACAAAAATCGCTTAAAGAAATGCAAGAGAATATGGGTCAAAAAAATGGAGGCCCATAAGGAGGCAACACAAAAATCACTTAAATAAATACAGGAGAACATGAATCAACGGGTAGATGCCCTTACAAAGGAAAGACAAAAATTGCTTAAAGAAATGCAGGAGAATATGGATCAACAGATGGAAGCCCATAAGGAGGCAACACAAAAATCACTTAAAGAAACACAGGAGAACTTGGGTCAACAGGCAGAAATCCTGAAAGAGGAAGCACAAAAATATCTTAAAGAAATACAGGAAAACACAAACAAACAAGTGAAGGATCTGAGCAAACCCATCCAGGATCTAAAAAAGGAAGTAGAAACAACTAAGAAATCACAAAGGGAGACAACTTTGGAGATAGAAAACCTTGGGAAGAAATCAGGGGTCATAGATGCAAACATCAACAATAGAATACAAGAGATGGAAGAAAGAATCTCAGGTGCTGACGATACCATAGAAAGCATCGACTCAACAGTCAAAGAAAATGCAAAATGCAAAAAACATGTAACCCAAAACATCCAGGAAATCCAGGACACAATGAGAAGACCAAACCTAAGGATTATAGGTATAGATGAGAGTGAAGATTTACAACTTAAAGGGCCAGTAAATACCTTCAACAAAATTATGGAGGAAAACTTCCCTAACCTAAAGAGAGCCTACGGAACTCCAAACAGACTGGACCAGAACAGAAATACCTCCCGTCACATAATAATCAAAACACCAAATGTATTAAGCAAAGAAAGAATATTAAAAGCAGTAAGAGAAAAAGGCCAAGTAACATACAAAGGAAGACCTATCTGAATTACATCAGACATCTCACCAGAGACTATGAAAGACAGAAGATCCTGAGAAGATCTCATACAGACTCTAAGAGAACACAAATGCCAGCCCAGACTACTATACCCAGTGAACCATAGATATAGAGACCAAGATATTCCATGATAAAACCAAATTTACACAATATCTTTCCACAAACCCAGCCCTGCAAAGGATAATAGGTGGAAATCACCAATACAAGGAGAGAAACTACACCCTGGAAAAAACAAGGTAGTAACCTTCTTTCATCAAACCCAAAAGTAGATAACCACTCAAACATAAAGATAGTGTCAAGAATAGCAGGTGGAAATAATCACTATTCCTTAATCTCTCTTAATATCAATGGTCTCAATTCCCCAATAAAAAGACATAGACTAACAGACTGGATACGTAAACAGGACCCAGCAATTTGGCTGGAAAACACTTTTCCAAGCAAATGGTCCCAGGAAGCAAGCTGCAGTAGCTATTCTAATATCAGATAAAATGACTTTCAACCTAAAGTCATCAAAAAAGACATGGAAGGACACTACATACTCATCAAAGGAAAAATCCACCAAGAAGAACTCTCAATTCTGAATATCTATGATCCAAATGCAAGGGCACCCTCATTCATAAAAGAAACTTTACTAAAACTCAAAGCACACATTGCACCTCACACAATAATAGTGGGTGACTTCAACACCCCACTCTCTGAAATGCATCATTCAGGAAAGCAGAAACTAAACAGGGACACATTGAAACTAATTGAAGTCTTGGACCAAATGGAACTAACAGATATATATAGAACATTTCATCCTAAAGCAAAAGAATATACCTACTTCTCAGCACCTCACGGTACCTTCTCCAAAATCGACCATATAATTGGTCACAAAACAGTCCTCAACACATATAAGAAGATCGAACTAATCCCATGCCTCCTATCAGATCACTATGGAATAAGGGTGGTCTTCAGTAACAACAAAAACAACAGAAAGACCACATATACATGAAAGCTGAACAATCCTCTACTCAATGATACCTTGATCAAGGAAGAAATAAAGAAAGAAATCAAAGATTTTTTAAAATTTAATGAAAATGAAGGCACAACATACCCTAATTTATGGGACACAATGAAAGCAGTGCTAAGAGGAAAATTCATAGCCCTGAGTGCCGCCAAAAAGAAACGGGAGAGAATATACACTAACAGCTTAATGGCACACCTGAAAGCCCTGGAACAGAAAGAAGCAAATACACCCAAGAGGAGTAGAAGGCATGAAATCATCAAACTCAGGGCTGAAATCAATCAAGTAGAAACAAATAAAACCATACAAAGAATCAACAAAACTAGGAGTTGGTTCTTTGAGAAAATCAACAAGATAGATAAACACTTAGCCAGGTTAGCCAGAGGGCACAGAGACAGTATCCAAATTATCCAAATTAACAAAATCAGAAACGAAAAGGGAAATATAACAACAGAAACTGAGGAAATTAAAAAAGTCATCAGATCCTACTATAAAAGCCTGTATTCAACACAACTAGAAAATCGGAGGAAATGGACAATTTCTTAGACAGATACCAAATACCAAAATTATATCAGGATCAAATAGACCATCTAAACTGTTCTATAACCCCTGAAGAAATAGAAGTGGTCATTGGAAGTCTTCCAACCAAAAAAAGCACAGGTCCAGATGGTTTTAGTGCAGAATTCTATCAGACCTTCAAAGAAGACCTAACACCAATACTCTTCAAACCATTCCACAAAATAGAAACAGAAGGAACACTACCTAACTCTTTCTATGAAGCCACAATTCCACTGATAACAAAATCACACAAAGATCCGACAGAGTAAGAGAATATCTCAGGCCAATTTCTCTTACGAATATCGATGCAAAAATATTCAATAAAATTCTTGCCAAACGAATCCAAGAACATATCAAAATGATCGTTCACCACGATCAAGTAGGCTTCATCCCAGGGATTCAGGAATGGTTTAATATAAGGAAGTTCATCAATGTAATCCACTACATAAATAATCTCAAAGAAAAAAACCACATGGTCATTTCATTAGATGCTGAAAAAGCATTTGACAAAATTCAGCATCCTTTCATGTTAAGGTCTTGGAAAGATCAGGAATTCGACGCTCATATCTAAACATAGTAAAAGCAATTTACAGCAACCCGGTAGCCAGCATCAATTTTAATGGAGAGAAACTTGAAGCAATGCCACTAAAATCAGGGACTAGACAAGGCTGCCCTCTCTCTCCATATCTTTTCAATATAGTACTTGAAGTTCTAGCTAGAGCAATTAGACAACAAAAGGAGGTCAAAGGGATACAAATTGGAAAGGAAGAAGTCAAACTATCACTATTTGCAGATAATATGATAGTAAACTTAAGCGACCCAAAGAACTCCACCAGAGAACTCCTAAAGCTGCAAAACAACTTCAGCAACGTGGCAGGATATAAAATCAACTCAAGCAAATGAGTAGCCTTCCTATACTCAAAGGATAAGCAGGCTGAGAAAGAAATAAGAGAAATGATACCCTTCATGATAGCCACAAACCATATAAAGTATCTTGGCGTTACTCTAACCAAACAAGTAAAAGATCTGTATGACAAGAACTTCATGTCTCTGAAGAAAAAAATCGAAGAAGACCTCAGAAGATGGAATAATCTTCCACGCTCGTGGATTGGCAGGATTAATATAGTAAAAATGACCATCTTGCCAAAAGCAATATACAGATTCAATGCAATCCCCATCAAAATCCCAACTCAATTCTTCATAGAGTTAGAAAGAGCAATTCAAAAATTCATCTGGAATAACAGAAAACCCTGGATAGCTAAAACTATTCTCAAGAGTAAAAGAACTTCTGGGGGAATCAGTATCCCGGAGCTCAAGCTGTACTACAGAGCAATAGTGTTAAAAACCGCGTGGTATTGGTACAGTGACAGGCATGTAGATCAATGGAACAGAATTGAAGACCCAGAAATGAATCCACACTCCTATGGTCACTTGATCTTTGACAAAGGAGCTAAAACCATCCAGTGGAAAAAAAGATAGCCTTTTCAACAAATGGTGCTGGTTTAACTGGAGGTCAACATGCAGAAGAATGCAAATTGACCCATTCTTATCTCCTTGCATTAAGCTCAATTCCAAGTGGATCAAGGACCTCCACATAAAACCAGATACACTGAAGCTAATAGAAAGGAAACTAGGGAAGAACCTTGAACATATGGGCACAGGGGACAATTTTCTGAACAGAACACCAATAGCTTATGCTTTAAGATCAAGAACTGACAAATGGGACCTCATTAAATTACAAAGTTTTTGCAAGGCAAAAGACACCGTCAAAAAGACAAAGCGGCAACCAACTGACTGGGAAAAGATCTTTACCAACCCTACATCCGACAGAGGGCTAATATCCAATATATACAAAGAACTCAAGATGTTAGACTCCAGAGAGCCAAATAACCCTATTAAAAAATGGGGTACAGAGTCAAACAGAGAGTTCTCACCTGAAGAATATCTAATGGCTGAGAAGCACCTAAAGAGATGTTCAACATCCTTAGTCATTAGGGAAATGCAAATCAAAACAACCCTGAGATTCCACCTCACACCAGTCAGAATGAATAAAATAAAAAACACAGGAGACAGCAGTTGTTGGCGAGGATGTGGAGAAAGAGGAACACTCCTCCACTGCTGGTGGGATTGCAAGCTGGTACCACCACTCTGGAAAGCAGTCTGGCGGTTCCTCAGAAAACTGGGCATGACACTCCCAGAGGATCTGGCTATACCACTCCTGGGCATATACCCAGAGGCTTCCCCTGCATGCAATAAGGACACATGCTCCACTATGTTCATAGCAGCCTTATTTATAATAGCCAGAAGCTGGGAAGAACCTGGATGTCCCTCAACGGAGGAATGGATTCAGAAGATGTGGTATATTTATTCAATGGAATACTACTCTGCAATTTAAAACAACGAATTCACGAAATTCTTAGGCAAATGGTCAGAACTGGAAAATATCATCCTTAGTGAGGTAACCCAGTCACAAAAGAGCACACATGGTATGCAGTCACTGATAAGGAGATATTAGCCCAGAATCTCGGAATACCCAATACACAATTCACACATCAATAGATTTCCGAGAAGATGGAAGGAGAGACCCCTGGTCTTGGAAAGACTGGATGTAGGGGAATACCAGGACAGAGAAGGGAGAGGGGGTTGAATGGGGAATGGGGGAGGGAAGAGGGCTTATCGGACTTTTGGGGAGGGAGGAAACTGGAAAGGGGAAATCATTTGGAATGTAAATAAAAGAAATATAGAAAATAAAAAAAGTTAATTAGTAATAAATAAGTAAATAAATTTGAATTTTTAAAAAAACGTTAAAAAAAAGGTTTCTTATATACAAAACCTTTTAAATGATACACCATGACAAGACTCAGCTATCACACTCAAAATGCACACAAGAGGAACTATGTCTGAGCCTCCTTAGGAGGCAGGTTCAGTACTCTTGGAAAGCAATTCTGTGCATTGAACAAGCAAGGAGTACCCAGTAAGACACCCACTTTTAATGAGGAATCCTTACCATGCCTGTCCACAGTCTACACAACACACAGAGCTTCTGTTGGAACAGGCACAGTCCAAAAAAAAAACCAAAAAAAAAACAACTCAGAGAGCTAGCAGCCTTCTCACCCTCCCGTGGCCTCCAGAAGCTAAGGAATCGGACGTGGGAAAGAGATTTTCAAAGGGAAAAGATTTTCAAAGTGTTTACATTTTTGTAACCTTCACTCTTTAGAACTGTCGTGTTTTCAAGAAAATAAAACTTTAATATCGACAAAAAAATCATCAAAATATACATTTCTGAAGACTTCTTAAGATTGATGCTCCATGCAAGGCTCCCCAGAAGTTGTCTGTCTACAACACAGGGCAGAGACTGGTAGAGGGGGACAGTGCCACCATCTCCTTCATTGATATCTGGCAGGCACTGTAATGCTCTGTGCCAATGTGTCCTGTCTGCCCATTGACTTGCCTGTGGGAATTTGATTTGTGTTCTATTAACATTTTGGAAGCTCAGACAAAACTTACTAATGCAACTTATGTTTGAGGAATTGCTACCAAATATAGCTTAGTTCAACAGAATAAACTTGGCAATCGTTCACTTAGACTTTTTCATATGGTTTATTACTTTTAGTTGAATTATATTAAGAAGTCTCTATATGCCTTATAAAGCTATGACTCTATAAGAACATGACCTTAAGAAAATTGTTTCAAATAGTCTCAGATTCCAGCATACATAAGATACCTATGTAACCTTGTTCCACTGCCAGGCTTTATTCTCTCAGTTCTGAGATAAGGTCCGGAGATGTATATTTTTAATAGTAAAGCAAATGTTTCTGAGAGAGCTGTCCTATTCCTATGGAGTAAAACACCCTTCTACTTCAACCTAATCTGGAGAAAAAATTGTACAGTCATATAAAAGTCTCAAAACATAATGCTACTTTGTTCGTATAACTAGACTGCTACTTGATCTTTGTCTATAGTGTAATGTAGAGGGGTACTGAAATAGTTCTCTTAGGTGAATAGTATTGAATAAAGACTCAATAAAGATCTCCATTTTAAAATCAACAATAGTATTTCTGTTACACAGCCCTGGGTTCAGTACACAGTACTTGATCAATAGTCGCTAAGATGCAAAACAAACTCTCAGTCTTCCAAATTCTGTCTTCTCTACATTCTAGTTCATGACAACATACTCAGGATGCTGTTCTCTGAGATTTGTAATTTTTTTTTTGTACTGATGTTTTTGGTTGTGTTCTCGTTATGATCTGCCAATCATTCTATATTATATGTTTTTAGGGTGTTTTTTGTTTTTGCAGAGCTTAACACAAGTTTCAAAAGTTTGATTTAACATTGTTTATTAAGTGAATGATTGTGCTGAGGAGAAAGTCCAGTCAGTCCAGCTCTTCACTTATTAAGTGAATGATTTTTCTTTCTATTTTTCCCACAAGTAAATTAATAGGAATGCTTTAACTATGACCAGCATATTTTCAGGCATCAGAGAGGTTCTTTAATTTTTTTTATAAGTATTTCCATTAAAAACTATTGAAATAACCATTAACTTATGATAGTACTGCATGCTACCCTTTCAGGAAATTTGTCCTGTGAGTTCAATCACTTATTCTACCATTATTGTAGTCTCAAAACATCCAGCTCACATAACTTGCACTATTTAAAGATAGAGATATTTCTAGATAAGTGCTAGAGAGCTCCTTCCAAATCTACCTGGCCTACCTCCCTCATTTCTGTTCATCTTTCCTTCCTTGCTGTAGTCACTGGCCTCACGATCCATAAACATGCATGAACCAGAAAGAAAAATCGAAGCAAGACCATAGTAAGCAGGAGCCTGACCCCGTGTTTGAAGTGAAAAAGGCTATTGCTAGTAAAAAGCAAAACATAGCAAAAGTACAGGAAGTCTTTTGAAGTTTTAAAAATAAGTGAATCAAGGATATTTGCCACTAGGGGAAGTGAATCAAGGATATTTACCACTAGGGGAACTTACCATAAAACATGAAATAAGAGCCAACAGGCCCAAGATGAGAGTTTCGTTTTTCATTTCTTAATGTTGCTCCTGAAAGAAGGTTAGTGATTGCCCACAGTTAGTCAAGTCTGTTGATGGCATTTATCTTAATTTAAAATGAAAACTTAGAAGGAATTCGGACCCTAGTCATGTAACACGGTGAACAAATGTTGGTGCCATGTTCAGTGACTCTCATGCATTTCGAGAAGATAACAATATATACACACAACAGTGCTGTCATGTTTGTGATATTGTATCACAGGATAGTACTTACCTTATTTTTTGTAAGATAACTCAAATAATTATTTAAAGGACTGCTTTCAAGCAAAAGAATATTAAAACGATTCTTGTTACAGTTAGGACAAATACTTTAGGATGAAATAGCTTTTTTTTTTTTTGTATTTTGGAGATGTTTACTTGAAGTAGTGAACTTTAGAGATTACTATATATTTGAGTCTTGGTATTGTCAGTGTAGATAGGTTATTGGGAAAACAATATTTTGGTAAAATTATTCCGGTATTATCATCATCACTCTCATTGTTCATATCAGTCTACTGAACGATTATTGCTCTCATATGCCTTTATTTCAAATGATTCTCAAAAGCCAATTGTGGCTAATCAGCTTGTGAATTGGGTATAAAGGTTTGAAATTTAAACTGATGATAACTCCAGAATGTATCCTAGTATTGTGGAAATGATTCTGAGAATGCAAAGCTCAACTATGAATATCCTATTGACAAGGGATCATGGGGTCTTTGTGCCCTCCGTAAGTATAGAAAGAGTGGTCAGCAGCTGCAGCAGCTGCTATTGTCTCTGTAAACTGCTAATGTGCGGTCTTAAAAGTAGCTTAAAAGTATGTAAGAAATGTAACTCAAATAGGAACAGCAGTAATGCCAATCTACATTTATGTCTTCAAAGGTCTTCTACTCATGATTTACTGTAGAGACCATCAAAATACATCAGCTGAGAAACCAACAGATTGCAAAAATGGACTGTACATCGTGCAGCTAGCCAGGTCTTAATAGCCCCTCTCCTTCATAACTTATCAAAATTCGTATGCTCTACCACCTACTTTGTCCTTAAAATACACTTGCAATTTTGAGGTAGCATGCTTCTTTCTCTTAAAAGCCTTAAGAATGCTTCATAATAAGATCAAAACTCAGAACTGTAAAGTCAAAAATCCTAATATATTTATAAACAAGTACTCACCTGGATAGGATATTCTCCTTTGGAACAGTCAGCTGTTGCTTAAGCTTACTTTTGCCAAATATTCAGTTTGGGTAGCTACAGTTGAAAATTTGAGAAGAAAGAGAACTTTCATAGAGCACATCCCTTCTTAAATACCACTCTCTGATTCCTAGTAAATGGACAGTAAGATTGACAGAAGATAAGATGTATTGATAATGTTTACTGAAGCAAAGAAGTGATAGTTGCAGCTTTCACCTTGGCAACTCCACCAATGTGGCACCATGACCCAGCACTGTCCAGCAGGTTAGGGGGTTCACATTTAGATGCACATCATTATTATGTGGGGGGATATTTATAATATTTCATTCTCTAGCCCCATCCCAGAAGAACTTGAGAAAATACCTTTTATAAACAGCCCAAGTGTTACAAGTTCAAATTTTATTTGTGATGTATTATAACATGATGTTGAGCCTAGAGCTTCCACATGGCTAGATTTATTTATTAGAACTGACATAAACAATATGACACAAAACAATTGTTTTATTTGTGAAGACATTTATTTTGGAGGAATGATTTTGAAGAATGGGAAAATAAGATTTGAAAACAGCAGAAAGACTTTGATTTCGGGAGACAAAAACATCAAGGAAAGATAACATTTGAAATGTAAATAAAGCAAATATCTAATCAAAAATTAAAAAATTAAAAATAACCTTCAAAAAGAGATTGTTTATTAACCTTAATTTTATATTCCATTTCTAGAGGTATAATTTTACTTAAACGTACTATGCACACCCATTTGAGTCACTGAAATGGATAACATGGGGATTACTGTACACATTTTTTCTGTAGCTAATGCCAGTTGGACTTTTAAGCATAATAAATATATTTTAGGTTCTGTGAACACTTGCTATTTTCATTATCCAAACAAGATGAATGGATACATTGCACACTCGCCTAAAAGAGAGGGTAGTTACAGAAAAGTCACCTAATCCAATTTAAATTTATGTTTAGAGATCATAGCATTTTATACAATTTTATGCTTAAAATAAAGGGAGGTAACCAAATGCAATGCAGTCTGCCCATTTTGGAGAAAATCCACTTTTGCTGAATGTTAGACTTCATTCTCCAATAGCTCAAGTCTGTTTAGCCCCACCAGGTTATAGAGTATCCTAACTAACTCATGAAGGGTTAGTTCATGTGACCTTGTAACAACCTCTTTAAAAATTATGGAATTATTATAGGAAAGAATTGAATTAAAATTGATCTTTAGCCACCACATTTCCCCTGACTTTCTGGACCTTTGCTGATGGGAAAGGTGGCATCTGGAACTCCAGCACAGTTGCTGGCTTGCACATTGTTTTGCACAATCCATGACATTTGAAGTCGACACTGGGGATGCCCGAACAGCGTGTCCTCTAGTAACATGCCATTTTATTAAAAAGATAAACAGCCTTTCTTTGTGCTTGGTGTAGAAATTGTTTGGATGCCTAGATACATTTTTAGCCAAATGTTTTAAAGTGACTTATGGTTGTATGGATCACTGATTGTGGAGGGCATAAGGAAGGATGCTGTCAGATTGAAATGGCTTCTTCATGGGTCACAGGAAACAGAAGATTAGAATGTCAGAAGCAGGCAGAACCACACTTCTATTAAAAACAAAGGCCATTACTCAAAAGTAATTTTAATTAAAATTGGCTATGAAAGATTGGACTAGATAAATTCTCATACAATATTTAAAGTGGCAGCTGCCTTTAGTTACAGTAAATTCAAGCTGTTGATAAAGTCTTATTGTTGTTAGTGAATAAGATCAGTTAGTAGATACTTCTCTTTTCCCTAATAAATCTGAACCAACACCAAGTGAAACTCGATTCTCTGGGCAAAATCTTACCAATATAATTTTAACAGAGCTGTGATTACTGATAGCTAACAAGACTGTCATAGAATGAGTGTGGGGGAGGGTCATTCAACCAGAGATTCCAGCTCCTCACCCCTCTGCTTATGCCCCTCTCAACTGTACATAATTCTGCCCCAGCTGCATATGGTCTTCTTGGGAAGTACTAGAGTTGAAGGGGAGGCACACCTTTTCTTTTTTTTGACACAACACTGTTCTGCATAAAATTTATGCTTTGAGAATTGTGTCATCTAATTATCAAAAACTAAAAAAAAAAATTCTAATGATGTTTTAAGCAAGTTTACAATTTTGTGCTGAGCTCCATTCATAGCAATCCTGGGGTGCATGCAGGAGGTGGAATGCTGGATGGACATGCTGAGGTGGGTAGAAGGTCCACTGAAGGGAGGACTCTATCCATGCGGTTTTCTGGTGGTCACTTCAGTGAGGCAGCTAGAATGAGTTGGAATGACTAGTTTGTTGTTGGCTGTTCATGTCTCCCCAGGAGTAGGCATGAAACAAGCAGGATGGAAATTACTGATCAATTATTGCTTCTGTTTTAGGAGCATCTTCTCCACCTTTTGTCTATGTATGCTTAATGATATTGAAGAAGAGGTAAGGCCTCAGCACATTAAGTGTACTAATTAATTTTTCAGTTGTAATGATACACCAAACATCAAGGAGCTACCAGAAACTAATGCGGGGATATTTCAGAGTATCCTTCTTCCCCTCCCCTGTTTCTCCTTGAAAAATTATTTTCTTTGATCAATATTTTCCTGACTTTAGGAATTTAATAAGGTCTTTGGAGTTATTTAGTAAATATTTCTGTAAGAGTTTCTTTGATATATGCTCACAAAGGGTTTTCTGTTAAAGATTCCATTCCTCAAACTGTAGTTGTGATTTTTGGGCATATGGGAGCCACATCTGACTTGGTTTTGCTGTAACTGGTGGTGATAGCTGATATCACAGTAGACGTAGCCTCACAATGCTTCCATTATGAAGCAAACGTTACAAAGCAGCACTGAGAATCAGGGAAACAGGAATATCTAACAGGAACCTAGGTGAGATCAGTTTTCATCTTTGTGAATAGACTCAAGAAATTCCTGTGTGCTTTGATTTTGTAATGAGATACAGAAATGGGAAAACACTATGTGCTCTTCTTTGCGAAATTCCATTCCATCACTGAGTACAATTTTGTTTTTATTTGAAATTTGTGTATTTAATTTGTCCAATTATAATAATGGCTGACCTATAATTTTGCTTTTGAGCTTCCCATGATACAAAGAACAGGAATGTTAACTACAGAAGGTGGCAGGGATAGTAGTACATCAGCTTGCTTAGACTTACAGTTTTCTGCAAAAGTGTTTGTCCACCTGGGCAGGGGACAGAGAGAGCAGATTGGCGGTGGTGGGGTTGTATTGTATGAAAGTCAGTGCGAGGGTGCTACAGAGCTTTGGTTTTGTGCCATAAATTTGAGTACTGACTTTGGATCAGCTTGAGTGAACACGTAGGCCCATCTTTATTTTTTTTTATTTAAGTTTTTTATTTACATTCCAAATGATTTCCCCTTTCCTGTTTCCTCCCTCCCCGAAAGTCCCATAAGCCCCCTTCCCTCCCTCTGTTCCCCATCTTTGATGAGGAGCTTGTACTAAGTTATTTTATTTGTCTGAGCCTCACTTAAGAAAAAATAATATACCAGGAAAGGGGATAACATTTGAAATGTAAATTAGGAAAATTTCTAAAAAAAAGAGAAAAAATAATATATGACTTGTAAAATTGTTGATACATCTAATATATTCATATCTATCTAGAATTCTACATCCTTTTTTATCTTTTACTTTTTTATGTTTATTATCTAATCACCTTTAAACAGAAAAGAGTCTTCCAATAGTCTGTAGTTGTTGCTACTCAGTTTGTTAATTTTTTTTATTATTGTTAAATATTTACTAAGTGCTGTCTCTACGTGCATGTTTCTCGGCATGATCTTAGAGGCAGAAAATGGCAGCAGTTGATCTACAAATAATAATGAGAGATAGAAAATCAAGAGTGCAGCATTAGGTGAGATTTAAGAGGGTACTTAATAGTGGGATCAGGAAGAAAACTTAGAAAGTTAGGAAACTCATTCAGAGAATAAGATTCTAAAGTCTCAAATTGGACAGGAAAGAAGTTGACAGGCTATTTGAAAATACGGGCACAGTCATACTATGTGGCTTGTTCCAGCCACGCTGAAAGTTTGAGTTAAAGTCTGAAAGGGAATAGGGGGTAAAATGTGGGAGCTGACAAGGGGGATATGATCAGAACAGAACGGGAAGAGGGCAAAAAGAACTTGCCGAGACCTTGTTCTAGATGGTGACTTTTGACTTTTAGATGAGGAAATAGAAGTGATAAATGATCATTAAAGAAGAAGAATTATTAAATGGTAGCAAAACCAGCCTCTAGATGTGGCTTAAGATAGCAAGAAAAATATGCCGTGCACTCAATGAATTAGATACTAAATTTAAAAAGTATATGCTTTGCTATTGTTTTAGTTGACACATAATTATATGTCCTTCCTTATTGCTTCCTCACTTGTCACTCTGAATGATGGCACCACATGATCTGTACAGTGCCACTGCTGCTTAGTACCTTTGCTTTCTTCCAGCAAATGGCCTTAAAATCCAACATTCTTTTATTACAAATATTCCCATAGCATTCCCTTAGAAATTTCATTTCCAACAACTTCATTGCCTCAAGGGGTCAACTTGAAATATTAAATCTGCTTACTTCAGGATATTTTTATTAAAAAAATCACTAGGAATTGAAAATATCAAATTTGGGTAAATTTGTTTGGCCACTGTCTGAAGTGTGGCTGAAGCTTTGATCAGATGTATAGGAGAGACAAATGCAGTTCAAAATGTTGATGCCTACAGCTTCCAGATAGGAAGGAACCCAGCACTACCTGTATCTTGATTTCAGCCTTGGGAACCAAAGAAGCACTAATTCATGCTATGGTAGAGATATCTGACCTATGCAAATATGAGGTATAGAAAGTCTTATAAGGGGCTAAGTTTTTTATATTATACAATATGAAAAAATAAAACAGAAATTAAAGGGGGGATTTCTACCCTAGCATATCCAAATGCAGAACTTAGAATATTCTGAATCATTGAGCTCCGAAGTGGAAATGTAAGGGTTCTTTGGAAAGTTGGTTGGATAGTCTTTTGCTGGGGCAAACATGTGAAGGAACATTTTGTTTAAAGTGGACACAGGTAGGAAAAGCTAAGGCAGATTCATGAAGGAATGTTTTGCTGAAGCAGATACAGGAAAGAGAATGTTCTGCTAACGCAAACATGTGAAAGGACACATGATGAAGTATTCTTTGCTAACAACACACATGTATTAGTCTGCCTTACATTGTGTAGTTGAGCTGCATTTGTCAGGACTCCATAGAGAGAAATGCATCAAAAATTTCTGGTGGTGTGCCAAAGACTCAGGCTGATTGGATGCACATGCTGAGACATGAGCCATGCTGAGGCCCTCAGCACGTAAAGGACACGTGATGTTTGGAGGGTATAAACAGGACTCAATGGAGTGGTGGAGGCTGAGTTCGGCTTGCTGGTACAGCTAGCTGTGCAATGCTTGTGGGTATCAAGTCTTCACTGATCTTTGCTTCCCTAAGAGAAGCACAGCTAAGGTGTTCCTGTTGGTCCTTCCTGCACACTCTAGCTGAGGCTGAGGCCTGGCTGTCTCTACTAGGTCTTGTCACCACTGTTGCTAACCTGATTACTGAACTGGACTGCTGGTGTATTCGTGAGGTGTTTGCAAGTGTACTAAACTGCTGCTACCTACTAGCCTGTGACCTGAACTGCTGATTTCCAGACAACACAGACAGGAGTTGCTTCAAAGAACCTTTCTAAATAGGTCCACTTCCCCCGAATCCTTTCTTTTCCACTACCTCTGGAGGGTGTTGGGTTATAAGGAAGGTTAAAGCATTTAAAAACCATCATTAAAAATAGGATTTGAAAAAAATTAAACTTACAGCACCCTGAGGATTACTGGGTCTTTCCCCTCTCATTAAATGAAATGATTGTTTACATGGTTAAGACAATATTTTCAGGGTGATTCTAGATCTCATCTTCATATCCCAGATTTAAAACCTTGTCACATTGTCTTGGATTTTTAGGGGTGGGAGGTTGTGTTCTAGATCTAACCACATCTCCATATGTCTGTTCATGCTATTCTGGCCTAAGCCATTGTCTCGCAGTAAGACAATTTTTCTTTTGCTATTAATTACTTTATTTTTTATGTGTTTATTTTTTATTAGATATTTTCTTTCTTTACATTTCAAATGTTATCCCCTTTCCCTGGTTTCCCCTCCGAAAACACCCCCCACTCCCCCTGATTACCAACCCACCACCTCCTGCTTCCATATTCAGGCATTCCCCTATACTGGGTCATTGAGCCTTCTCAGGACTAAGGGCCTCTCCTCCCTTTGATGTCCAAGAAGAAGGCCATCCTCTGCTACATATGCAGCTGGAGCCACTGGGCACCTTGTGTTCAGTCCAATGGTTGGCTGAGAGCATGCACCTCTATATTTGTCAGGTACTGGCATAGCCTCTCAGGAGACAACTATATCAGGCTCCTGTCAGCAAGCACTTATTGGCATCCACAAGTGTCTGGGTTTGGTGACTGTATATGGGATGGATCTCCAGGTGGGGCAGTCTCTGGATGGTCTTTCCTTCAGTCTCTGCTCCATACTTTGTCTCTATATTTCCTCTCATGAATATTTTGTTCTCCCTTCTAAGAAGGACCAAAGTATCCATACTTTGCTCTTCCTTCTTCTTGAACTTCATTTGGTCTGTCTCACCAAGACTCTTAATAGAATTTACCAATTTCCTTTTTGAGACAAGGTCTTATGATTTCTGGCTAACCTCAAACATGTGATCTTCCTGCCTTATTCTCCGCAAAGTGTGGATTATAGGCATGTGGTACCATTCCTACTTGCGATCCACTCTTGCTTTCCTCATAGTTGATGCTCAAAATTAAATCGCTTTTATTATATATCCCCACCCCATACCAATATCAGCATTCTTTTTTCTTTTTTCTTAATTATTTTATATATTTCCATATCAAATGTTCTCCATCCTGGACTCCCCTCT
This sequence comes from Tokudaia tokunoshimensis, assembly GCA_036184795.1. Lineage (NCBI taxonomy): Eukaryota > Metazoa > Chordata > Mammalia > Rodentia > Muridae > Tokudaia > Tokudaia tokunoshimensis. The sequence goes on from BTHU01000014.1 coordinate 19,050,909, forward strand.
GCAAGCTCCCACCTTATCTCCCTCCCCTTTGCCTCTAAGAGGATGCTCCCCAAACCTACTTATCCACTCCTGCCTTGCCTTGTCCCTCCAGCATCCCCCTTTGCTGGGGCAACAAGCCACCACAGGACCAAGAACCTCTCCTCCAACTGATGCCAGATGAGGCAGTCCTCTGCTACATATGTAGTGGGAATCATGGATCCTTCCATGCATACTCATTGGTTGGTGATTTAGTCCCTGGGAGCTCTGAGAGGTCCAATTGGTTGATATCGTTCTTCCTATGGAATTACAATCCCCTTCAGCTCCTTCAGTCTTTCCCTTAATTCTTCCATTGGGATCCCTGGCTCAGTTTAAAGGTTGGCTGTGAGTATTGCATCTGTCTTAGTCAGGTGCTGGTAGAGGATAGCCATTCCAGCCAGGCTCCTGTCTGCAAGCACTTATTGGCATAAGCAATAGTGTCTGGGTTTGGTATCTGTGGATGGGATGGATCCCAAGGTGGGGTGGTCTCTGGATGACCTTTCCTTCAGTTTCTGCTCCAGTTTTTTCCCCTGCATTTTCTTTAGACAGCAATAATTCTGGGTTAAAGATACTTAGATGGGTAGGTGGTCCCATCTCTCAACTGAGGGCTATGTCTATCTACTAGAGGTGGTCTCTTTAGGTTTTATCTTGCTGCTTTTGGGGTATTTCAGCTAATGTCATCCCCATTGGGTCCTGGGAGCCTTTTTCATCCCTAGCATCTGGGACTTTCTAGTGGTTCCCCCCCAACCTCTGTCCCCCCCCCCCATATTTCTATTCATTCTCCTTGCTCTCTGGACTTCTTTCCTGTCTCTTCCCACGCCTGATCCTGCCCCCTTCCCCTCCCCCATCCCCTCTTCCACCCAGGTCTTTCCCTCCCTCTGACTCCTGTGATTATTTTGTTCCCCACTTCTAAGTGGGATTGAAATATACATACTTTGGCCTTTCTTCTTGTCAAACTTCATATGTTATGTGTGTTGTATCATGAGTATTCTGATATTCGGGGCTAATATTCACTTATCAGAAAGTGCATACCATGCATGTCCTTTTGGGTCTGGGTTATGTCACTCAGGATATTTTCCAGTTCCATCCATTTGTGAAGTTGTCATTTTTAATAGGTGAGTAGTATTCTGTTGTGTAAATATACCATATTTTCTGTATCTATGCTTCTATTGAGGGACAACTGGGTTCTTTCCAGCTTCTGGCTATTATAAATAAGGCTGCTATGAACATAGTGGAACATGTGTCCTTATCATATCACAGAGCATCTTCTGGGTATATGCCCAGGAGTGGAATAGCTGGGTCTTCAGGTAGAACTATTTTCAATTTTCTGAGGAACCGCCAGACTGATTTCCAGAGTGGTTGTACCAGCTTGCAGTCCCACCAGCAATGGAGGAGTAATCCTCTATCTCCACATCCTCACCAACATGTGCTGTTACCTGGGATTTTGATCTTAGTCATTCTGATTCATATAAGGAGGAATCTCAGGGTCTCTTCCCATACCTGATACCCCTCCCATCTCCTACCCAAGTCCCTCCCTCCCTCTGACTCCTGTGATTATTTTATCTCCCGCCCACCCCCCCACCCCGTCTAAGTGGGATTGAAGCATCTACATTTTGATCTTCCTTCCTTTTTTTAAATTGAATATTTTCTTTAATTGGATATTTTCTTTATTTACATTTCAAATGTTTTCCCCTTTCTAGGTCTCCCCTTTGGAGACCCTCTATCCCATCCCTGCTCCCCCCCATTTCTATGAGGGTGCTCCCCCACCCACCCCCTTCTTCCTATACTGGGGCATCGCACACCCTCAGGATCAAGGGCCTCTCCTCCCACTAAATGTACAACAATGCCATCCTCTGCCACATATGCGGCTGGAGCCATGGGTCCCTCCATGTGGACTCTTTGGTTGGTGGCCCAGTCCCTAGAAGCTCCAGGAGGTCTGATCGGTTGACACTGTTGCTTCCCCATGGGGCTGCTAACTCCCTCAGCTCCTTCAGTCCCTTCTCCAACTCCTCCATCAGGGATCCTGTGCTCAGTCCAATGGTTGGCTGCAAGCATCCGCCTCTGTATTTGCAGAGCCTCTCAGAAGACAGCCATATCAGGCTCCTGACAGCAAGCACTTCCCAGCATCCACAAGGCTTGGTGATTGTATATGGGGTGGATTCCCAGGTGGTGCAGTCTCTGGATGGCCTTTCTTTCAGTCTCTGCTCCACACTTTGTCTCTATATTTCCTCCTGTGAGTATTTTGTTCCTCCTTCTAAGAAGCACTGAAGCACCCACACTTTGGTTTTCCTTCTTCTTGAGCTTCATATGGTCTGTGAATTGAATCTTGGGTATTCCAAACTTTCGGGCTAATATTCACTTACCAGTGAGTACATACCATGTGTGTTCTTTTGTGACTGAGTTACCTCACTAAGGATGATATTTTCAAGTTTCATCCACTTGCCTACAAATTTCATGAAGTCATTTTTTTTTAATAGCTAAGTGTTCCATTGTGTAAATGTACCACATTTTCTGTATCCATTCCTCTGTTGAGGGACATCTGGATTGTTTCCAGCTTATGGCTACTATAAATATGACTGCTATGAACATAGTGGAACATGTGTCCTTATTACATATTGGAACATCTTCTGGGTATATGTCCAGGAGTGGTATAGCTGAGTCCTCAGGTAGTATTATGTCCAAGTTTCTGAGGGACTGCCAGACTGATTTCCAGCTTGCAATCCCACTAGCAAGTGTTCCTCTTTCTCTACAACCTTGTCAGCATCTGCTGTCACCTGAGTTTTTGATCTTAGCCATTCTGACTGATATGAAGTGGAATCTCAGGGTTGTTTTGATTTGCATTTCCCTGATGACTAAGGATGTTGAACATTTCTTTAGGTGCTTCTTGGCCATTTGAGTTTCCTCAGGTGAAAATTCTTTGTTTAGCTCTGGACCCCATTTTTAAATAGGGTTATTTGGCTCTCTGGAGTCTAACTTCTTGAGTTCTTTGTATATATTAGATATTAGCCCTCTGTAGGATGTAGGGTTAATAAAGGTCTTTTCACAATTTGTTGCTTGCCATTTTATCCTATTAACAGTGTCCTTTGCCTTACAGAAACTTTGTAATTTTATGAGGTCCCACTTGTCAATTCTTGATCTTAGAGCATAAGCTATTGGTGATCTGTTCAGGAATTTTTCCCTTGTGCCCATTTGTTCAAGGCTCTTCCCTAGTTTCTTTTCTATTAGTTTCAGTGTGTCTGGTTTTATGTGGAGGTCCTTGATCCACTTAAACTTGAGCTTAGTACAAGGAGATAAGAATGAATTGATTTGCATTCTTCTACTTGTTGACCTCCAGTTGAACCAGGACCATTTGTTGAAAGGCTATCTTTTTTCCACTGGATGGTTTTAGCTCCTTTGTCAAAGATCAAGTGACCGTAGGTGTGTGGGTTCATTTCTGGGTCTTCAATTCTATTCCATTGATCTACCTTCCTGTCACTGTACTAATACCATGTAGTTTTTAACACTATTGCTCTGTAGTACTGTTTGAAGTCTGGGATACTGATTCCCCCAGAAGTTCTTTTACTGTTGAGAATAGTTTTAGCTATCCTGGGTTTTTTGTTATTCCAGATGAATTTTTGAAATGCTCTTTCTAACTCTGTGAAGAATTGAGTTGGGATTTTGATGGGGATTGCATTGAATTTGTATATTGCTTTTGGCAAGATGGCCATTTTTACTCTATTAATCCTGCCAATCCACGAGCATGGAATATTTTTCCATTTTCTGAGGTCTTCTTCGGTTTCTTTCTTCAGAGACTTGAAGTTCTTGTCATACAGTTCTTTTACTTGTTTGGTTAGAGTTACACCAAGATACTTTATATTTTTTGTGGCTATTGTGAAGGGTGTCGTTTCCCTAATTTCTTTCTCAGCATGTTTATTCTTTGAGTATAGGAAGGCTACTGATTAGTATAATTAAGTGACCCAAAAAACTCCACCAGAGAACTCTTACAGCTGATAAACAGCTTCAGTACAGTGGCTGGATATAAAATTAACTTGAGAACAGCTTTTTTTGTAGTAGGATCTGATGATTTTTTTGAATTTCCTCAGTTTCTGTTGTTAAGTTTTCCTTGTCATTTCTGGTTTTGATAATTTGGATGCTGTCTCTATGCCCTTTGGTTGTTTTGGCTAAGGGTTTCAATATCAGCATTCTTAGGATTCTACTTCTTTCAAAATTTTTAGTTGTTTTCGACCTTTATGTATAATCTCTTGCCTTGAATTGTCTTTCTGTGAAAACAATATCCTTGTTAACATTTTTTAGGTCTTCCTCCATTTCCTAGGGATGGACAGGTTTTCACTGATTATCTTGTACACAATACTATGTCATCACCATTGGATCTATCTCTTTGCTTTTCTTTTCAAGGAATAACACAAGTCTTAAATTTCATTTATGTATATCTGAGGCAGTGAATGCCACTGTTATGAAGACTGAGCTCTGGCTTCATTAGGGCAGCTTTGATGCTTCATTACTGCTGTGGAGAGCTACTAGAACAGATGGTGCAAACATCACGGTACAGCCTCAAACACTTGTCTATGGAATTAGAGACTACGGAGCACATACAGACAAATTTTGATTATGTGCTTGGTTTCATGGCACCATGAAGTCAGTTTCCTAGTTCTCTTCTTTAGTCAAACAGAAGAGAGATTTAAAAAAAAAATCTTTAATCATTTTTTACAGTCCAGTCTTTATCCCCCTCCCAGTCTTTCCTCCAACACTTCCTCATACCATTCGTCCTCCCCTCTGTCTCCTAGAGGATGTCCTCACCCCCACCCCACCAGGCCTCCCCACTCTGTGTGACCTCAAGTCTATTGAGGGTTAGTTGCATCTTCTATCACTGAGGCCAGATCAGGCAGTCCTCTGCTGTATATATGTTTTTTTTTAATTATTTTATTTTTTTTAATTTACATTCCAAATCATTTCCCCTTTCCCGTTTCCTCCCTCCCCGAAAGTCCCATAAGCCCCCTTCCCTCCCTCTTTTCTCCATTCAACCCCCTCTCGTTACTCTGTCCTGGCGTTCCCCTACATCCAGTCTTTCCAGGACCAGGGGTCTCTCCTTCCATCTTCTTAGAAATCTATTGATATGCGGATTGTGTCTAGGGTATTCCGAGATTCTGGGTCAATATCCCCTTATAAGTGACTGCATACCATGTGTGTTCTTTTGTGATTGGGTTACCTCACTAAGGATGATATTTTCAAGATCTGACCATTTGCCTAGGAATTTCGTGAATTCATTGTTTTTAATTGCAGAATAGTATTCCATTGTGTAGATATACCACATCTTCTGAATCCATTCCTCCGTTGAAGGACATCTGGGTTCTTTCCAGCTTCTGGCTATTATAAATAAGGCTGCTATGAACATAGTGGAGCATGTGTCCTTATTGCATGCAGGTAAAGTCTCTGGGTATATGCCCAGGAGTGGTATAGCCGGATCCTCCGGGAGTGTCATGCCCAGTTTTCTGAGGAACCGCCAGACTGCTTTCCAAAGTGGTTGTACCAGCTTGCAATTCCACCAGCAGTGGAGGAGTGTTCCTCTTTCTCCACATCCTCGCCAACAACTGCTGTCTCCTGTGTTTTTGATCTTAGCCATCCTGACTGGTGTGAGATGGAATCTCAGGGTTGTTTTGATTTGCATTTCCCTAATGACTAAGGATGATGAACATCTCTTTAGGTGCTTCTCAGCCATTAGATATTCTTCAGGTGAGAACACTTTGTTTAGCTCTGTACCCCATTTTTTAATAGGGTTACTTGCCTCTCTGGAGTTTAACTTCTTGAGTTCTTTGTATATCTTGGATATTAGCCCTCTGTCGGATGTAAGGTTGGTAAAGATCATTTCCCAGTTAGTTGGTTGCCGCTTTGTCTTTTTGACAGTGTCTTTTGCCTTGCAAAAACTTTGTAATTTAATGAGGTCCCATTTGTCTATTCTTGATCTTAGAGCATAAGCTATTGGAGTTCTGTTTAGGAAATTCTCCCCTGTGCCCATATGTTCAAGGTTCTTCCCTAGTTTCCCTTCTATTAGTTTCAGTGTGTCTGGTTTTATGTGGAGATCTTTGATCCACTTAGAATTGAGCTTAGTGCAAGGAGATAAGGATGGGTCAATTTGCATTCTTCTGCATGTTGACCTCCAGCTGAGCCAGCACCATTTGTTGAAAAGGCTATCTTTTTTTTCACTGGATGGTTTTAGCTCCTTTGTCAAAGATCAAGTGACCATAGGAGTGTGGATTCATTTCTGGGTCTTCAATTCTGTTCCATTGATCTACATGCCTGTCACTGTACCAATACCATGCGGTTTTTAACACTATTGTTCTGTAGTACAGCTTGAGGTCCGGGATACTGATTCCCCCAGAGGTTCTTTTACTCTTGAGAATAGTTTTAGCTTTTCTGGGTTTTCTGTTATTCCAGATGAATTTTTGAATTGCTCTTTCTAACTCTATGAAGAATTGAGTTGAGATTTTGATGGGGATTGCATTGAATCTGTGTATTACTTTTGGTAAGATGCTCATTTTTACTATATTAATCCTGCCAATCCATGAGCATGGCAGATTTTTCCATCTTCTGAGGTCTTCTTCAATTTCTTTCTTCAGAGACTTGAAGTTCTTGTCATACAGATCTTTCACTTGTTTGGTTAGAGTCACGCCAAGATACTTAATATGGTTTGTGGCTATTGTGAAGGGTATTATTTCTCTTACTTCTTTCTCAGCCTGCTTATCCTTTGAGTATAGGAAGGCTTCTGACTTGCTTGAGTTGATTTTATATCCGGCCACTTTGCTGAAGTCATTTATCAGCTGTAGGAGTTCTCTGGTGGAGTTCTTTGGGTCGCTTAAGTATACTATCATATCGTCTGCAAATAGTGATAGTTTGACTTCTTCCTTTCCAATTTGTATCCCTTTGACCTCTTTTTGTTGTCTAATTGCTCTAGCTAGAACTTCAAGTACTATATTTAAAAGATATTGAGAGAGAGGGCAGCCTTGTCTAGTCCCTGATTATAGTGGGATTGCTTCAAGTTTCTCTCCATTTAGATTGATGCTGGTTACCGGTTTGCTGTAAATTGCTTTCACTATGTTTAGATATGGGCCTTGAATTCCTGATCTTTCCAAGACCTTTAGCATGAAAGGATGCTGAATTTTGTCAAATGCTTTCTCAGCATCTAATGAGATGACCATGTGGTTTTTTTCTTTGAGATTGTTTATGTAGTGGATTACATTGATGGATTTCCTTATATTGAACCATCCCTGCATCCCTGGGATGAAGCCTACTTGATCGTGGTGAATGATCGTTTTGATGTGTTCTTGGATTCGGTTGGCAAGAATTTTATTGAGTATTTTTGCATCGATATTCATAAGAGAGATTGGTCTGAGGTTCTCTTTCTTTGTCGGATCTTTGTGTGCTTTTGGTATTAGTGTAATTGTGGCTTCATAGAACGAGTTGGGTAGTGTTCCTTCTGTTTCTATTTTGTGGAACAGTTTGAAGAGTATTGGTGTTAGGTCTTCTTTGAAGGTCTGATAGAATTCTGCACTAAAACCATCTGGACCTGTGCTTTTTTTGGTTGGAAGACTTCCAATGACAACTTCTATTTCTTCAGGGCTTATAGGACAGTTTAGATGGTCTATTTGATCCTGATTTAATTTTGGTACTTGGTATCTGTCAAGGAAATTGTCCATTTCCTCAAAATTTTCTAGTTGTGTTGAATACAGGTTTTTGTAGTAGGATCTGATGATTTTTTGAATTTCCTCAGTTTCTGTTGTTATCTCTCCCTTTTCGTTTCTGATTTTATTAATTTGGATACTATCTCTGTGCCCTCTAGTTAGTCTGGCTAAGGGCTTATCTATCTTGTTGATTTTCTCAAAGAACCAACTCCTCGTTTTGTTGATTCTTTGTATGGTTTTATTTGTTTCTACTTGATTGATTTCAGCCCTGAGTTTGATGATTTCCTGCCTTCTACTCCTCTTTGGTGTATTTGCTTCTTTTTCTTCCAGGGCTTTCAGGTGTGCCATTAAGCTGTTAGTGTATGCTGTCTCCCGTTTCTTTTTGGCGGCACTCAGGACTATGAATTTTCCTCTTAGCACTGCTTTCATTGTGTCCCATAAATTAGGGTATGTTGTGCCTTCATTTTCATTAACTTTCAAAAAGTCTTTGATTTCTTTCTTTATTTCCACCTTGACCAGGTTATCATTGAGTAGAGCATTGTTCAGCCTCCATGTGTATGTGGGTTTTCCTTTGTTTTTGTTGCCATTGAAGACCACCCTTATTCCATAGTGATCTGATAGGAGGCATGGGATTATTTCTATCTTCTTGTATCTGTTGAGGTCTGATTTGTGACCAATTATATGGTCAATTTTGAAGAAGGTACCATGAGGAGCTGAGAAGAAGGTGTATTCTTTAGCTCTAGGATGAAATGTTCTATATATATTAGTTAGTTCTATTTGGTCCAGGGCTTCAATTAGATTCACTGTGTCCCTGTTTAGTTTCTGCTTTCCTGAACGATCCATTTCAGAGAGCGGGGTGTTGAAGTCACCCACTATTATTGTGTGCGGTGCGATGTGTGCTTTGAGTTTTAGTAAAGTTTCTTTTGAGAGTTCTTGATGGTGGATTTTTCCCTTGATCAGTATGTAGTGTCCTTCTGTGTCTTTTTTGATGACTTTAGGTTGAAAATCAATTTTATCCGATATTAGGATGGCTACTCCACCTCGTTTCTTGGGGCCATTTGCTTGTAAAATTGTTTTCCAGCCTTTTACTCTGAGGTAGTGTTTGTCTTTGATACTGAGGTGCGTTTCCTGCATGCAGCAAAATGCTGGGTCCTGTTTACGTATCCAGTCTGCTAGTCTATGTCTTTTAATTGGGGAATTGAGACCATTGATATTAAGAGAGATTAAGGCATAGTGATTATTGCCATCTGCCATTCTTGACGCTATGTTTATGTTTGAGTGGTTATCTACTTTTGGGTTTGATTCAAGAAGGTTATTATCTCATTTTTTCCAGGGTGTTGTTTCTCTCCCTGTATTGGAGGTTTCCACCTATTATCCGTTGCAGGGCTGGATTTGTGGAAAGATATTGTGAAAATTTGGTTTTATCATGGAATATCTTGGTCTCTCCATCTATGGTGATTGAGAGTTTTGCTGGGTATAGTAGTCTAGGCTGGCATTTGTGCTGTCTTAGTGTCTGCATGAGATCTGCCAAGGATCTTCTGGCTTTCATAGTCTCTGGTGAGAAGTCTGATGTGATTCGGATAGGTCTTCCTTTGTATGTTACTTGGCCCTTTTCTCTTACTGCTTTTAGTATTCTTTCTTTGTTTAGAACATTTGGTGTTTTGATTATTATGTGACGGGATGTATTTCTGTTCTGGTCCAGTCTGTTTGGAGTTCTGTAGGCTTCTTGTACATTCATTGGCATCTCTCTCTTATTGTTAGGGAAGTTTTCCTCCATAATTTTGTTGAAGATGTTTACTGGCCCTTTAAGTTGCAAATCTTCACTCTCATCTATACCTATAATCCTTAGGTTTGGTCTTCTCATTGTGTCCTGGATTTCCTGGATGTTTTGGGTTACACGTTTTTTGCATTTTGCATTTTCTTTGACTGTTGAGTTGATGCTTTCTATGGAATCTTCAGCACCTGAGTTTCTTTCTTCCATCTCTTGTATTCTATTGTTGATGTTTGCATCTATGAGTCCTGATTTCTTCCCAAGGTTTTCTATCTCCAAAGTTGTCTCCCTTTGTGATTTCTTAGTTGTTTCTACTTCCTTTTTTAGTTCCTGGATGGATTTGCTGAGATCCTTCACTTGTTTGTTTGTATTTTCCTGTATTTCTTTAAGGTATTTTTGCATTACCCCTTTCAGGATTTCTTCCTGATGACCCACGTTCTCCTGCATTTCTCTGAGTGATTTTTGTGTTTCCTCCTCATGGGATTCCATCTATTGATCCATCGTCTCCTGCATTTCTTTAAGCAGTTCTCGTGTTTCCTTTGTAAGGGCATCTAACCGTTGATTCATTTCTTTAAGCAATTTTTGTGTTGCCTCCTTATGGGCATCCATCTATTGACCCATATTCTTCTGTATTTCTTTATGCCAATTTTGTGATTCCTTTGTGAGTGCATCTACCCGTTGATTCATCTCGTTAAGCGATTTTTGTGTTGTCTCCTTGTGCGCCTCCATCTTTTGATCCATGTTCTCCTGCATTTCTCTAAGCGATTTTTGTGTTTCCTTTGTAATGGCTTCTAACCGTTGATTCATGGTCTCCTGTAACTCTTTATGAGATTTATTTGTGTCCTTCTTGTGATTCTCTAATAGGATTATGAGAAGTGATTTTAAATCCAGATCTTGTCTTTCGGGTGTGGTAGGGTATCCAGGACTTGCTGCTGTTGGAGAGTTGGGTTCGGATGGTCCCACATTACTTTGATTTCTGTTAGTACCATTCCTACGTTTGCCTTTTGCCATCTGGATACCTCTGGTGTTAGTTGGTCCTGGTGCCACTGGCTGTTGGTTGGACCTCCTGTGAGCCTGCAAAGCTATTTCTGCCCCCCCCTGGATTACCAGGATTCCCCTGGCACTGATTTCTGGGGCCTGCCTGCTCCTGAGTGACTTTGGAGCCCTAATGGCCTTGCCCCAAGTGATCTTATATTGGGGAGGCCTTGCACATCCAAAGGCTCAGCCTAGTGGATTCTTGGAGCAGAGGTCGCCAAAGGCAGGCTGGTAGGCTCCTGCCCTGTGCAGGGTGTGTGATCTCTCCTGGGGGGGGAGGGGGCGTCCCTCTGCCAGGCAGAAGTCCCACAGCAGAGCTGGCGCGCTGGTTACTGCAGATCAGCCCAACACTTGGGAGCCGCATACACACAAGCGGCCCGAGACCCAAGAGATATTATGCCTGTCTGTCTCAGAACCTGGCTGTCCCAACTTCCCAGTCACTGGAGCAAAGATGGCGGAGGGCACTCTCTGTGGCGCCGCTCACGCTGCAGACGCGATGGCCTGCCGATCTGGCACCCAGACGACCACAGCGCTGACCCGTTCTCGGGCGCAGACGGAAGCCCCAACAGGGCATGTCCCAACTGATGTTATATTGGGGATAGAGCCTGGGTACCTGTTGCTTCAGTGCAGTCTGTGGGAACAGAGGTTGCGGAAGGAAAGCTGGTAGGCTCCCGCCCAGTGCGGGGTCCCTCTGCCAGGCAGAAGACCCACAGCAGAGCTGGCGCGCTGGTTACTGCCGATCAGCCCAGCACTTGGGAGCCGCATACACACAAGCCGCCCGAGACCCAAGCGATATTATGCCTGTCTGTCTCAGAACCTGGCTGTCCCAACTTCCCAGTCACTGGAGCCGATGTACTGTCTTATAGTGATGCTATGTAGACAAATATATGTCTTTTTTTTTCCATGTGATTCTTTTTATTTTATTTTTTTTTTTAATTTACATTCCAAATCATTTCCCCTTTCCCGTTTCCTCCCTTCCCGAAAGTCCCATAAGCCCCCTTCCCTCCCTCTTTTCTCCATTCAACCCCCTCTCGATTCTCTGTCCTGGCGTTCCCCTACATCCAGTCTTTCCAGGACCAGGGGTCTCTCCTTCCATCTTCTTAGAAATCTATTGATATGCGAGTTGTGTCTAGGGTATTCCGAGATTCTGGGTTAATAGCCCCTTATCAGTGACTGCATACCATGTGTGTTCTTTTGTGATTGGGTTACCTCACTAAGGATGATTAGATATATTCTTTATTTACATTTCAAATGTTGTCCCCTTTCCTGGTTCCCCCCTCTCCTGAAAATCCAATAAGCCATCTCCCCTTCCCCAATCAACTCTCCCCCGCTTCCCTGTCCTGGTATTCCTCTACACTACAGCATCAAATTTTTCCAGGACCCAGGGCCTCTCCTCCCTTTGGTGTCTAACAAGACCATCCTTTGCTGCCTATATATTTGGAGCCTTGGGTAACTCCATGTGTATTCTTTGGTTGATGGTTTTGACCCTGGGAGCTCTGGGAATACTGGGTGACTCATATTGTTGTTCCTCCAGTGGTGCTGTAAACCCCTTCAGCTCCTTGGGTCCTTTCTCTAGCTCCCCCATTGGGAACTCTGTGCTCAGTTCAATGGCTGACTGAGACTGTCCTCCTCTGTATTTCTCATGCACTAGGAGAGCCTCCCAAGTGACAGCTATATCCAGCTGCGGTCAGCCAGCACTTGTGGACATCCATAAGAGTGTCTGGATTTTGTAACTGTATATGGGATCCCTGGGTGGGGTAGTCTCTAGGTGGCATTTCCATCAGACTCTGCTCTACATTTTGTCCCTGTACCTCCTTCTGTGGGTATATTTTTCCCCTTTCTACAAATGACCCAAGGATCTATTCTTTGTTATTCCTCCTTCTTGGGCATCATTTGATATGTGAAATGTGTCTTGTGTATTCCAAGCTTCTGGGCTAATATCCACTTATCAGTGAGTGCATACCATGTGTGCCCTTTTGTGATTGGGTTAGCTCACTCAGGATGATATTTTCCAGTTCCATCCATTTGTCTAAGAATTTCACAGATTCATTTTTTTTTAAATGGCCGAATAGTTCTCCATTGTGAATATATACCACATTTTCTGTATCCATTCCTCCGTTGAGGGACATCTGCATTCTTTCCAGCTTCTGGCTATTATAAATGGGGCTGCTATGAACATAGAGAGCATGTGTCCTTTTTACATGATAGAGAATCCTCTGGGTACATGCTCAGGAGTGGTAGCAGGGTTTTCCTGTAGTATTATGCCCAGTTTTCTGAGGAACTGCCAAACTGATTTCTAGAGTGGTTGTACCAGCTTGCAATCCCACCAGCAGTGGAGGAGTGTTCCTCTTTCTCCACATCCTTGTCAGCACCTGCTGTCTCCTGAGTTTTTGATCTTAGCCATTCTGACTGGTGTAAGGTGAAATCTCAGGTTTGTTTTGATTTGCATATCCCTGATGACTAAGGATGTTGAACATTTCTTTAGGTGTTTCTCAGCTATTTGATATTCCTCAGGTGAAAATTCTTTGTTTAGCTCTGGTACCCCATTTTTTTAAATAGGGTTATTTGGTTCTCTGTAGTCTAACTTCTTGAGTTCTTTGTATATGTATGTTTTGGGTTACAAGCCGTATGCATTTTGCATTTTCTTTGACTGTTGAGTCAATGCTTTCTATGGTATCTTCAGCACCTGAGATTCTTTCTTCTATCTCTTATATTCTGTTGTTGATGTTTGCATCTATGACTCCTGATTTCTTTCCAAGATTTTCTATCTTCAAAGTTGTCTCCTTTTGTGATTTCTTAGTTGTTTCTACTTCCATTTTTTAGATCTTGGATGGTTTTGCTCAGTTCCTTCACTTGTTTTTTTTGTGTTTTCTTGTAATTCTTGTGGGATTTTTGTGTTTCCTCTTTCAGTACTTCTGCCTGTTTACCCATGTTCTCCTGTATTTCTTTAAGTGACTTTTGTGTTTCTTCTTTTTGGGCTTCTATCTGTTGACCCATGTTCTCCTAAATTTCTTTAAGTGATTTTTATGTTTCCTTTTTAAGGGCTTCTATGTGTTGACTCATGTTCTCCTTATGTCCTTCTTGATATCCTCTATCAGTATCATGTGATTTGGTTTTAAATCCAGGTCTTGTTTTTCTGGTTTGTTGGGGTATCCAGGACTTGCTGTTGTTGGAGAACTTGGTTCAGATAGTGACATGTTGCCTTGGTTTCTGTTGGTGATATTCTTGCATTTGCCTTTTGCCCTTTGGTTATCTCTGGTGGTAGCTGGTGTTGCTGTCTCTGACTGTGATTTATCTGTGCTCCTGGGAGCACATTTTCTCTGTGTACACCAGTATGTAGGTACTCCTGTGTGAACTGTTGTCTTGTGGTTGTATTTGGGTATGTAGCTCTGTGACCCTGATCAATTCTGGGTACAGGCAGTAATCGGAAGACTCCTGTCCCAGGCTGTTCCTAGGCTCTTGTGTCATCAGGGTTTCTAGTTGTTTCCTCTCATCAGCAGCGTTGGTCCTACCTGTGCTGCCTGGCTTCTCTGCACTCCTGTGTGGTTAGCTACCTTTGTGTGTCACTTGGGTATGGTACATGGTGGAGGAAGGTCGTCCCAAGCCAGAGAAGGATACCTAAGGGTTTCCGCCAGAGGGTTCTGGGGAACCCAGATCCTTTGGCGATAGTGGTTCTACCTTTTTAGGCAGGTCCCTCCACACTCCTGGGTGGTTAAGCTACCTCCCTGTGCCAGTTGGATTGGGTGTTCTGTGCCAGAGTATGGACCCAAGTCGGAGACCAAAACCGGAGGGCTTCCTCTAGAGGTTTTCCTGAGTGAACCTCTGAGCTGCAGGGCAGGTCTCACCTGTGCTGTCTTCTCTGAGCTGCTGGGTGGATAGCTAGCTTCCTATGCCACTTGGAGATGGCATGCTGTGGCAGAGGATGGTCCCAAGTCAGAGACAGAAACCAGAAGGCTTTTGTCAGAGGATTCCGGATGGGATCCTCTGAGCTGCAGGGTAGATCTCACTTGTGGTGTCTTCTCTGCACTGCTGGGTGGATCGACAAATATATGTCTTAAGTATTAGTGATGATTCTATATGAATTCCTAAAATTTTATCTGTGATTATTAAGCTCTTTTATAGTGGGACTGCTATTAGGTCCTTTTCTGATAGTCAAAACTGCAATGAGAACTCTGCCAGTCTCCCAAGTGTCACCAGTTAATTGCTCTTAGAGAATAACCAGACTTTCTCCTACTCAGAGCACATTCTATGAGGTTGTAAATAAATTAGCCAAAGGGCATAACTAAATAGGTGCTACGATAGAAGATAAAATATTGCCTGGGGTTAACTATTCAAAACTTCACTAATAACTTTTGGTCTTAAACCTTCAATGAACCTCTAGAGCTGAGACAGGTGATAGATGTTTAGCTAGATAATTACGTCTAATGGATATGCATGTAAACATTCTCTGTTGTAAATTTCCATTTCAATTTATGATTTGATTTTTTCGTGTGAACTTGTTATGAACTTTGTAACATGTGATCATGTATTCTGAAGGATGTATAAGTACTGAGGACAAATTGATGAGAAACAGAGTAGAACTTTTTCCCCTTCCTCTGTTAGAGTTGAATTTTTCTCCCTTTCTCACTTAGAGTAGGAATTTTTGCCTTTCCCCACATAGAAGAATTTTTCCCTTTCTCCACTTATAATTTTTCTGCTTTCCCCCTTAGATAGCTTTCATAGGAAACTTTTTACAACTTAATAATAAACTGTATAACCACTTCTCTAAGTGTCCCATTTTCTTCCTGGGGCTTCAGCCTAGCAGACTGAAAGTTAGAGCCCAGCAGTTCCTGCTGAGATAGAACAAAGGCCACATTGCTTAATCCTCTCCTGTTAGGCTATAGGTGTTAATCACCTAAACCAGCAGTCTTTTACCTTCAGAAAGAGAAAGGAAGTTTTTAGGACTGTTTAGAAGTTATCATCAGCATTTCAGTACAATTAGAGAGCTAGAAAGCCCTGAGACCCTCAAACTTTAAAGCAATCATCAGAGTCCTACTCCATGCCCTTGCCACTACCTTCTCTGGGCCAGGAGGCTCTAGGCAATGGCCCCTTCCACTCCCCACAGCTAACTCTGAAGTCCTCCTTTCTTCCAGATTCCCTTCTATCACCTGATTCTCTTCCTCCATCTGGAAGGCAGCAATTATCAGTCATACTGTGTTTTATATAACTAACTCACCAAGAGACTTATTCCAACTTATACTAATGCATGGAACAGCTTGTCAGATTTGAATGTTCTTTAGATTAATTTTATAAGGAAAAGATTGTTTAGATAATCCATACATGATTTTTCTCATATTTGGAGGACATGACAATCATGAAAATCAATTTTATAATTAGGTCAAGAAGAGCTACCCGTGCAGGTGCTGGAATATGGAAACATACATGATTTTTTTTGTATATTAAATCTGCATTACATTATAGATCTGAACTTTCAATATGGCAGTCATTATTCTTCTCTGACTGTTCAATTGAACCAGAATTTCAACTTGGAAATGAAGATAGTAGAGTGTTGTTTCAGGGGATAGTTTGTAGCTTGTATATATTAGAAAATGCAGGTAAATAGCATTAAAAAGACTGAAATAAAAGTTAATAAGAGAATATGAAGATATATGGTACAGACAATTGATACATCCTATAAGAACCCAAAGGCCCAAGACCAAATACAGTTGTTTCATCTTTAGGTATCCCCTTAAAGTAAGCACAATGACTGATTAGCATCATGTTTTAAAATGAAATGGCATTATTGGAACATGTCCTAACACATGGCGTATACATCATGTAGTATATCTTAAAATAATTTCTGCACCTTACATTGGCTTTATTACTAGTGCTGTAATATTGTCAGCTCATAATGTTTGACTGTAAAATGATGGGGCTAGTTTTCATTTCTGTATTTGAGCTGATGCAGGAGAAAACACCTTATATCTGTCCATGGAGAGTCTGAGCAACAGGGGATTTCCAAAGAAAGTTACTGATTCAACAGTAAATTTTTTAAAATAGATATTTTCCCTTGTCCATTTTGTTTTGTAATAGCAGATGTTTCTAGACAAGAACAAGAACAAGAAACTACTCAGTCATAACATAAATGCAGAGGACCTAGGTCAGACTGCTAGAGGCTGCACGTTCCCATGAGCTCTGGTGAGTTGAGTCTGAGGCCAGTTTTCTTGTGGGGTGTCCCTGACCCCTCTGTTTCCTTTGTTTCTTAATACCCCTCCTCTGTATGACTGCCAGGGCTCTGCCTAATGTTTGACTGTGGGATTCTGCTTCAGCTCCCATCAGCTGCTGGATGAAGTCTCTCTGGTTTCTTTGATGACGATTTTACTAGGCTCCAGTTCCTTCACACTGTGTAGACAGGACAAACTGGAGGTTGAAGGTTTTGTGGATGAGTTAGTGTCCCAATGCCTCCAACTAAGTCCTTGCCTAGTTACAGAAGATGCCTATTTCAGGCCCCATGTGCCCCATGACTAGAATCTTTGCTAGGCTCACTCTCCAGCGGGTAACCATTCCATGAAGTTCCCCTTACACTAGCTTTCTAGCCGCCCCCCCATGCCCTTTTCCCCCAAGTCTTTTCTGTTCTCCCTTCCTAGGGTGATCCTTTCCTCCTCCCTTAAGCACTCGTTGTTATTTAGCCTCTTTGTGTTTGTGCACTGTAGCTTAATAGTCTTTTACTTTACAGTTAATGTCCACTTATTAGTGAGTTATGTACCAGGTTTGTCTTTTGGGTCTGGGTCACTTCACTCTGGGTAATTTTTTTTCTAGTTCTATCCAATTGTCTGAAAATTTCATGAGGTAATTCTTTTTAACAGTCGAGTAATACTCCTTTGTGTAAATGTTCTACATTTTCTTTATTTTTTAGTCGAGAAACAACATGTTTGTTTTTGATGTCTGGTTATTGCAAATCAAGGTGCTATGAGCGTTCCTGAGCAAGTGTCTTTGTGCAAGGATAGAATACCATTGGCATTTATGCCTGGGAATACTATAGGTGAGTCTTGAGTTAGTTTGTTTCCCAGTTTTCTAGGATACTTGCATATTGCTATGTAAAGTGGTTGTACAAGTTTGCATTGCCATCAGCGATGGAGAAGTATTTCCCTTACTCCACATGCTTTTTAGCATGGGTTTTTGATCTTAGCCATTCTGACACATGATGGATAGAAGTTTAGGATGGTTTTGATTTCCATTTCCATGATGGCTAATAGTGTTGAATGTTCATGTCCACTTGAAATTCCTTTGTTGAGATTTTTCTGTTTAGCATTTTGTGGTTTGTTGTTGTCCAGTTTCTAGTGTTGTTTATATATATATATATATATATATATATATATATATATATATATATATATATATGAAGTTATCTTTCTTTCAGATGGCTGCCATTTTGTCCTATTGATGGTGTTTTTAGCTGTGCAGAAGCTTTTCAGTTTCATGAGATCCCATTTGTTAACTGTTGATATCAGTGCCTGTGCTAATGGTGTTCTTTTTTGGAAGCTATCTCCTGTGCCATTGCATCCAAATCTATTCACTGCTTTCTCTTCTGTTAGATTTAGTGCATCTTGTTTTATGTTGAGGTCTTTGATCCATTTGCACTTGAGTTATGTATAAGGTGATAGATATAGATCTATTTACATTCCTCTCTATGAGGATGCCTATTTAGAACAACACCATTTATTGAAGATCATTTCTTTTTACCCATTGCACAAGTCTGGCATCTTTATCAAAATCAGGTGTCTGTAGGTCTATAAAATTATGTCTGCTTCTTTTAGTCAGTTCCACTGATCATCCTGTCTATTTTTATGTTAATACCAGACATTTTCATTACTAGAGATTTGTAGTACAGCTTGAAATCTCCAAAAGTCATTTTATTGTACAGGATTATTTTACATATCCTCTGTCTTTGTTTTTCTATTTGGAATTGAATATTGTTCTTTCAAGGTCTACAAAGAATTGTGTTGGAATTTTAATGGTGATAGTGTTGTATTTGTAGATTGCTTTTGGAAGAAAGGCTACTTGTACTATGCCAATTCTACATATACAATCCATGCACAAAGGAGATCTTTCCATTTCTGATATATTCTTCAATTTCTTTCTTCAAAGACTTGAAATTCTGCTTTTAAATATGTTTTACCCCAAGATATTTTATATTATTTGTACCTACCCACCCTCTCCTGCCTCACCTCTTCTGCATCCTCCTATGCTGGGGCATCAAACCTCCTCAGGACCAAGGGCCTCCCTCTCACTGATGTCAGACAAGGCCATTCTCTGCTACCTATGTATCTGGAGACATGGATCCCTCCCTGTATACTGCTTGGTTAGTGGTCTAGCACTGAGTGGTCTGGCCAGCTGATGTTGTTATTCCTCTAGGGTTGCAATACCCCTCTGCTCCTCCAGTCCTTCTGCAGCTCCAATTTTATTATACATATTTCATCTCATAGGTTAACTTTAACTCCCAAGAGGAACAAACTCTACTTTTTTTATCAGAGTATGTGTTTGCTTTGTATATATCTGCATCCACAAACTGGCATAAGGGGGGAGGGATCTGGGAGGGAAAGTAGATGGGGCAGGGGATGGGGGGTGGAGTGGGGAACCTGATCTGACACTGGGGGAGAGAAAATACTGAAGCCCTGAGGGTTAGCAGAAAGAATGGGAACAGGCAACCTGGGGAGATAGGAGGTTGGGGGAACCCTCCAGAATGCACCAGAGACCTGGAAGGTGTGAGACTCACAGCACTTAAAGTGACAGACCTTAGATGAAATGCCTGACAGTATGGAAAGGGAACTTATAGAGCCTCCCTCTAGTAATGCTTCTTTTTATATATGTGGTGCCCTAGTGTTGGGGATAGGGATTTTTCAGCATGCTGTCATCTTGGTAGTTTTTCCTTTCATGTATATGAGGTTTCCTTCTCAATCTCTTTTGATTAATTTTGTTTGGAAGTACATTTTATTAGATATTAAAATGGTACAGCAGTTTGCTTCTTGTGTCCATTTGCTTGGAAAATCTTTCTTTTCCAACCCTGTAATCTGAGGTAATGTCTGTCTTTGATGTTGAGGTGTATTTCTTGTATGCAGCAGAAGGTTGGATCCTGTTTTTGCATCTAGTTTGTTAGCTTTTGTTTTTATTGGGGAATTGAGTCCATTGATATTGAGAGACATTAAGGAACAATGTTTGTTCATTCCTGCTATTTTGTTGGTATTGGTGTGTGTGTGTGTGTGTGTGTGTTTCACAGAGAGAGAGAGAGAGAGAGAGAGAGAGAGAGAGAGAGAGAGAGAGAGAGAGAGAGAGAGAGAGAGAGAGGACTTTTACTTGTTAAAACCTACGTTTAATCAGGGTTCTCAAATGCTTCTAGCCCTGTTATAGCCTACTATCTAAAGGTAGGAGAGATCGATGGTAATTGGACAAGGGGATGTGTTCTTGTTGTGATTTCAATCTAATTATATCAGGATACCACCAGTACAGTTCAGTATTAGGATTCAAAACATGAATGAGCAGTGATGGCACTATTCAGCAGAAAGTGAAGGGGTAATTGAAGGATCTCCTCCAAGATCCTGACTGCTCTAATCTTGGGTAGTAGAATAGAACCAGTCACAGGAATGAATTCCATTTTGTTGCATATCCCTTAAGTCCAAATATGCTCTTGGTTACCAAGGTACTTGGGTTATAATGGCACATTGTTGTGGTTCATAGACATCATAGTTGAGTAAGAGTTTTGGTTGCTCTCCTCCCTTGGAATCATGCATTCTACTCTATGCTAGTATGAAAGTTAGTACCCAGGCTGGTCTCCAGAAAGGGAGCTCTCAGGTTACATCATTTTAAAAAACCCGACAAAGAATAAGTACTGTGAGAACAGGTGTGCTGCTAAGCAGAGGACACTGATAACAAGAAAGACTTTATCTCAGTACTTAAAATCTTCAAAACACTTACAATACTTACAACCTTAGAATCCATAAAGACAGATTCCATAGCTGTTGAAGTTTGGGTTGTGTGTAAGCTTATCATGATAATAGCTACAGTGTGACTAGGTTTCATTAAACTATTCATTGAACCCCACACAACCAATGATTTATATAGCTATAGTTTATATACATTATAATTGTTATAAATATAAATACTTCATATGTTTGTGTAAGCCTTAATTTTGTGTGCACATAGAATTCTTTACATAAAATGTTAGTAAAGAAAAAGTGTCCATGAATTTTAAAGACTAGAATTTGTCAAATAGAAAGGGTAAGAATAGCTCCTCACTTAGGTAATGGACCTAAGCACTGTCTCTTATTCTTCTCATTTATTGTGCCAAGGAATCCGATGTCATATAAGCACACATGTACACATGTACCTCACACATACACTATGTATGCTATGTATGCATGCATAAATCTAGTTAGAAAATACGTTGGATTTCTTTTTAAAACTATGGTTTGCCCTGTCTGCTTGTACATTGGTATCCTGAACATCTTAGGGTGTTGTGAATCCTAGCTGTCTGTAGTGCTGCCACCCACAGCAAGAACGATGAAATCTCTACCTGTTGCTTGCTGTTTCCTGTTGCATTGTGGGAGGTCAGTTGTGTAGCATTTGGAGTATTGCTACTTGAGCAGTTGGAGTACTGTCTGAAGAAGGTGGAGTGATGTTATCCGAGGCATATGGGGTCTTGCCTCCTGCCTCAGTTGGAGCAGTGTCATCTTTGGTAGTTGAGATAATCTCAGCTGCTATATCATTTGTGGAAATGTCAGGCTGGATGCTGTGAGGAGGAGTGATGGCGTTGGTATCTGTACATTTGCTGACAGAAGCACCAGAAGTAGTGGTGTGGATAACCATAGTTGGAGGAGCAGAAGTGGCTTCAACATTGTGAGAGGGCGGCTTGCAATTCTGGTTACTTGGGTGGTTAGTAGGAGATGAGTTAAAAGGGAAAACGAGTGCTGGAGGATAACTAAGAGTGAAGGATATGGGTTTGCATTTTCAAGAGAACAGGAAGCAGGTTTTGGCTTAGGCCAAGCAGTTAGAGTATTCAGAGTTTGCAGGCCCTTTTGGGTTCACTTGTTTCCCCCATAGCTTTTAGAATTTTATGAGGTGTGGGTTTAGATAGTTTAATTTTTTCTTCAGAAATGCAAATATTTTTCAGAGTGAGAATCCAAACAGAACAAAAGTCAATTATATTCCAATATATGCTTCATCTCATTTTGATTTTCTTGGAATATGCTTCTTATAATTGAAGGTTCATATGAAAGTTTGGTTCCAAGCACTATAGTCCCTTGGTGACTTTGAGGCCTGTTACGAGAGCCATTGTACATGCCATGAATTGTCCATATTCATGGCATATCTTCATGAATCCATCTTAAATGATGTATAGTGTCCTTTTAACTTTATAGGTTCTTACACACATTATGCAATGTTTGGATTGGTGATAATTCCCAAGGTAATTTGAATGCTGTGTAAGATAACTGGTATAGTTTATTGAAGGAATCATAATAGAATAGAAAATGCTCTATGCAATGCAATATATTTTTAGGTCTTTGTTATGTAAAGTTGATTGAATCCATGGACATAGAATACGTCTATGTATCAAATTTAGTGATAATACCTTACACATTAATTTTCAGGAAATGCTTTGTGGATATATACCACCATGGTCTGTGATTAGTAATTATTTAATGGGTGACTGTCATGGGGACATAGTATTGTCTTTTCTTGTTTTTTCATTATAGTTGTATTTTCCCTAGTGACCACTGTGCCTTCTGGAACATTGGTTTCTGGAAGGATTATTTCATGCAAATAACACAGTTGTCACAATGAGGACAATAGTATATACTTTATAGTGCAGCTCATCTCTTTATTTTCACTTTCTCTAATGCATGGGTAAAGGTTGTTTCTTCAGCCTTTAAAGATTATTTCTCACAAAATTCTATAGTGCTTTGATTTATGTTATTCTGACTGCCAAAAGGTATTTATTATTTGCTACCTTCAAAAAGTATCAGTGGAATTTGGTGCAGTAGCATTGGTTAGGGAGATATTTGAAACATTTTTTTTTAGTATTTGCTTGTACTGTGAGAGGAGGTTGAGTAGGAGGATTGCTTGGAGGAGTTTGAGCAGGAACATTATTTGGAGGTCTAGTGTGTAGAGAAATTGGTATATAATATAGAGAAAAACCAAAGGGAGGAGGAGGAGATCGTTGATAAAATTTTGAACGAGGAAGAAAAGAAGGAAGATAAACAATAACAGGATGTGGATGAAGAAATATTTCACTATGGTGTGTATTGGGTGGTAGATCAATCTGTACACTATTGGGATCAGGCTGAGGACGAAGATGAGGAGGAGGAGTTGAAGGAGCTAGTGGTCCTCTAGGGTCATGTTGTCCTCTGTGGCCTTTGAGACACTCACCAGACTGTGAGAGAAAGAAAATAAACAATTTTAAATTAGATATTTCACAGAGAATTGTTAGCATATACACTTTCTGAGCAAGGTGTAATTTTCGATGGTTTCTCAGAGTCCTAGTCTCCCAAAACATTTGTTTGCCTGGGTTTATCAGCTATGAGGTCTTTTAAAAAATTCTGTAACAGTTGAAACAGAAGAAGTTAGAGATTTCATGTCATAGACAAAGGTCTTTTGACTTGTAATAAAGGTTCCTTGTAGTGGAGACAAGCATATAGCATTTCAGTATATGAGATCAGAATGGTCTCTGACTCCTGACTTGCAAAACGCAGGGACATGTCTCATGGCCCCTTTCTATTCCCTTGGTCTTTATCCATATTGACCCTGGCCTTGATTCACTCATTGTCATTACAGTCTAGGAAGTGAGGGAGAATACACGGGATTTGTCTTCTGAGCATGGGTTACTCTACTTACTACATTCTGTAGTTCCACATGGGTTTCTGAAATGTTCATGTTATATTTCTTTTAAAATCAAAAAATAAACTTGAAGGGAAAGTGGTGAGGATTCAATAGAAATAAAAAGCAATGACACTGAGTACAAATAGTCCAAATGGGTAAGGGATTATGGATCTGGGTTGGGGGAGACTAGTGTGTGTTCAAAGAAAGTCCACCCAATTGGAATATGAAAATCCCACAGGAAGCTTGTTACTTCATGTTAATTAGATATTAATGAACCAAATTGTGGCCACTCTGTTCTGTAATACAGGATGGAATTTTATTAAGTGTGAAAGTATGTCCTTAGAAGGAGGATGGAACTGCCTTCCAGGTTCCTCTTCTGCTTCCTGAGTCACTTGAGAAATGGATATGTCTGTGCCAAGTATAGACTATACTATGACAAACAGGCTTCTTACTGTCCTAGTTTGTGGTAATTTATTTTGCAGTAACTAAAACCTGTTACATGTTTTTAAGTAAAAGTCCACAAACACACTCAGAGAATATATTTCCCCTTTTGTTCTGAGTGTACAGGTTCTCAATGAAAGTTTAGATGACATTGAATGGAAAGAAAATACTATGAACTAACCCTTAAGCTGGCTCTTAGTGGATGTGGTCACTGAAATGAATCCCAAATGGAAGTAGTTGCCACACATACTGGGAAAGGTCTCTGTCACTCAAGAGCTTAGAATTGTTCTGGATTTTAAATCCTATAACTTTCAAAAATTGTTTCAGAGTCTGTTCTTTAAGGAATAGGTTAAGCCTAGCATCAGAGAGGTCCAGATGTGTTTCATGCGCCTAAGTAGACTGAGTAGATACAATAGAAGATGTTTCAAATATAGGCCAAAGAGAGGCAGAATAGTTGTCTCTGTTGTGTAAATGCTGTGCTTCTGTCAGGTACCTCTGGCATTACTAAGTAAAACTCTGGTTTTTTTTGTCCTTTGGATAGTGAAAGTTATATGTGTTTCCACATCCTGGAATCATAAGATAAGTCATGTTATTCTGAGATTCACACCTGAGTTATATTCACAGCTCATTTCCTGTGAGTTATCTAATATTGCCTAGATGTCTATGCAGTGCTTGCCTTGGTACAGCTCTTGGTGAGCACTCAGTGTCTCGCTATGGTTTAGTGTTACTTCCTAAGCTTCAACATTAAAAGTAAATACAGCTGAAAAGTGTTTTAAGGAAACAAATGCATTAGGGAGTTGGTGTGCTTTGGATAGATGAATGGTCAAGAGTTGCTTCAGTGGCAGGGAAGCCTGTGAAATGAGGTGGAAAGACTGTAGAACACAGAGGGCCAGGTCAACCAGAAGGACAGTATGTGCTCTTGTTCCTGTGCAGCTGACCCTAAGTCAAGCTGGTCTGGAGCTGATGTTTTGCAGACAGTCCCCATTCATTCACTCATTTATTGTGTTTTTCCCCCTAATTTGTTATCTGACACGTAGCCTTTAATAATTCCAAAGTTTAGGCTAACCCTAAAAACTTGTCCCTTCAAAGTCAATTTCATGAGTAGTGGTAGAAAATGCCGTGGTCAGTTTTTGGCCAGACTTTTGTGTCCTTAGGCACTGCTTTATAATCCTCTCAAGTTTCTTTGGTCTGCCCTCTCCAGTTTTGTAGATGCTAGTAATGTTCCACGTTGACACCATCTTTCCTTCTCTGCTTTCTACTTCATCCTGAGCCCCATATTTATCTGAAGATGGCTCCCTTCTTACTCACCAAGAGGATGCTCCAGGTAGGAATGAACTCCCCTGTCTAGCCATGCAGCCTATAAAGGCAATGAGTTAAGACAATGACTTCTCCATTGTTTCTTGGGAACTTGACTGTTTATCTTTTACTCTGTAACTGCATTTCACTTCATTTAACTAGCACACTTCATTTAGAAAATGACCATACCTGTATCCAATCATCCAACATCATCTCAGAGCTTTGCACATGCTCCTTAATTCTGTTTTGCCTGCTATAAGCATCTCTCATCTTTTCTGAGTTTTATTTGTATCATTATAGTGAATTTTAAAAAACCCTAAACTGTGCTTTCTATTTTTGCTTTCCTCTTAACTAAAGTGCATAGAGATTAAAGACATTCCTCAGAAAATGAACATCAATTACCATCATAGATACTTTCAAGATCTTGTGACCCAGGATCTTCATACTGCCTGCTTTTTCTCTGTCCTCATTCTCTCTTTGCATCTCTGTAGTAAAGGTCAGGCACGCATGTCCTGTTCACTCCTCATGGCCCCTCACAGTTCTCTTCATCTCTTTCCACCTACATGCCCTATCACTTTCATTCATATTTTTGATGAACTATATTATTTCACAACATATCTATGTTACTAATGCCCTCTGCATCTTATTAGTTCATTGACTCATGGCAGACAGGAGATACAAGGTTTTCTATTTTAAACATTAATTACTGCTTACAAGGTTATTCAGAATTTTATTTTTGATCACCTAGGTATAAACTGTTAAAATATAGTTCACATTATTTTTATTTCTGATGCAACAAAGAATTCGCTGAAGATTTTTTGTTTTCTTGTGGACATCCTTATATTGATCTTGATATTATGCAGTAGTAAACATTATTGGGTTGGTATACTTGTAATTTTTCTAATCATTTATTATGATATCTGTGACTGTTAAGTTAAATCAGATTTTCAAAGTGCAAATTAAACCACTTGTTTGGCATTTCATTAGTAATTTGCAGCTTGCGTTTATTAGGAAATGCAGATAAATAACATTAAAGTGTCTTATAAAAAGTTAATAAGAGAGCATGAAAGTTTGTGATAGTGACTGTTGATACTTACCAGGAAGCATCTTATAAGAACCCAGAGATCAAAGACCAAATACAGTGGCTTCATCTTTTGGCAGCCTCTGAAAATAAACACAATGGCGGGTTAGCATTATTTTGTTTGAATTGAAATGGCAGTATTTGAAACATGTCCTGACACATGGTGTGTATGTAGTCGAGTGTATCTTAAAATAATTTTCTATGTCTTATCTTAGACTGAGTATTAGTGGCATAATATTGTCAGTTCATAACATTTGACTTTCAAATGATAGGGCTAGTTTTCATTTTTGAGTTTTGAATTGATGAAGGAAAGATTCCACATATTTGTCCTTGAAGATTCTGAGAAACAGAGGATTTTAAAAAAGAAAGCTTTTCCTTTAACAGTAATTATTTTGAAGAGAACATTTTTTATTTGTGCATTTCTTTTTTACTTTAAAATTGCAGTTCTATAGCATCAAGTTTCTTAAATTCATATTTGAGATACTACCACTTTAACTTGATCATATTTAATTTTTATGACAGGCAATAGATAAGGAAGAAAACTTCCTATTAAATACAGCAAAACATCAAACATGACTTAACATTTAGACTATTTTTAACTGCACACTGAGTCATTTTGTACGCAATGAATGTTCTCAAATCTGCTTTCTATTATGCAACTGTCTTCCATCTGTGACTAGGACAGAACCAAACAGAATTATTTAGGTCTATTTTCTTCTCAGGTGTCTCAAGGTTTGTGATAAATTTCTCCAGTCAGATGGCCTGAATTCTTCTTTTATATGAATGCACACAGTGGCCTGTCAGCTTCTCTAGTCAAACCTGTTCATAGCTTATATGTGGGACTTGAACAATGCAAATGTGGAAAGAATCTTAGGAACAAATTTTCACTACGTATTATGAGTAAATGTCACATATATGATTTTCCTAAGATATATTCCATATAAGCTTAAAATGAGCAAAATTAGTTGTAAATATATACTTTAGAATAATTTAGCCCATCATTAAGAATGTTAAATAACCAAAACGTACAGAAAGGAGGAAAGGGAATTGCAGACTTTGGTGGACTCACTATTCTAAGTGATCAACATGAATACTTTTCTGTTGCTTTCATAAGTTTACAAAATGTAATAAATATCATGACTCACAGTTTTGTGTAGGTAATTATTTTTGCAGTAATGAAACAAGAATATCTTATAACCAACCCATTAAAATGTTACCTCTGAAGTTTGGGCAACATTTTATATGAAAGTAAAGGGCTTCTTATTTCCGGGTACTTACAATGGAGAATCTTTTTATCCGGTGAATGTACTGGTCAGATGCACTCTGGTCATTTATTTTTGAGTGGTGGAATACAGAGGACCAGAACTCTCAGCTCTTATATATGTTGTTATATAATTTATTTGGCAATAAATAAAACCAAGTTGGAAGATAAAGCAACTTTGGCTGATGCTTTACAGACAGGATGCATCCTTGCCAATTTGGCAGTGTGTTCCTGCATTTTTTTCATTTCGAATATACTCAGACACTATCGGTTGAGGCTTCCTTTGGAAACTGTATAGTGAGTCAAAATGTGATTTTGTTTCAGATACATACAGGGCGACCTTAGGTGCACATCTTTAAGAAAGAACGAGATGAGTTATTTGTTGTGATTATTTTATAGGACCTCTTTTCTTATGTGTTAATCTCATGATATTTCCTATGTTATCTTAAAAATAAATATTTCCTAGGAAGTAGAAACATTAAAAAGCTGACTTTTTATGATTATAGTAGAGTATAATAAAGAACAGTTGAATCATGCTATTACTTTGATAGAAACTTATGTAGTAGATGATAATATTTTCCTAATATAGTTAGATTAGCACACATACAAAGAGCATTGCAGAGACATTTGATAGTTGTTGTCTTTTGCCCTGTGGTCAGATATTTATTTCTGTCAAAATGTAGGAACAAAACTAGAAATTTCTATAGGAAAATTGTACAAATAATTTTTGCATTATTCATTCATATTAATAGGATTCTAGATTAATGCATTCCTAAGTCTTTATCATGCTTTGGAAGTAATAGAATGCTTAACAAATTATGTGGAAGTATGAGAGATCCCATTGCCTGGATTTTAAGGTTCTGGTCTTGTAAGATGTGGTTAGCATTAGAGATGTCATACCAGAGACATCTTATATGTCTGACTTCTTCAGAGTTTTTGCAAAATCCCCACTCTGAAAAGTTCAAATGATGTTGCAATTTCCATGCAAGCAAAGTTATCAGGACAATAAAATAATGTAAAAATCTTTATTATCAACAAAGGACAATCATAGTAATTATTTATGAATATAGTCTTTCCTTCCTAATAAAGTTATAAGGAAAATCTCCCTCTATGTTCATTCTGGAAGTAGATTACCTTATATCGAGCGGGAAAGTGGTCTTTCAGTATTATCTGAATGTCTTAAGCTCATGAATACAAACAAGCATACAATTTCACTTTAAACCTGTTATATAATTCCAACAATTTCCTTTTCTCAATGGCTCCAATTGCCAGTATTCCTGGATTTATCTCAATTTTTTTTTTTTTAATTTTATTTTATTTTATTTTTTTAATTTACATTCCAAATCACTTCCCCTTTCCCGTTTCCTCCCTCCCCGAAAGTCCCATAAGCCCCCTTCCCTCCCTCTTTTCTCCGTTCAACCCCCTCTCATTACTCTGTCCTGGCGTTCCCCTACATCCAGTCTTTCCAGGACCAGGGGTCTCTCCTTCCATCTTTTTAGAAATCTATTGATATGCTGATTGTGTCTAGGGTATTCTGAGATTCTGGGTCAATATCCCCTTATCAGTGACTTCATACCATGTGTGATCTTTTGTGATTGGGTTACCTCACTAAGGATGATATTTTCAAGTTCTGACCATTTGCCTAGGAATTTCGTGAATTCATTGTTTTTAATTGCAGAGTAGTATTCCATTGTGTAAATATACCACATCTTCTGAATCCATTCCTCCGTTGAGGGACATCTGGGTTCTTTCCAGCTTCTGGCTATTATAAATAAGGCTGCTATGAATATAGTGGAGCATGTGTCCTTATTGCATGCAGGTAAAGTCTCTGGGTATATGCCCAGGAGTGGTATAGCCGGATCCTCCGGAAGTGTCATGCCCAGTTTTCTGAGGAGCCGCCAGACTGCTTTCCAGAGTGGTTGTACCAGCCTGCAATTCCACCAGCAGTGGAGGAGTGTTCCTCTTTCTCCACATCCTCGCCAACAACTGCTGTCTCCTGTGTTTTTGATCTTAGCCATCCTGACTGGTGTGAGATGGAATCTCAGGGTTGTTTTGATTTGCATTTCCCTAATGACTAAGGATGATGAACATCTCTTTAGGTGCTTCTCAGCCATTAGATATTCTTCAGGTGAGAACTCTTTGTTTAACTCTGTACCCCATTTTTTAATAGGGTTACTTGCCTCTCTGGAGTTTAACTTCTTGAGTTCTTTGTATATCTTGGATATTAGCCCTCTGTCGGATGTAAGGTTGGTAAAGATCATTTCCCAGTTAGTTGGTTGCCGCTTTGTCTTTTTGACAGTGTCTTTTGCCTTGCAAAAACTTTGTAATTTAATGAGGTCCCATTTGTCTATTCTTGATCTTAGAGTATAAGCTATTGGAGTTCTGTTCAGGAAATTCTCCCCTGTGCCCATATGTTCAAGGTTCTTCCCTAGTTTCCCTTCTATTAGTTTCAGTGTGTCTGGTTTTATGTGGAGATCTTTGATCCACTTAGAATTGAGCTTAGTGCAAGGAGATAAGGATGGGTCAATTTGCATTCTTCTGCATGTTGACCTCCAGCTGAGCCAGCACCATTTGTTGAAAAGGCTATCTTTTTTCCACTGGATGGTTTTAGCTCCTTTGTCAAAGATCAAGTGACCATAGGAGTGTGGATTCATTTCTGGGTCTTCAATTCTGTTCCATTGATCTACATGTCTGTTACTGTACCAATACCATGCAGTTTTTAACACTATTGCTCTGTAGTACAGCTTGAGGTCCGGGATACTGATTCCCCCAGAGGTTCTTTTACTCTTGAGAATAGTTTTAGCTATTCTGGGTTTTCTGTTATTCCAGATGAATTTTTGAATTGCTCTTTCTAACTCTATGAAGAATTGAGTTGGGATTTTGATGGGGATTGCATTGAATCTGTGTATTACTTTTGGTAAGATGCTCATTTTTACTATATTAATCCTGCCAATCCATGAGCATGGCAGATTTTTCCATCTTCCGAGGTCTTCTTCAATTTCTTTCTTCAGAGACTTGAAGTTCTTGTCATACAGATCTTTCACTTGTTTGGTTAGCGTCACGCCAAGATACTTAATATGGTTTGTGGCTATCGTAAAGGGTATTATTTCTCTTACTTCTTTCTCAGCCTGCTTATCCTTTGAGTATAGGAAGGCTTCTGACTTGCTTGAGTTGATTTTATATCCGGCCACTTTGCTGAAGTCGTTTATCAGCTGTAGGAGTTCTCTGGTGGAGTTCTTTGGGTCGCTTATGTATACTATCATATCGTCTGCAAATAGTGATAGTTTGACTTCTTCCTTTCCAATTTGTATCCCTTTGACCTCTTTTTCTTGTCTAATTGCTCTAGCTAGAACTTCAAGTACTATATTGAAAAGATATGGAGAGAGAGGGCAGCCTTGTCTAGTCCCTGATTTTAGTGGGATTGCTTCAAGTTTCTCTCCGTTTAGATTGATGCTGGCTACCGGTTTGCTGTAAATTGCTTTTACTATGTTTAGATATGGGCCTTGAATTCCTGATCTTTCCAAGACCTTTAGCATGAAAGGATGCTGAATTTTGTCAAATGCTTTCTCAGCATCTAATGAGATGACCATGTGGTTTTTTTCTTTGAGATTGTTTATGTAGTGGATTACATTGATGGATTTCCTTATATTGAACCATCCCTGCATCCCTGGGATGAAGCCTACTTGATCGTGGTGAATGATCGTTTTGATGTGTTCTTGGATTCGGTTGGCAAGAATTTTATTGAGTATTTTTGCATCGATATTCATAAGAGAGATTGGCCTGAGATTCTCTTTCTTTGTCGGATCTTTGTGTGCTTTTGGTATTAGTGTAATTGTGGCTTCATAGAACGAGTTGGGTAGTGTTCCTTCTGTTTCTATTTTGTGGAACAGTTTGAAGAGTATTGGTGTTAGGTCTTCTTTGAAGGTCTGATAGAATTCTGCACTAAAACCATCTGGACCTGTGCTTTTTTTGGTTGGAAGACTTCCAATGACAACTTCTATTTCTTCAGGGGTTATAGGACGGTTTAGATGGTCTATTTGATCCTGATTTAATTTTGGTACTTGGTATCTGTCAAGGAAATTGTCCATTTCCTCAAGATTT
The DNA here is from genome assembly GCA_036184795.1 of Tokudaia tokunoshimensis. Lineage (NCBI taxonomy): Eukaryota > Metazoa > Chordata > Mammalia > Rodentia > Muridae > Tokudaia > Tokudaia tokunoshimensis. The sequence goes on from BTHU01000014.1 coordinate 19,082,438, forward strand.
TCTAGTTGTGTTGAATACAGGTTTTTGTAGTAGGATCTGATGATTTTTTGAATTTCCTCAGTTTCTGTTGTTATCTCTCCCTTTTCGTTTCTGATTTTATTAATTTGGATACTATCTCTGTGCCCTCTGGTTAGTCTGGCTAAGGGCTTATCTATCTTGTTGATTTTCTCAAAGAACCAACTCCTCGTTTTGTTGATTCTTTGTATGGTTTTCTTTGTTTCTACTTGATTGATTTCAGCCCTGAGTTTGATGATTTCCTGCCTTCTACTCCTCTTTGGTGTATTTGCTTCTTTTTGTTCCAGGGCTTTCAGGTGTGCCATTAAGCTGTTAGTGTATGCTGTCTCCCGTTTCTTTTTGGCGGCACTCAGGGCTATGAATTTTCCTCTTAGCACTGCTTTCATTGTGTCCCATAAGTTAGGGTATGTTGTGCCTTCATTTTCATTAACTTTCAAAAAGTCTTTGATTTCTTTCTTTATTTCCACCTTGACCAAGTTATCATTGAGTAGAGCATTGTTCAGCCTCCATGTGTACGTGGGTTTTCTTTTGTTTTTGTTGCCATTGAAGACCACCCTTATTCCATAGTGATCTGATAGGAGGCATGGGATTATTTCTATCTTCTTGTATCTGTTGAGGTCTGATTTGTGACCAATTATATGGTCAATTTTGGAGAAGGTACCATGAGGAGCTGAGAAGAAGGTGTATTCTTTAGCTCTAGGATGAAATGTTCTATATATATCAGTTAGTTCCATTTGGTCCAAGGCTTCAATTAGATTCACTGTGTCCCTGTTTAGTTTCTGCTTTCCTGAACGATCCATTTCAGAGAGCGGGGTGTTGAAGTCACCCACTATTATTGTGTGCGGTGCGATGTGTGCTTTGAGTTTTAGTAAAGTTTCTTTTACGAATGAGGGTGCCCTTGCATTTGGAGCATAGATATTCAGGATTGAGAGTTCTTGATGGTGGATTTTTCCCTTGATCAGTATGTAGTGTCCTTCTGTGTCTTTTTTGATGACTTTGGGTTGAAAATCAATTTTATCCGATATTAGGATGGCTACTCCACCTCGTTTCTTGGGGCCATTTGCTTGTAAAATTGTTTTCCAGCCTTTTACTCTGAGGTAGTGTTTGTCTTTGACACTGAGGTGCGTTTCCTGCATGCAGCAAAAAGCTGGGTCCTGTTTACGTATCCAGTCTGCTAGTCTATGTCTTTTAATTGGGGAGTTGAGACCATTGATATTAAGAGAGATTAAGGCATAGTGATTATTGCCATCTGCCATTCTTGACGCTATCTTTATGTTTGAGTGGTTATCTACTTTTGGGTTTGATTCAAGAAGGTTATTATCTCATTTTTTCCAGGGTGTTGTTTCTCTCCCTGTATTGGAGGTTTCCACCTATTATCCGTTGCAGGGCTGGATTTGTGGAAAGATATTGTGAAAATTTGGTTTTATCATGGAATATCTTGGTCTCTCCATCTATGGTGATTGAGAGTTTTGCTGGGTATAGTAGTCTAGGCTGGCATTTGTGCTGTCTTAGTGTCTGCATGAGATCTGCCCAGGATCTTCTGGCTTTCATAGTCTCTGGTGAGAAGTCTGATGTGATTCGGATAGGTCTTCCTTTGTATGTTACTTGGCCCTTTTCTCTTACTGCATTTAGTATTCTTTCTTTGTTTAGAACATTCGGTGTTTTGATTATTATGTGACGGGAGGTATTTCTGTTCTGGTCCAGTCTGTTTGGAGTTCTGTAGGCTTCTTGTATGTTCATCGGCATCTCTCTCTTTAAGTTAGGGAAGTTTTCCTCCATAATTTTGTTGAAGATGTTTACTGGCCCTTTAAGTTGCAAATCTTCACTCTCATCTATACCTATAATCCTTAGGTTTGGTCTTCTCTTTGTGTCCTGGATTTCCTGGATGTTTTGGGTTACGCGTTTTTTGCATTTTGCATTTTCTTTGACTGTTGAGTCGATGCTTTCTATGGAATCTTCAGCACCTGAGATTCTTTCTTCCATCTCTTGTATTCTATTGTTGATGTTTGCATCTATGACTCCTGATTTCTTCCCAAGGTTTTCTATCTCCAAAGTTGTCTCCCTTTGTGATTTCTTAGTTGTTTCTACTTCCTTTTTTAGTTACTGGATGGATTTGCTGAGATCCTTCACTTGTTTGTTTGTATTTTCCTGTATTTCTTTAAGGTATTTTTGCATTACCTCTTTCAGGATTTCTTCCTGATGACCCACGTTCTCCTGCATTTCTCTGAGCGATTTTTGTGTTTCCTCCTCATGGGATTCCATCTGTTGATCCATCGTCTCCTGCATTTCTTTAAGCAGTTCTCGTGTTTCCTTTGTAAGGGCATCTAACCGTTGATTCATTTCTTTAAGCAATTTTTGTGTTGCCTCCTTATGGGCATCCGTCTGTTGACCCATATTCTTCTGCATTTCTTTATGCAAATTTTGTGATTCCTTTGTGAGTGCATCTACCCGTTGATTCATCTCGTTAAGTGATTTTTGTGTTGTCTCCTTGTGCGCCTCCATCTTTTGATCCATGTTCTCCCGCATTTCTCTAAGCGATTTTTGTGTTTCCTTTGTAAGGGCTTCTAACCGTTGATTCATGGTCTCCTGTAACTCTTTATGAGATTTATTTGTGTCCTTCTTGTGATCCTCTAATAGCATCATGAGAAGTGATTTTAAATCCAGATCTTGTCTTTCGGGTGTGGTGGGGTATCCAGGACTTGCTGCTGTTGGAGAGTTGGGTTCGGATGGTCCCACATTACTTTGATTACTGTTAGTAACATTCCTACGTTTGCCTTTTGCCATCTGGATACCTCTGGTGTTAGTTGGTCCTGCTGCCACTGGCTGTTGGTTGGACCTCCTGTGAGCTTGCAAAGCTATTTTCTGCCCCCCCTGGATTACCAGGATTCCCCTGGCACCGATTTCTGGGGCCTGCCTGCTCCTGAGTGACTTTGGAGCCCTAATGTGCTTTGCCCCAAGTGATCTTATATTGGGGAGGCCTTGCACATCTAAAGGCTCAGCGTAGTGGATTCCTGGAGCAGAGGTCGCCAAAGGGAGGCTGGCAGGCTCCTGCCCTGTGCAGGGGTGTGTGATCTCTCCTGGGGGGGGAGGGGGCGTCCCTCTGCCAGGCAGAAGTCCCACAGCAGATCTGGCGCGCTGGTCACTGCAGATCAGCCCAGCACCTGGGAGCAGGTTACACACAAGCTGCCTGAACCCGAAGCGATATTATGCCTGTCTGTCTCTGAGCCTGGTGGTCCCAACTACCTGGTCACTGGAGCAAAGATGGCGGAGGGCACTCTCCGTGGCGCTGCTCACCCTGTGGTCACGATGGCCCGCCGATCTGGCACCCAGACGACCACAGCGCCAACCCGCCCTCGGGCACAGAAGGAAGCCCCAACAGGCCGTGTCCCAAGTGATGTTATATTGGGGGGAGAGCCTGGGTACCGGTCTCTCCAGCGCAGTCCGCGGGAACAGAGGTCGCGGAAGGGAAGCTGGCAGGCTCCCTCCCTGCGCGGGGTCCCTCCACCAGGCAGAAGGTCCCACCGCGGAACTGGCGTGCTGGTTACTGCAGATCAGCCCAGCACCTGGGAGCAGGTTACACACAAGCTGCCTGAAACCGAAGCGATATTATGCCTGTCTGTCTCTGAGCCTGGCGGTCCCAACTACCTGGTCACTGGAGCAAAGATGGCGGAGGGCAGTCTCCGTGGCGCCGCTCACCCTGTGGTCACGATGGCCCGCCGATCTGGCACCCAGACGACCACAGCGCCAACCCGCCCTCGGGCACAGACGGAAGCCCCAACAGGCCATGTCCCAAGTGATGTTATATCGGGGGGAGAGCCTGGGTACAGGTCTCTCCAGCGCAGTCCGCGGGAACAGAGGTCGCGGAAGGGAAGCTTGCGGGCTCCCTCCCTGCACGGGGTCCCGCCACCAGGCAGAAGGTCCCACCGCGGAACTGGCGCGCTGGTTACTGCAGATCAGCCCAGCACCTGGGAGCAGGTTACACACAAGCTGCCTGAAACCGAAGCGATATTATGCCTGTCTGTCTCTGAGCCTGGCGGTCCCAACTACCTGGTCACTGGAGCAAAGATGGCGGAGGGCAGTCTCCGTGGCGCCGCTCACCCTGTGGTCACGATGGCCCGCCGATCTGGCACCCAGACGACCACAGCGCCAACCCGCCCTCGGGCACAGACAGAAGCCCCAACAGGCCGTGTCCCAAGTGATGTTATATCGGGGGGAGAGCCTGGGTACCGGTCTCTCCAGCGCAGTCCGCGGGAACAGAGGTCGAGGAAGGGAAGCTGGCAGGCTCCCTCCCTGCGTGGGGTCCCGCCACCAGGCAGAAGGTCCCACCGCGGAACTGGCGCGCTGGTTACTGCAGATCAGCCCAGCACCTGGGAGCAGGTTACACACAAGCTGCCTGAAACCGAAGCGATATTATGCCTGTCTGTCTCTGAGCCTGGCGGTCCCAACTCTCTATCTCAATTTTTTTAAAAAAATGTTTTTTGAGAACTTCATAATTAGCACTAGAGCTACAGTGCACAACCCTTTCTCTCTCCCCTTTCTAATGCTTGTTTCCCTGCTTCTCTGTTCATGATTTCTTCCTCATTTATTATTGTTAAATGTATACACATGTGCTTATATACATCCATTCCTGCATGTATATATGTATTTATATGCAAACACACACATTAGGAACATACAGGAGATGTGGGACACTATGAAAAGACTTAAGTCCATGTACAGGCTTAGTAGATAGTTTACCATTACATATATACACCGTCCTATCAAATACACATTGATTGCCAGAATACCTTTAAATAAAATGATCCACAGAACAATCACTACAAAGATTTATTTAAGTAATTCTTGAAAATTTGGAATTAGATGATGAGGCACATTACAGCAAACGAAAATAGATCACAGTGCAGAGAAGAAGAGCCCTGTGTTTTGCTCTGTAACATCTCAAACCTAAGCAGCATAGGTCCTATACTTAAGACTCAGGGATCATTGCAGAAGATGGAGATGAAGAATATAAGTGCCAGAGGAACAGGATGCTTTCTGTGAGATCGGGTTTCTTAGTAACATGAGACAAGGTATACTCATGACTTCTCGTCAACGTGGCCTTCTAAGCAGTACCTGGAAAAGGATGATGTCAGTAGTCATATTTACAAGGAAGAGGGAAAGCCCATGAAGCCTCAACCCTAGACAAAGAAGTACAGACAACTAAGGAGTGCTGTTGTGGGCAAATTGCTTTACTCAGGAGAGAGCCTCCCAATTGGATAACCAATCTAAAATAGTCATCACTCAGTTCATATACATACAAGTGATATTACACAGACTGAGTAGGTTGTATATATATATATATATATATATATATATATGTATATATATATATGTATATATGTATATATACATATATATGTATATATACATATATATGAATGTTATAACAGCTAATCAGAAAAGAGGCCATGAATTTTCACAGATATCAAAGAAGGCCATTTGGGAAGCTTGGCAAGAGTCTTGGAATGGGTGAAAATGATGTGATTATGATTGTAAATAATAAAAGTTATCATTGAGTGTGGTCTAGTAATAATTTCAAATATTTTTTGGAAGGTATTGATATGCTATAGTTACTGAGCATGGCACTTTAAGGGGCTTGAGTATCTATTGCATTAGGTATTGCTGGCAGGTCCTGGAATGAGTTCTGCATGGAACCTAAAACAGCAAATGGTTCTTATAGTTAAAACTCATATACATTATAATTGCTATATGAAATAAATAATTGCTATGTTTATGTAGTTCTTAATTATGTTACATGTACAATTATTTACATAACAAGTTAATAAAGAAAAATTGGCCATGAATTTTCAAGACTCAAATTTGTTAAATAGAAAGGATATGAACAGCTCCTAATGTAAATAATGTGCCTAACCACTGTCTCTTTATTTCTCATTGATTGTTCCAAGGAGTCTGTTGTCACACAAGAACACTCACACATATACCTTACATATACAGTTAGATTTTCATGAGGGGTGGATTTAGGTAGTCTAATTTTTTTTCTTCAGAATCGCGACTATTCTTCAGAGAGAGAACACAAACAATTGAAATCAAAAGTCTATTATATTCCAATATGTGACCATATCATTTTAATTTTGTTGGAATATGCTTCTTCTTTAGAATTGAATGTTCTTATGTTTGGTAGAAGCACAATAATCCCTCAGTCACTTGGGCAGCCTGTTCCTAGAGTTTCTGTGTGGGATATAAATTGTACATATTTAATTACTCTATTTAAAATGATGTACTTTTTTAAAAACTTCTGTAGATTCTTACACACATTAATCAAACTATGCATTTGCTATAATTCCCAAGATAATATGAATGCTGTGTAATATTGCTATGGATTACTGATAGAATCATGGTAGAATAGAACATGCTCAATACTCAGGCAGTGTATTTTTTTTGTGTGTGTGTCTTTTGCATGTCACATTGGTTGAATCTGTGGATGTAGAATCCTCTTTGAGTTAAATATAATGATGACACCTTACCCATTAATTTTCAGGAAATGCTGTGTGGATATATACCATCATGTTCTGTGATTAGTAATTATTTGATGGTTGAGAGTCAGGAGGACCTCTTATTATCTTTTCATCTATTTTCATGTTTGTACATTACAATTTTATTTCTGTAAATGGCCACTTTGCCTTCTGGAACAAGGTTAGGTTTCTGGAAGGATCAATTTTATGCAGATAACACAGTGGATATATTGTCCTCACAATGACTACAACAGTAGCTGCTTTATAATGCTGCTCAGCTCTATGTTTTCCTTTTGTTTAATGCTTGGATAAAGGTTGTTTCTTCAGCTTTTAAAGATTCTTTCTCCCAAAATTTCACAGTGCTTTGGTTATTTTATTCTTGCCTCAAAAATTAATTTAGTATTTTTCACCAGCTCTAAAAAGTAACAGGAAAATTTGGGATAGCAGGTTGAGTTATTAAAATATTTGGCAGATGGTATTGTATTTCCTTTTACTATGGGAGGAGATCAAGTAGGAGAATTGCTTGGAGAAATCTTATGTGGAGAAACTCTTATATAAGGACAATGAAAATCAAATGGAGGAAGTGGAAGTGGGTAATAAAATCCTGGACCACAGCATGGAGGGGGTAGATGACCAAATTCTAGACCATAGAGAGGAACAAGAAGATGATGATGATGAGGAGCACGAAAAGGAGGAGTTGAAGGAGCTAGTGGTCTTCTATGATCATGTTGTCCTCTGGGTCCTATCTGACACTCACCAGACTGTGGGAGAAAGAAAATAAAAAAATTAAATGAGATATTTCAGAGAGAATTGTTAGTATATACACTTCTGAGCAAGGTGCAATTTTTAGATAGCTTCTACCAGTCCTGCTCTCCCAAGACATGTACTGGCCTGAGTTTATTAGAACTTCTTTTAAAAAGTTCTGCAACACTGGAAGCAGAAGTTTCAACAGAGATTTCATGTTGCAGAGAAAAGGTCTTTTGACTTACAGTAAAGGTTCTTTGTACTGGAGAATTACGTTTGAAATCTAAATACAATAACCAAAAAAAAAAAAAGAGGAAAAAATAAGCAAAATTAAATGTAAATATATACTTCAAATTTTCTTTTGGAGTACATCTGAGTAGCCCACCATTATAAACATTAAGGAACAATAAGGTACAGGAAATCGAAAAGATTAAAAATATGTCACCGTTTATGCACTCCATTGCTCAGAGTCGGAACCACCAGAGGCTCCTTATTTATTGTGAGGAGATCTTGCTTTCTTCTCTTAGTGCTGTTTTTCTAGTCTTCTCTCAGACATTATTACATCTTGAGTGCAGTTTCTTTTTGCTCCCCTCCCTCCAAGCTCTCTTCCCAAACTCCCCTCTTCCCCAGAGCCAGCACCCCTTATATCCACTCAGATAAGAACAGGCTTCCCAGAGACATCAACCAAATGAGGCAATGTTAGCTACAATAAGGCACATACAATCACATGAGGGCTGGACCAGGTACTCAGTAGGAGAACAAGTATCTCACAAGTAGGTAAAAGAGTCAGAGACAGCCTCATCCCTATCCTTTAAGTCCTACAAGAACACCAAACTACTCAGTCAGAACATAAATACAGAGAGAGGACCTAGGTCAGACTGCTACACGCTGCTCGTTCCCATGAGTTCTGGTCAGTTGAGTCTGAGGCCAGCGTTCTTGTGGGGTGTCCCTGACCCCTCTGCTTCCTCTTTTTCTTCATACCTCTCCTCTGTATGACTGCCAGAGCTCTGCCTAATGTTTGTCTATGATATTCTGCATCAGTTGCTGGATGAAGTCACTCTGGTTTCTTTGATGGTGATTTTACTAGGCTCCTGTCCCTTTACACCTTGCAGAGAGGACAAACTCTAGGTTGAAGGTTTTGTGGTTGGGTTAGTGTTGCATTGCCTCCAGCTAAGATCTTGCCTAGTTAGAGAAGATGACTATTTCAGGCCCCGTGTGCCCCATGACTAGAATCATTGCTAAGTTCACTTTCCATGGGGTAACAATTCCATGGAGTTCCCATTGCCCTATCTTTGTACCTCAACCCTGAAATGCCCCCTTCAATTTCAAAACTTTTCTGTTCTACTTTTTCAGATTGATCTTTGCCTCTCCTCTTAAGCACTCATTGTTTTGTTTTTAATTATATGTTTTCTTTATTTAGATTTCAAATGTTCTCCACTTTCCTCGTTTCCCCTCCAAAACCCCCTATCCTATCCCTCCTCCCCCAGCTCACCAACCAATCCATTCCAGCTTTTCTGTCCTGTCATTCTCATATACTGGGGCATCAAGCCTTCACAGGGTCAATGGCCTCTCCTCCCATTGATGTCCAAGCCGGCCTTCCTCTGCTACATATGCGACTGGAGCCATGGGTCCCTCTGAGGATATTCTTTGGTTGGTGGTTTAGTCCCTGGGAGCTTTAGGGATACTGGTTGGTTCATATTGTTGTTCCTCCTATGAGGCTGAAAACCCATTCAGCTTCTTCAGTCCTTTCTCTAGCTCCTCCATTTGTGACCCTGATCAGTCACTCATTGTTATTTAGATTCTCTGTTTGTGCCTTGTAGCATGATTGTCTTTTACTCTACAGGTAATATCCACTTTTAAGTGATTACGTACCATGATTGCCTTTTGGGTCTGGGTTACTTCACTCCTGATTTCTTTCTCATTCCTTCCATATGCCTGTAAATTTTATGCTATAATTGTTTTTAACAGCCAAGTAATACTCCTTTGTGTAAATATACTGCATTTTCTTTATTCATTCTTCAATTGAGGAACAACATGGTTGTTTCTACTCTCTGGCTATTACAAATCAACCTGCTATGTGCATAGCTGAGCAAGTGTCCTTGTGGCAGGATAGAATATCCTTGGTGTACATTCTCAGTAATGCTATAGCTAAGTCTTGAGTTAGATTTTTTCCCCCATTTATGAGATATCAGCATATTGATTTCCAAAATGGTTGTACAAATTTGCATGGCCATTAGCAATGGAGGTGTGTCCCCCTTGCCGCATATTCTTTCCAAAATGAGATTTTGATCTTAGCCTTTCTGACAGGTGTAGGATAGAATTTCAGAATGGTTTTGATTTGCAATTCTATGATGCCTCATGATGTAGAGCAGTTCCTTAAATGTTTATATCTATTTGAAATGTATCTGTTGAGAATTCTTTGTTTAGCCTTTTGTGGTTTGTTGATTTCTAGTTTCTTGAGTTCTTCCTATATTTTTGAAATTAGCTTTCTGCCAGATGGCTGCCCATTTGTCCTATTGATGGTGTCCTTAGCCTTGCAGAAGCTTTTCAGTTTCATGAGGTCCCATTTATTAACTGTTGATATCATTGCCTGTGATATTGGTGTTCTGTTTTGGATGTTTTCTCCTATGCCATTGTGTTCAAATCTATTCACAACTTTTTCTTCTGTTAGACTCAGAGTATCTAGCTTTATTTTGAGGTCTTTGATCCATCCGTGGTTGAGCTATGTACAAAGTGATAGGTACAGTTCTGTTTGAATTCTTCTCCATGCAGATGTCTATTTAGACCAACATCCCATATTGAAAATGCTTTCATTTTTTTTCCCATGGCACAAATCTGGCATCGTTATCAAGTTCAGGTGTCCTTAGGTCTATGGATATATGTTTTGGTTTTCTCCTCAGTTCCACTGATCTGTCTTTCTGTTTTAATTCAAATACCATGCATTTTTCTTACTAGTGTAGCTTAACGTATCCAAAAGTTCTTTTATTGTATAGGATTATTTTACATGTCCTGGGTTTTTGTTTTCCATATGAAGTTGAATATTGTTCTTTCAAAGTCTATAAAGAACTCTGTTGGAATTTAGATTAAGATTATGTTGAATGTGTAGATTGCTCTTGGAAGAATGGCTACTTTTACTATATTAATTCTCTGTATATGATCCATACACTTGGGAGATCTTTCCATTTTTCATATATTCTTCTATTTCTTTCTTCAAAGATTTAAATTTCTGGACATATATATATATATATGTTTCACCCCAAGATATTTTATATTATTTGTACCTATTGTTAAGGGTGTTGTTTTCTGATTTATGTCTTAGCCCAATTGTCACTTGGGTATAGGAGGGCTATTGAATTTTTTGAGTCAATCTTTTATCCAGCCACATTGCTTAAAGAGTTTATCAGCTGTAGGCGTTCTGTGGTAGAATTTTTGGGGTCACTTATGTATATTATTGTGTCACCTGCAAATAATACTTTGATTTTTCCTTTTCAATTTGCATTCACTTGATCTTCTTTAGCTCTCTTACTTGTATAGCTAGAATTTCAAGTGCAATATTGATTAGATATGGAAAGAGTGGACAGTCTTGTGGTGTTTCAGGTTTTAGTGGAGTTCCTTAGAGTTTCTCTACATTTAATTTAATGTTTGCTATTGGCATGCTGTAAATTGCCTTTTTTTTTTTTTTTTACTATTCTTTATTTATATTTTCAAATGCTGTCCCCTTTCCTGGTTCCCCCATTCCCCTAAAAATGCCTTTCTTATGTTTAGTTATGTTTCTTATATCTCCAATCTCTCCAAGACTTTTATCTTGGGTGTTGAATTTTGTTAGTCTTTTTGAGCCTCTAATGTGATGATCATGTGTTTTTGTTTTTTAAGTTTCTATACATGATCTTTGCTCCAGTGACCAGGTAGTTGGGACCGCCAGGCTCAGAGACAGACAGGCATAATATCGCTTCGGTTTCAGGCAGCTTGTGTGTAACCTGCTCCCAGGTGCTGGGCTGATCTGCAGTAACCAGCGCGCCAGTTCCGCGGTGGGACCTTCTGCCTGGTGGCGGGACCCCGCGCAGGGAGGGAGCCCGCCAGCTTCCCTTCCGCGACCTCTGTTCCCGCGGACTGCGCTGGAGAGACCGGTACCCAGGCTCTCCCCCCGATATAACATCACTTGGGACACGGCCTGTTGGGGCTTCCGTCTGTGCCCGAGGGCGGGTTGGCGCTGTGGTCGTCTGGGTGCCAGATCGGCGGGCCATCGTGACCACAGGGTGAGCGGCGCCACGGAGACTGCCCTCCGCCATCTTTGCTCCAGTGACCAGGTAGTTGGGACCGCCAGGCTCAGAGACAGACAGGCATAATATCGCTTCGGGTTCAGGCAGCTTGTGTGTAACCTGCTCCCAGGTGCTGGGCTGATCTGCAGTAACCAGCACACCAGTTCCGCGGTGGGACCTTCTGCCTGGTGGAGGGACCCCGCGCAGGGAGGGAGCCTGCCAGCTTCCCTTCCGCGACCTCTGTTCCCGCGGACTGCGCTGGAGAGACCGGTACCCAGGCTCTCCCCCCAATATAACATCACTTGGGACACGGCCTGTTGGGGCTTCCTTCTGTGCCCGAGGGCGGGTTGGCGCTGTGGTCGTCTGGGTGCCAGATCGGCGGGCCATCGTGACCACAGGGTGAGCAGCGCCACGGAGAGTGCCCTCCGCCATCTTTGCTCCAGTGACCAGGTAGTTGGGACCGCCAGGCTCAGAGACAGACAGGCATAATATCGCTTCGGGTTCAGGCAGCTTGTGTGTAACCTGCTCCCAGGTGCTGGGCTGATCTGCAGTGACCAGCGCGCCAGATCTGCTGTGGGACTTCTGCCTGGCAGAGGGACGCCCCCTCCCCCCCCCCCAGGAGAGATCACACACCCCTGCACAGGGCAGGAGCCTGCCAGCCTCCCTTTGGCGACCTCTGCTCCAGGAATCCACTAGGCTGAGCCTTTAGATGTGCAAGGCCTCCCCAATATAAGATCACTTGGGGCAAAGCACATTAGGGCTCCAAAGTCACTCAGGAGCAGGCAGGCCCCAGAAATCGGTGCCAGGGGAATCCTGGTAATCCAGGGGGGGCAGAAATAGCTTTGCAAGCTCACAGGAGGTCCAACCAACAGCCAGTGGCAGCAGGACCAACTAACACCAGAGGTATCCAGATGGCAAAAGGCAAACGTAGGAATGTTACTAACAGTAATCAAAGTAATGTGGGACCATCCGAACCCAACTCTCCAACAGCAGCAAGTCCTGGATACCCCACCACACCCGAAAGACAAGATCTGGATTTAAAATCACTTCTCATGATGCTATTAGAGGATCACAAGAAGGACACAAATAAATCTCATAAAGAGTTACAGGAGACCATGAATCAACGGTTAGAAGCCCTTACAAAGGAAACACAAAAATCGCTTAGAGAAATGCGGGAGAACATGGATCAAAAGATGGAGGCGCACAAGGAGACAACACAAAAATCACTTAACGAGATGAATCAACGGGTAGATGCACTCACAAAGGAATCACAAAATTTGCATAAAGAAATGCAGAAGAATATGGGTCAACAGACGGATGCCCATAAGGAGGCAACACAAAAATTGCTTAAAGAAATGAATCAACGGTTAGATGCCCTTACAAAGGAAACACGAGAACTGCTTAAAGAAATGCAGGAGACGATGGATCAACAGATGGAATCCCATGAGGAGGAAACACAAAAATCGCTCAGAGAAATGCAGGAGAACGTGGGTCATCAGGAAGAAATCCTGAAAGAGGTAATGCAAAAATACCTTAAAGAAATACAGGAAAATACAAACAAACAAGTGAAGGATCTCAGCAAATCCATCCAGGAACTAAAAAAGGAAGTAGAAACAACTAAGAAATCACAAAGGGAGACAACTTTGGAGATAGAAAACCTTGGGAAGAAATCAGGAGTCATAGATGCAAACATCAACAATAGAATACAAGAGATGGAAGAAAGAATCTCAGGTGCTGAAGATTCCATAGAAAGCATCGACTCAACAGTCAAAGAAAATGCAAAATGCAAAAAACGCGTAACCCAAAACATCCAGGAAATCCAGGACACAATGAGAAGACCAAACCTAAGGATTATAGGTATAGATGAGAGTGAAGATTTGCAACTTAAAGGGCCAGTAAACATCTTCAACAAAATTATGGAGGAAAACTTCCCTAACTTAAAGAGAGAGATGCCGATGAACATACAAGAAGCCTACAGAACTCCAAACAGACTGGACCAGAACAGAAATACCTCCCGTCACATAATAATCAAAACACCGAATGTTCTAAACAAAGAAAGAATACTAAATGCAGTAAGAGAAAAGGGCCAAGTAACATACAAAGGAAGACCTATCCGAATCACATCAGACTTCTCACCAGAGACTATGAAAGCCAGAAGATCCTGGGCAGATCTCATGCAGACACTAAGACAGCACAAATGCCAGCCTAGACTACTATACCCAGCAAAACTCTCAATCACCATAGATGGAGAGACCAAGATATTCCATGATAAAACCAAATTTTCACAATATCTTTCCACAAATCCAGCCCTGCAACGGATAATAGGTGGAAACCTCCAATACAGGGAGAGAAACAACACCCTGGAAAAAATGAGATAATAACCTTCTTGAATCAAACCCAAAAGTAGATAACCACTCAAACATAAAGATAGCGTCAAGAATGGCAGATGGCAATAATCACTATGCCTTAATCTCTCTTAATATCAATGGTCTCAACTCCCCAATTAAAAGACATAGACTAGCAGACTGGATACGTAAACAGGACCCAGCTTTTTGCTGCATGCAGGAAACGCACCTCAGTGTCAAAGACAAACACTACCTCAGAGTAAAAGGCTGGAAAACAATTTTACAAGCAAATGGCCCCAAGAAACGAGGTGGAGTAGCCATCCTAATATCGGATAAAATTGATTTTCAACCCAAAGTCATCAAAAAAGACACAGAAGGACACTACATACTGATCAAGGGAAAAATCCACCATCAAGAACTCTCAATCCTGAATATCTATGCTCCAAATGCAAGGGCACCCTCATTCGTAAAAGAAACTTTACTAAAACTCAAAGCACACATCGCACCGCACACAATAATAGTGGGTGACTTCAACACCCCGCTCTCTGAAATGGATCGTTCAGGAAAGCAGAAACTAAACAGGGACACAGTGAATCTAATTGAAGCCTTGGACCAAATGGAACTAACTGATATATATAGAACATTTCATCCTAGAGCTAAAGAATACACCTTCTTCTCAGCTCCTCATGGTACCTTCTCCAAAATTGACCATATAATTGGTCACAAATCAGACCTCAACAGATACAAGAAGATAGAAATAATCCCATGCCTCCTATCAGATCACTATGGAATAAGGGTGGTCTTCAATGGCAACAAAAACAAAAGAAAACCCACGTACACATGGAGGCTGAACAATGCTCTACTCAATGATAACTTGGTCAAGGTGGAAATAAAGAAAGAAATCAAAGACTTTTTGAAAGTTAATGAAAATGAAGGCACAACATACCCTAACTTATGGGACACAATGAAAGCAGTGCTAAGAGGAAAATTCATAGCCCTGAGTGCCGCCAAAAAGAAACGGGAGACAGCATACACTAACAGCTTAATGGCACACCTGAAAGCCCTGGAACAAAAAGAAGCAAATACACCAAAGAGGAGTAGAAGGCAGGAAATCATCAAACTCAGGGCTGAAATCAATCAAGTAGAAACAAATAAAACCATACAAAGAATCAACAAAACGAGGAGTTGGTTCTTTGAGAAAATCAACAAGATAGATAAGCCCTTAGCCAGACTAACCAGAGGGCACAGAGATAGTATCCAAATTAATAAAATCAGAAACGAAAAGGGAGAGATAACAACAGAAACTGAGGAAATTCAAAAAATCATCAGATCCTACTACAAAAACCTGTATTCAACACAACTAGAAAATCTTGAGGAAATGGACAATTTCCTTGACAGATACCAAGTACCAAAATTAAATCAGGATCAAATAGACCATCTAAACCGTCCTATAACCCCTGAAGAAATAGAAGTTGTCATTGGAAGTCTTCCAACCAAAAAAAGCACAGGTCCAGATGGTTTTAGTGCAGAATTCTATCAGACCTTCAAAGAAGACCTAACACCAATACTCTTCAAACTGTTCCACAAAATAGAAACAGAAGGAACACTACCCAACTCGTTCTATGAAGCCACAATTACACTAATACCAAAAGCACACAAAGATCCGACAAAGAAAGAGAATCTCAGGCCAATCTCTCTTATGAATATCGATGCAAAAATACTCAATAAAATTCTTGCCAACCGAATCCAAGAACACATCAAAACGATCATTCACCACGATCAAGTAGGCTTCATCCCAGGGATGCAGGGATGGTTCAATATAAGGAAATCCATCAATGTAATCCACTACATAAACAATCTCAAAGAAAAAAACCACATGGTCATCTCATTAGATGCTGAGAAAGCATTTGACAAAATTCAGCATCCTTTCATGCTAAAGGTCTTGGAAAGATCAGGAATTCAAGGCCCATATCTAAACATAGTAAAAGCAATTTACAGCAAACCAGTAGCCAGCATCAATCTAAACGGAGAGAAACTTGAAGCAATCCCACTAAAATCAGGGACTAGACAAGGCTGCCCTCTCTCTCCATATCTTTTCAATATAGTACTTGAAGTTCTAGCTAGAGCAATTAGACAAGAAAAAGAGGTCAAAGGGATACAAATTGGAAAGGAAGAAGTCAAACTATCACTATTTGCAGACGATATGATAGTATACATAAGCGACCCAAAGAACTCCACCAGAGAACTCCTACAGCTGATAAACGACTTCAGCAAAGTGGCCGGATATAAAATCAACTCAAGCAAGTCAGAAGCCTTCCTATACTCAAAGGATAAGCAGGCTGAGAAAGAAGTAAGAGAAATAATACCCTTTACGATAGCCACAAACCATATTAAGTATCTTGGCGTGACGCTAACCAAACAAGTGAAAGATCTGTATGACAAGAACTTCAAGTCTCTGAAGAAAGAAATTGAAGAAGACCTCGGAAGATGGAAAAATCTGCCATGCTCATGGATTGGCAGGATTAATATAGTAAAAATGAGCATCTTACCAAAAGTAATACACAGATTCAATGCAATCCCCATCAAAATCCCAACTCAATTCTTCATAGAGTTAGAAAGAGCAATTCAAAAATTCATCTGGAATAACAGAAAACCCAGAATAGCTAAAACTATTCTCAAGAGTAAAAGAACCTCTGGGGGAATCAGTATCCCGGACCTCAAGCTGTACTACAGAGCAATAGTGTTAAAAACTGCATGGTATTGGTACAGTAACAGACATGTAGATCAATGGAACAGAATTGAAGACCCAGAAATGAATCCACACTCCTATGGTCACTTGATCTTTGACAAAGGAGCTAAAACCATCCAGTGGAAAAAAGATAGCCTTTTCAACAAATGGTGCTGGCTCAGCTGGAGGTCAACATGCAGAAGAATGCAAATTGACCCATCCTTATCTCCTTGCACTAAGCTCAATTCTAAGTGGATCAAAGATCTCCACATAAAACCAGACACACTGAAACTAATAGAAGGGAAACTAGGGAAGAACCTTGAACATATGGGCACAGGGGAGAATTTCCTGAACAGAACTCCAATAGCTTATACTCTAAGATCAAGAATAGACAAATGGGACCTCATTAAATTACAAAGTTTTTGCAAGGCAAAAGACACTGTCAAAAAGACAAAGCGGCAACCAACTAACTGGGAAATGATCTTTACCAACCTTACATCCGACAGAGGGCTAATATCCAAGATATACAAAGAACTCAAGAAGTTAAACTCCAGAGAGGCAAGTAACCCTATTAAAAAATGGGGTACAGAGCTAAACAAAGAGTTCTCACCTGAAGAATATCTAATGGCTGAGAAGCACCTAAAGAGATGTTCATCATCCTTAGTCATTAGGGAAATGCAAATCAAAACAACCCTGAGATTCCATCTCACACCAGTCAGGATGGCTAAGATCAAAAACACAGGAGACAGCAGTTGTTGGCGAGGATGTGGAGAAAGAGGAACACTCCTCCACTGCTGGTGGAATTGCAGGCTGGTACAACCACTCTGGAAAGCAGTCTGGCGGCTCCTCAGAAAACTGGGCATGACACTTCCGGAGGATCCGGCTATACCACTCCTGGGCATATACCCAGAGACTTTACCTGCATGCAATAAGGACACATGCTCCACTATATTCATAGCAGCCTTATTTATAATAGCCAGAAGCTGGAAAGAACCCAGATGTCCCTCAACGGAGGAATGGATTCAGAAGATGTGGTATATTTACACAATGGAATACTACTCTGCAATTAAAAACAATGAATTCACGAAATTCCTAGGCAAATGGTCAGAACTTGAAAATATCATCCTTAGTGAGGTAACCCAATCACAAAAGATCACACATGGTATGAAGTCACTGATAAGGGGATATTGACCCAGAATCTCAGAATACCCTAGACACAATCAGCATATCAATAGATTTCTAAAAAGATGGAAGGAGAGACCCCTGGTCCTGGAAAGACTGGATGTAGGGGAACGCCAGGACAGAGTAATGAGAGGGGGTTGAACGGAGAAAAGAGGGAGGGAAGGGGGCTTATGGGACTTTCGGGGAGGGAGGAAACGGGAAAGGGGAAGTGATTTGGAATGTAAATTAAAAAAATAAAATAAAATAAAATTTAAAAAAAAAAAAGCAAAAAAAAAAAAAAAAAAAAAAAAAAAAAAGTTTCTATACATGAGTGATTGCATTGACATACTGTCATTGGTTGGAGATTCTCTGCATCTCTGAATACAGCCTATTGATCATGGTGGATGATATTTATGTATTTCTATGTCAAAATAAAATACTCAGTTTGCATGTATTTTATTGAGTACTTTTGTATAAATGCTCACCTGAGGAACGGTTTTGTAATTTTCTTTCAATTTGCTTTTGAGTCCTGACCATTTGCCTAAGAATTTCATGAATTCATTGTTTTTAATTGTAGAGTAGTATTCCATTGTGTAAATATATGACATCTTCTGTATCCATTCCTCCATTGAGGGACATCTGGGTTCTTTCCAGCTTCTGGCTATTATAAATAAGGCTGCTATGAACATAGTGAAGCATGTGTCCTTAATTGCATGCCGGGGAGGCCTCTGGGTATATGCCCAGGAGTGGTATAACAGGATCCTCCGGGAGAGATTTCATGTCACAGACAAAGGTCTTTTTAGTTGTAATAAAGGTTCCTTGTAGTGGAGTCAAGCAGTTAGCATTTCAGTATATGAGATCAGAGTGGTCTCTGGCTCCTGACCCGCAAAAAGCAGGGACAGGTCTCATGGCCCCTTTCTACTCTCTCGGTCTTTATGCATACTGATCCTGACCTTGATTCACTCATTGTCATTATAGTCTAGGAAGTGATGGAGAATACATGGTATTTAACTTCTGCGCATAGGATACTCTGCTTACTACATTCTGTAGTTCCACCTGGGTTTCTGAAATTTTCACATTATATTTCTTTTAAAATCAAAAAATAAACTTGAAGGGAAATGGGTGGGGATTCAATAGATATAAAAAGCCCTGAGTACAAATAGTCCAGTACAGGTAAGTGGAATATGGATCTGGGTTGGTGGAGACTAGTGTGAGACCAAGGAAAATATATTTGGTTGGAATATGAAAATCCCACAAATCCCACAAGAAGCTTGTTACTTCTTGTTAATTAAATATTAATAATCAGTATTGGGGCCACTCATACTGTGACACAGCATGGAGTTTTATGAAATGTGAAAGGAGGTTCTTGGGAGGAGGATGGAACTGCCTTGCAGGTTCCTCTTCTGCCTCCTGAGTCACTTGAGAAAAGGACATGTCTATACCAAGTGTAGACTATGCTATGATAAACAGGCTTCTTACAGTCCTTATTTGTGACAATTTGTTTTGAATCTACAGAAACCCATTACATTGCTTTTGGCAAGATGGTCATTTTTACAATATTAATCCTGCCAATCCATGAGCATGGCAGATTTTTCCATCTTCTGAGGTCTTCTTCAATTTCTTTACAGATTCAATGCAATCCCCATCAAAATCCCAACTCAATTCTTCATAGAGTTAGAAAGAGCAATTCAAAAATTCATCTGGAATAACAGAAAACCCAGGATAGCTAAAACTATTCTCAAGAGTAAAAGAACTTCTAGGGGAATCAATATCCCGGACTCAAGCTGTACTACAGAGCAATAGTGTTAAAAACTGCATGGTATTGGTACAGTGACAAGCATGTAGATCAATGGAACAGAATTGAAGACCCAGAAATGAATCTACATTCCTATGGTCACTTGATCTTTGACAAAGGAGCTAAAACCATCCAGTGGAAAAACGCCTCTTCAACAAATGGTGGTGGTTCAACTGGAGGTCAACATGCAGAAGAATGCAAATTGACCCATCCTTATCTCCTTGCACTAAGCTCAATTCCAAGTGGATCAAGGACCTCCACATAAAACCAGACACACTGAAACTAATAGAAGGGAAACTAGGGAAGAACCTTGAACATATGGGCACAGGGGAGAATTTCCTGAATAGAACTCCAATAGCTTATGCTCTAAGATCAAGAATTGACAAATGGGACCTCATAAAATTACAAAGTTTTTGCAAGGCAAAAGACACTGTCAAAAAGACAAAGCAGCAACCAACTAACTGGGAAATGATCTTTACCAACCCTACATCCGACAGAGGGCTAATATCCAATATATACAAAGAACTCAGGAAGTTAAACTCCAGAGAGGCAAGTAACCTTATTAAAAAATGGGGTACAGAGCTTAACAAAGAGTTCTCACCTGAAGAATATCTAATGGCTGAGAAGCACCTAAAGAGATGTTCATCATCCTTAGTCATTAGGGAAATGCAAATCAAAACAACCCTGAGATTCCATCTCACACCAGTCAGAATGGCTAAGATCAAAAACACAGGAGACAGCAGTTGTTGGCGAGGATGTGGAGAAAGAGGAACACTCCTCCACTGCTGGTGGGATTGCAAGCTGGTCCAACCACTCTGGAAAGCAGTCTGGCGGTTCCTCAGAAAACTGGGCATGACACTCCCGGAGGATCTGGCTGTACCACTCCTGGGCATATACCCAGAGGCTTTACCTTCATGCAATAAGGACACATGCTCCATTATGTTCATAGCAGCATTATTTGTAATAGCCAAAAGCTGAAAAGAACTCAGATGTCCCTCAACGGAGGAATGGATTCAGAAGATGTGGTATATTTACACAATGGAATACTACTCTGCAATTAAAAACAATGAATTCACGAAATTCCTAGGCAAATGGTCAGAACTTGAAAATATCATCCTTAGTGAGGTAACCCAATCACAAAAGAACACACATAGTATGGAGTCACTGATAAGGGGATATTAACCCAGAATCTCAGAATACCCTAGACACAATTCGCATATCAATAGATTTCCAAGAAGATGGAAGGAGAGACCCCTGGTCCTGGAAAGACTGGATGTAGGGAATGCCAGGACAGAGAAGCGAGAGGCTGTTGAATGGGGAAAAGAGGGAGGGAAGGGGGCTTATGGGACTTTTGGGGAGGGAGGAAACGGGAAAGGGGAAATGATTTTGAATGTAAATAAAAAAAAACTTAGAAAATAAAATAAAATTAAAAAAAAAGAAACCCATTACATGTTTTTAAGTAAAAGTCCTCAAAGACACTCAGAGAATATGTTTTTCCTTTTGTTCTGAGCATACAGGTTCTCAGTGAAAGCTTAGAGGACATTGAATGGAAAGAAAATATTGTCAACTAATCCTTAAGCTGGCTCTTAGTAGACATTCTCACTGAAATCAATCTCAAATTGTTGTAGTTGTCATACATATTGAGAAATGTCTCTGTCACTAAAGAGCTTAGAATTGTTCTGGGTTTTAATTACAATCAATTTCAAACCTTGTTCCTTAGCTTGTTCTTTAAGGAATAATTTAAACCTAGCATCTGAGAGGTCCACATGTATTACTCGTTCCTATATAGTGTGAGTTGTTACAATACAAGATGCTTAAAATTTAGGCCAAATGAGGCAAAATTTCACTGTGGTGGAAATGCTGTGGTTTTATTATTTACCACCTGTATGACTAAAGAAAACTACGGGCGGTGGTGGCGCACGCCTTTAATCCCAGCACTTGGGAGGCAGAGGCAGGAGGATTTCTGAGTTCGAGGCCAGCCTGGTCTACAAAGTGAGTTCCAGGACAGCCAGGGCTACACAGAGAAACCCTGTCTCGAAAAACCAAAAAAAAAAACAAAAACAAAACAAAACAAAAAAAAAACCAAGAAAGCTTGTTTTTTTTTTTTTCCTTTGGATAATGAGAGTCATATGCGTTTCCATTTCCTGGAATCAGAAGATTAGTTGTGTTATAATGATGTTCATTTGAGTGCTTTTCGTAAGCTCATTTCCTGTGAGTTATTTGATATTGCCTAGATGTCTAGTCATCTAGCACTCAGTGTTATACTTGCAATGCTAACCTCCAGTTTAGTGATTTTTTTCTTAATTTCTACATTAAAAGTAAACACAGCTGAAAAGTGTTTTAAGGAAACAAATGCATTAGGTAGTTGGTGTGCTTTGGATAGATGAATGGTTAAGAATTGCTTCAGTGGCAGGGAAGCCTGTGAAATGAAGTGGGAAGACTGTAGAAAACAGAGGGCCAGGTCAACCAGAAGGACAGTATGTGCTCTTGTTCCTATGCTACTGATCCTAAGTCAGGCTGGTCTGGAGATGATGTTTTGGAGACATTACCCATTCATTCACTCAACTATTGAGTTTTTTCCCCCAATTTGTCATCTGATACATTTTCTTCAGCAATTCCAAAGACTAACCCTCAAAACTTGTCCTTCAAGGTCAATTTCTTGATCATGTGTAGAAGATACCATGGACAGTTCATGGCCAGACATTTGTGTCCTTAGGCGCTGTTTTGTAATCCTCTTAAGTTTCTTTGGTTTTTCCTGTCCAGATTTGTAGATGCTAGTAATGTTCCATGTTGACACCATCTTTCCTTCTCTGCTTTCTATCTCATCCTGAACCCCTAGTATTGATCTTCAGATGCCTGCCTTCTTTCTTCATGAAGAAGTTGCACCAGATAGGAATGAACTCCCCTGTCTAGGCCATGCAGCTGGTAAAGTCACTTATGTGTTAAGACAGTGAATTCTCCATTGTTTCTTGGGGACTTGGCTGGTTTTTTCTTTTACTCTGTAAATGTATATCATGATCCCTCACAGTTTTGTCTCTTTCCTCCTACATGCCCTGTCACTTTTATTCATATTATTGATAAACTATATTATTTCACAATACCTCTATGTTGCTAATGCTCTCTGCATCTTATTGGTTCATTGACTCATGGCAGACATTAGATGCAAGGTATTCCATTTGAAATATTGATCCCTGAATGCAATGTCATTTAGAATTTTACTGTAAATTATCTATGGATAGATTATCAGAAAGACAGTTCACATTATCTTTCTCTTTGATGCAACAAAGAATTCGCTGAATATTTTTGTGTATTCTTTTGAACATCTTGGAATTGATCTGGATATTATACAGTAGTAAACTTTCTGTGTATATCTGTTATTTTCCTAATGATTTATTACAATCTCTGTGATTATTAAATGAAAACAGATTTTCAAATTGGACATTAAACACTTGATTGGCATTTCATCAGTAATTTGCAGCTTATATACATTAGGAAATGCAGATATATAACATTAAAAATTCTGACATAAATATTAATAAGAGAACTTGTAGCTTTGTGGTAGGTAAAATTGATACTCACCTGGAAGCCTCCTATAAGAATTCAGAGGCCAAAGACCAAGTACAGTGGCTTCATCTTTTCCTAGCCCCTAAAAGTTAGCACAATGGATGGTTAGCATTCTTTTTTAAGACTGAAATGGCATTATTTGGAACATGTCCCTATACATGGTATGTATTTAGTGGAGTGTAAATTAAAATAACTTTCTTAAGTTTATCTTTGACTCAGTATTAATAACATAATATTGGGTTTTTTTATATATAGAATTCAGGCTTTTTTCGTTCAGATTTTTTTTTATACAACTTTCAACATTTATACTTTTAGACAAAAGAGCAAAAAATACACCGAGTGCTAAAAACATTAGAACAAAAGTAATGCAATTTTAATTTCAACATTTTAAAGTGCAGAAATTAGGAAGTAGGAATGCTGAAGAACTTTAAGTAAGTCACTTATCTTCCCTATAATAATAATATAAGCTACTTAGAGACTTACAAACTTAGAGTAAATCAAAGAAAATGAATACTGTACACTTTCCCTGCCTGCAGGCAAAGAATGGGAAATACTGTTCTGAATAAAATCAAATGCTCTCAAAGCTTCAGCATCCCACTCCCAGCCACACCCCATCCCATTTTTACATCGTGTGCTTCTGTAGTCAATGAACACATGTGCATACACTGACTGCCTACACACAGATGAGACACTACTCTGCACACTCCAATCAAGAAAAGTAACAGTCGTTGGGGACCATGGACAAAAAAACCAGTAAGGAAAGTCAGGCTAGCAAAACAGTACTACAAAACTAGTAAGTACCATAGCCAACAACTGTCCTGTTTTCAAATTTCACAGAGTTAAACCCCTAAAATCAACACTACCCCTCCCCGTTACCACCCTCCAATGCCCCAAAAGAAAACTTGCTGAACACTGGCAAAGTTCGATGTTTCAACATAATATTGTTAACTCGTAACATTTGACTCTCAAATGATGGGGCAAATTTTCATGTTTGACTTGTGAACAAATAGAGGAAAAATGGTGCATATTCTTGAAGAGTCTGAGCAACAGAAGATTCTTAACAGTAACTATTTTGAAATGGACATTTTTCATTTGTGTGTTTTGTTTTACTTTAAAATTGCAGTTCTATAGCATCAAGTTTCTGTAAACTCATATATGAGATGCTACCACTTTAACTTGATCATATTTAATTTCTTATGACAAGTAATAGATATGGAAGAAGTCTTCCTATTAAATACAGTAAAACATCAAAACATGACTGAATACATAGACTAGTTTTAACAGTATCCTGAATCATTTTGTGTACAACAAATATTCTCAAATCTGCTTTCTTTTATGTAATTGTGTTCCATCAATAACTAGGAAAGAACCAAACAGAATCATTTAGATCTATTTTCTTCTCATGTGTCTCAAGGGTTTTGGTAAATTTCTGGAGCTAGACAGCCTGAATTCTTTTATACGTCTGCACACAGTGGCCTGTGAGTTCCTCTAGACAACACTTTCAGAAGACATCTGAGTGTAGCCTTTCATTAAGAATGTTAAAGAACCATAAGGTACAGGAAGGAGGAAAGGAAATTGCAGACTTTGGTGGACTCACTATCTTAAGAGATCAACATGAATACTTTTCTGTTGCTTACATAAGTTTTCAAAATGTAATACAGTTTATGACTCATGGTCTCATGCAGGTACTTATTCTCACAGGAATGAAACAAAAATATTTTATAAGCAGCCCATTAAGCTGCTACCTCTGATGGATAGGTAACATTTATCATGAAATTAAAGGACTTCGTATTCCTAGATACCCACCTTGGAGAAAGTTCTTCACCGGTGAATGTGCTCTTCAGAAGCACTCTGGTCATTTATTTCTTAGTGTATGGAAGTGTAGTATAGTGTAGTGTAGTATAGTGCAGTGTAGTGTATGGAAGACCAGAATTCTTAGCTTTTATATATGTTGTAATGTAATTTCATTGACAATAATCACAAGAAGGAAGATAAAGCAACTTTGGCAAATGCTTTAGAGACAGGAAGCTTCCTTGTCAGTTTGGCAGTGTGTTCCCGCATTTTTTTTCTTTCTGAATACACTCAGTCACTAAGTGGTTGAGGCTTCCTTAGGAATCTGAACAGTGAGTCAAAATGTGACTCTGTTTCAGATAAATACAGGGGACCTGAGGTGTACATTCTTTATTTTAAGAAAAAAAAGATATGAATTGTTTGTTTTGCTTATTGTTATTAGACATCTTTTCTTATGTGTTAATCTCATGTTATTTGCTATGTCATCTTAAAAAAAGTTACATAGGAAGTACAAACATTTAAACAATTGAATTTTCTTGTGATTGTAAGAGAGTATGTAGTAAGAAAAATAAGAAAGAACATTAAAATCTCCACTGAATACATGTTGCTCTATTGCTAATAACACACCCATATTCTCTCTTTCTCTCTGTCCCCCCCCTCCGCCCCACTTCTTTTCTTCTCTCAGGGTACCATGCTAATAAAATCCATAGTTTCTGAAATAAATGACTCATCTGCTTAGGTATTCTTGATACTGGTTTTTAAGTTTTAATCTGAAATAATGGAACAGTATCATAATTTTGAACTTAGAGGTTTCTACACCTCTGGTCTCATGCATTATTCTCACAATTCTCAAAGTTGACTTGGCAGATCTGTTTGTGTTTAGTGCTGGGAGTAGACCCACAGCATTGTATTTCTAGAGGGCTTGATGTTTTTGTGTACTTGTGATCACTTTTTCCTTTTTAACTTTGGGGCAGTGTGTCATTATGTTGCTCAGGCTGAAATGCTATAGTGTAGGTCAGTGGTTCTCAATTTTCCTAATGATGTGACCCTTTCATGTACTTCCTGATGTTTTATTGACCACAATCATAAGCTATTTCTTCATGCTTCATAAGTCTTATCTTTTCTTAAACTAATAAAATTTATTTTAAAATGTATCACTCTGTATTGACATTTATTAAGTCATCAAAATAATTTATAATAGTTAAATGCCTCTAAGTATACAGGATAAATCCTGAAGCTAAAATAAGCACTCAACTAGTTTTTAAAATATATTCGGAACATTAAACATGATAGAAATAGAAAAAAATCTTTTATGAAGTCCTCTATGAAAGGAAATTGTGACAGGTTCCTGATTAGGAAGAAACTGTTCCATCTCCCAGGGAGAATAACCAGAGTAACTGTGGATTCATAGCATTAATTGTGTGGTGTTCCTTCTGCTTCTATTTTGTGGAGTAGTTTGAAGAATACTTGCATCAGGTCTTCTTTGAAGTTCTGTTAGAATTCTGCACTAAAACTGGTCCTGGACTTTTCTTGGTTGGGAGAATTCAATGACTGCTTCTATTTCTTTAAGGGTTATGGGACTGTTTAGATGCTTTATCTGATCCTGACTTAATTTAGGTATTTGGTATCTGTCTAAAAAATTGTCCATTTCATCCAGATTTTCCAGTTGAATATCGGCTTTGTAGTAGGATCTGATGATTTTTTTGAATTTTCTGTTTCTGTTGTTATGTCTCCCTTTACATTTCTGATTTGGTTAATTTGGATATTGTCTCTGTGACCTCCGGTTAGTCTGACTAAGGGGTCATCTATGTTGTTGATTTTCTCAAAGAACCAGCTCTTGGTTTTGTTGATTCTTTGTATAGTTCTTTTTGTTTCTACTTGGTTGATTTCAGCCCTGAGTTTGATTATTCCTGCTGTCTAGTCCTCCTGGGTGTATTTGCTACTTTTTGTTCTAGAGCTTTCAGGTGTGCTGTCAAGGTGTAAGTGTATGCTCTCTATTGTTTCTTTTTGGAGGCAGTCAGTTGAGTTTTCCTCTTAGCACTGCTTTTGTTGTGTCCCATATGTTTGGGTATGTTGCGGTTTCATTTTCATCAAATTCTAAAAAATATTTAACTTTTTATTTCTTCCTTGACCAAATTATCATTGTGTAGGGTGTTGTTCAGCTTCCATGTGTATGTGGGCTTTCTGTTGTTTTTGTTGCTATTGAAGACCAGCCTTAGTCCATGGTGATCTCATAGGATGCATGGGATTATTTCAATATCTTGTCTGTTGATGTCTGTTTTTACCAATTAGATGGCCAATTTTAGAGAAAGTACCATGAGGTGCTGAGAAGAAGGTATATTTTTTTGTTTTAGGATGAAATATTTTATAGATATCTGTTAAATACATTTGGTCCATAACTTCTGTTAGTTTCAATGTGTCTCTGTATATTTTGTGTTTCTATGATCTGTCCGTTGATGAGAGTGGGGTGTTGAATTCTCCAATTTTTATTGTGTGTGGTGCAATGTGTGCTTAGAACTTTAGTAAAGTTTCTTTTATGAATGTGGGTGCCCTTGCATTTGGAGCGTAGATGTTCAGAATTGAATGACCTTCTTGGCAGATTTTTTTTTTTGATGAGTTTGAAGTGTCCTTCCTTATCCTTTTTGACAACTTTTGGTTGAAAGGTGATTTTATTCTATATTAGAATGAGTACTGCAGCATGTTTCTTGGGACCATTTGCTTAGATAATTGTTTTCCAGCCCTTTGCTCTGAGGTAGTGTTTGCCTTTTACACTGAGGTGTGTTTCCTGTATGCTGCATAATTCTGGGTCCTGTTTATGTATGCAGTGTGTTAGTCTATGTGTTTTTATTGGGGAATTGAGTCCATTGATGTTAAGAGATATTAAGGAATAGTGATTGTTGCTTCCTGTTATCCTTGATCTTATTTTTATGTTTGTGCGGCTGTCTTCTTTTGGTTTTGTTGAAAGAAGATCCCTTTCTTGGTTCATCTAGGGTGTAGTTTCCATCTTTGTGTTGGCTTTTGCCATCTATTATTCTTTGTAGTGCTGGATTTGTGGAAAGATTTGTTTTTGTCATCTTGGTTTCTCCATCTATGGCAATTGAGCATTTTGTTGGGTATAGTAGCTGGGCTGGAATTTGTGTTCTCTTAGAATCTGTTTTACATCTGCCAAGGATCTTCGAGCTTTCATAGTCTCAGGTGAGAAGTCTGGTGTAATATGAACTAATGAAGAATTATTTTAAGTTTGAATTTGCAGGTTACTACACATCTGATCTCTTTCATTGTTCTCACATTTTACAAAGTTGACTTTGCAGAGCCATTTCTGTTTTGTGCTGGGAGTGAACACAGAGCATTGTATTTTCAGCGGACTTAATGTTTTGTGAGTTTATCATCACTTTTTCTTTTTAAATTGGCGGCAGTGTGTTATTAATTGCACAGGCTAAAACTCTATAGTCTAGATCAGTGCTTCTAAATTTTCCTAATGCTGTGACCCTTTCATATACTTCCTCATGTTTTGCTGACCACAATCAGAAGTTTCTTTTCTCATACTTCATATCTGTTATTAATCATAATGTAAATATACAATATACAGAATATTTGATATGTGACCCCAAATAATCATGACCTTCACATTAAGAACCACTGGTCTAGGTGGTCTTGGAACTAAGAATTTCTTCTGAGTGACTGTGGGTGCAGCTTTGTGCCATCCAACCAAGCTGAGCAAATGATTTTAAAGATTGAAAACACACAGAAACACACACACTAAAACACACAAACAATGAGGTTTTTGGTTTAAGATTTTCACTTAAATGATGGGAAAATATACAGGCAAAAGACATAGGTCACAAAACCAAAACCAAACCAAACCAAAGCAAACAAACTCAAACACAACTAAATGAGACAATAAGTTTTAAAAGTACCTTTTAGTTAGTTTTGTATTGTCAAACTACTTCTGGGGATGGGGCCTGCCATGAGGTATTGCTCATACACACACTGAGACACCTTTGGAGAAAATACATACATGATTTGTATGTATTAATTGCAAATAGCTTTCTGTCAGTGATTGAGACCCATGTGCATTCTTTCACTCAGTGCAAGGACTCCATTGGTCTAAAACCTGTTTAGGCATTTTACATGTTGCCTTGAGTTCCTATGTGTGTCAGCCCCGGTGTGTAAGGAAGGCCCTGTGTTCTTGGAGTCACCAATCTCCTCTGGATCTTGCAATCTTTCTGCATGGGTATGATGGGAAGGCTTTGATGAAGACATCCCACTTAGGACTAAGTGCTCCAAAGCCTTACATTCTTTGCACAGTGTCCTGTTATGGGTCTATGTGTAGTTTACATCTACTATAAGAGGAAGCCTTTTCAATGAGGACTGAGTGAGGCACTTATATATTGGTATATCAGTATGTCCTTATGACTTTGTTTATAGATATGTTCTTTTGTTAGAATAATAGTATTAGATTTTTCCTTAGGACCATGACCCATGTAATCACAGATCCTTGACCACTTTATCAGTTTCAAGTATGGGTTTCATCTATTGCAGTGTGTTTTAAATCCACTCAAAATGGGTCGGTTACTCCCATAACCCCATGTCACAATGACACCAATATTTCTTGCAAGTAAATCTCTTTTATAGGTTAACAAACAAAAAAGAGAGAAGTACATCTCAACAAAGAGAAATGACCACTAATTCATGGACTTAATACTCTCTAGAATACTCCCATAGAACTGTTATATCTTATCACAGGAAATCCAAAGAACAGTAGAATCATGCTATTGCTTTGATAGAAACTTATGAAGTAGGTAATAATATTTTCCTAATATAGCTAGATTAGCACATTTACAAAGAACATTACAGAAACATTTGATAGTTGTTGTCCTTTGCCCTGTGGTCAGATACTTATTTCTGTCGACATGTAGAAGCAAAACAAGAAATTTCAATAGGAAAATTATATAATTAATTTTTGCATTATTCATTTATATTAATAGGATTCTAGATTAATGCTTTCCTAAATCTTTATCATGCTTTGGAAGTTATAGAATGCTTAACAAATTATGTGGAAGTATAAAAGATCCCATTGCCTGGATTTTAAGGTTCTGGTCTTGTAAGATATGGTTAGCATTAGAGATGTCATATCAGAGACAACCTATATGTCTGAGTTCTTCAGAGTTTTTGCAAAATCCCCACTCTAAAAAGTTTAAATGATTTTGCAATTTCCAAGCACCCAAAGTTATCAAGACAATGAATTCATGTAAAAATATTTATTATCAACAAAGGGTTATCATAGTAATTATTTATTACTACCATCTTTCCTTCCTACTAAAAGTTATAAGTAAAATCTCCCTCTATGTTCAGACTGGTAGTAGATTACTTCATATCGAGCAGGAAAGTGGTCTTTCAGTATTATCTGAATGTCTTAAGCTCATGAATATAAACAAGCATAAAATTTCACTTTAAACCTGCTATATAATTCCAACAATTTCCCTTTTCTCAATGTCTCTTTTTGGCAGTATTCCTGGATTTATCTGAATTTTTAAATTTTTTTTTTTTTTTTAGAATTTCAGGATTAGCACTAGAGCTACAGCACAAAACCCTTTCTCTTTCCCCTTTCTAATGCCTGTTTCCCTGTTTCTCCATTCTTGATTTCTTCCATATTTATTATTGTTAAAAGTATACACATGTGTTTATGTACATCCAAACATGTATGTATATATATATATATATATATATATATATATATATATATATATATATGCAAACACACATATTACGAACATTGGAAATGTGGGACACTATGAAAAGACATAACACCATGCACAGTCATAGTAGTTAATTTGTCATTATGTATATACACAGTCCCATTAAAGACCCATCAATTGCTAGAATACCTTTAAATAAAACGATCCACAGAACAAACAATACAAAGATTTATTTAAGCAATTCTTGAAAATATGGAATTAGATGAAGAAATAGTGTTTGCCATAGTCATATATAGAATTTATATAGTCTGTAAGGAAATTAACATTTTCCCCACGATTTTAAAAACATAAACCTTTTTTATTTTATGATATTTTTGAGGGCAAGTGAAAATTTTTACTTCTTCATTGTAGCTATTATCATCACAATTTTCTATACAACCCACCCTCCACACATATAGAGTCTGTTTTCATGGGTTCTAAGGTTGGAAGTATTACAAGAATTCTGGGGATCTTAAATATTTACACAAAGTCTTTCTTCTTGTCAGTGTCCTCTGCATAACAGCACAGCTATTCTCACAGTAATTATTCTAAGCCAGGTTTTTAAAATGTTTTGACCAAGAACTTCCTCCCTGGGGACTAGCTTTCATAATTCCACAGAGTAGCATGCAAGACTCCAAGGGAGAGCACAATAATACTCTTACCCTGCTATGATGCCTGTGAACCACAACATTGATTACCATGGCATTCAAACTCTACGGGTGCAACAGTGCTGCATGGACCTTGGTAACCAAGAGCTTAGTTGGACTTAAGGCCCATTCAACAAGAGGGCAACCATACCTGAGGCTGTATCTATGTCATTACCCAAGGCTACAGTAGTCAGGATTTTGAAGGAGAATCTATAACCACTATTATTGCAAGCCACAGTAATCCAGAACTACATGCTTAATAGTTATTTGTCTTCACACATGTCAGTGAAGTTCTCATCCCTCATCAAAATAGTTCTCTTTTTGCCTGATGAGGCACATTACAGCAAACCAAAATAGACCACAATGCAGAAAACAAGAACCCTGTGTTTTGCCTAGTCACATCTGAAACCTAAGCAGCATAGCTCCTGTACCTAAGACTCAGGGATCATTGCAGAAGATGGAGATGATGAACGTAAGTGCCAGAGAAACAGGATGCTTTCTGTGATTGGGTTTCTTAGTAACATGAGACAAGGTATACTCATGACTTCTCATCAATGTGGCCTTCTAAGCAGGACCTGGAAAAGGATGACGTCAGTAGTCATATTTACAAGGAAGAGGGAAAGCTCATGAAGCCTCAACCCTAGACAAAGAAGTACAGACAACTAAGGAGTGCTGAGAGTGGGCAGATTGCTTTACTCAGCAGAGAGCCTCCCAATTTGTTAACCAATCCAAAAGAGTCATCACTCAGTTCATATACACACATGATATATTACACAGACATAGGCTGTTATATTTATATATATTGGAATACATGTTATAACAGCTAATCAGAAAAGAGGCCATAAATTTTACACAGAGATGGAAGAAGGCCACTTGGGAAGCTTTGGTAAGAGTCATGGAATGGGTGAAAATGATGTGATTATAAGTGTAAATAATAAAAGTTATCATTAAGTGTGATCGACTACAAATTTCAAATGTTTTTTCAAAGATATGTATATGCTATAGTCACTTAGCATGGCACTTTAAGGGGCTTGAGTATCTATTACATTAGGTATTTCTGGCAGGTCCTATAACGAGCTATGCATGGAACCTAAAACAACAAATGGTTCTTATAGTTAAAATTCATATACATTATAATTGCTATATAAAAATAAATACTATGTTTATATAATCCTTAATTATGTGTACACATACAATTATTTACATAGCAAGTTAATAAAGAAAAAGTGGCCATGAATTTTCAAGACTCTAATTTGTTAAATAGAAAGGGTAAGAACAGCTCCTAATTTAAATAATGTGCCTAAACACTGTCTCTTTATTTCTCATTGATTGTACCACGGAGTCTTTTTGTCACACAAGAACATACGCACACATATATCTCACATACACAGTGTGTATATATCTGCAAATCTAGTTAGAAAATATGCTGTAATATTTGTTTTAAATCTGTGGTTTGCCCTGTCTCTCGTACTTTGTTATACTGTCCATCTGAGGTTGCTGTGAATCCTAGCCATCTGCAGTACTTTTACCCACAAGAGTGATGAAATCTCTACCCCTTGCATGCAAGCTGTTTCCTGTATCATTGTGGGAGGTAGTTTATGTTCTTGTAGCAGTTGGATTACTGTCTGTAAAAGTTGGAGTGATGTTATCTGAAGCATATGGGGTATTGCTTTCTGCCTCAGTTGAAGCACTGTTATCTTTGGTAGTTGAGATGGTTGTGGAAATATCAGGCTGGATTCTCTTAGGAGGAGTGATGGCATTGTCATCTGTACATTTGCTGACAGAAGCAGCAGAAGTGATTGTGATGGCAACTGTAGTTGGAGGAGCACAGTGGCTTCCACATTGTGATATGGAGGCTTGCAGTGCTGGTCTCTTGGGTGGTTAGGAGGAGAGGAAGCAGAACGGAAAATGAGGGCTGGAGAGTATCTAAGACAAGAACCTAAGAGTGAAGGACAAGGGTCCTTGTTTCCAAGAGAACAGGAAGCAGGCAGTGGCTTAGGCCGTGTAGGTAGAGTGTTTAGAGTTCCCAGACTCTTTTGACTTCATTTGCTTTCCCGTATCTGTTAGATTTTTATAGGGGTGGATTTAGATAGTCCAATTTTCTCTTCAGAATCACAAGTATTCTTCAGAGAAGGAATACAAAAACAAGAAATCAAAAGTCAATTGTATTCCAATATGTAGCCCATATCATTTTGATTTTGTTGGAATGTGCTTCTTCTTTAGAATTGAAAGTTCATATGTTTGGTAGAAGCACAATAATCCCTCAGCCACTTTGGGAGCCTGTTCCTAGAGCTTCTGTGTGGGGCATGACTTGTACATATTTTAGTACTCCATTTAAAATGATGTATATTTTTTTTATACTTCTGTAGGTTTTAGGTACATTAAACAAACTTTTCATTTGCTATAATTCCCAAGATAATATGAATGTTGTGTAAAATTGCTATGGATTACTGATAGAATCGTGGTAGAGTAGAACATGCTCGATACTCAGGCAGTATATTTTTTGTGCCTTTTGCATGCAATGTTGGTTGAATCCATGGATGTATAATCCTCTTTGGGTTAAATATAATGATAACACTTTACTCATTGATTTTCCGGAAATGCAGTGTCTATATACCACCAGGTTTTGTGATTAGTAATTATTTGATGAGTGAAATGAATCTCAAACAGAAGTAGTGCCATACATATTGGGAAATGTCTCTGTTTCACAAGAGGTTAGAATTATTCCTAGTTTAATTCCAATATGTTTCAAAACATGTTCCAGAGATTGTACTTTAAGAAATAATTTTAGCCTAGCATTGAGGAGGTGCATATGTGTTTCTTTTGCCTATACAGTCTGAGTAGTTACTATGTGTTTCAAATATAGGCCAAAGAGAGGCAGATTAGTTGTCTCTGTTGTGTAAATGCTGTGGTTGTATCATGTATCATCTGCATGACTAAAACTGTGGGTTTTTTTTTGTGTCCTTTGAAAAATGACAATCATACATATTCCACATCCTAATTCATAAGATTATTCATGTGATCGGGAGAATCACATCTGAGCACTTTTCCTAAGCTTATTTGTGATTTCTTGTTGCCTAGACATCCAGGCAGTGCTTGCCTTGGTACAGCACTTGGTGGGCACTCAATGTCTCACTTGCTATGCTAACCCCTAGTTTAGTTATTTTTTTCCTAAGGTTCAGCATTAAGAAATGAACACAACTGAAAATTCTTTTAAGGAAACAAATGCATTAGGAAGTTGGTGTGCTTTGGATAGGTGAATGGTCAAGAATTGCTTCAGTGACAGGGAAGCCTGTGAAATGAGGTGGGAAGACTGTAGAACACAGAGGGCCAGGTCAACCAGAAGGACAGTATGTGCTCTTGTTCCTGTGCGGCTGACCCTAAGTCAAGCTGGTCTGGTTATGATGTTTTGGAGACAGTCCCCATTCACTCACTCATCTGTTGAGTTCTTTCCCTAATTTGTCCTCTGACACATTACCTTGAACAATTCTGCCCAGCGGGGAAGTTAAAATCTGTTTTTTCTGTCTTTGGATCAAGATGTAGAACTCTCAGGTCCTTCTCCAGCACTGTTTGTGCCTGGACACTGCCATGCTTCCTGTCATAATGATAATGGACTGTAAACTAGCCCCAAATAAATGTTACCACTCATAAGAGTTGCCCTGACCATCTTCTGTTCCCAGCAGTAAAACCCTAATTAAGACACTTCCCTTAAAACTCTTGCTTTCCAGGATGTTTACACTGTTGACTTTCAGTCTTGAGTCTTTCTTTCATTGTATCACTGTAGGAAATGTCAATCATATTTAACAGATTCACACCTCATGTCCCCTCACATTTCTGTTTGTCTCTTAGCCCTACCTCACAGTGTTTCTCTTTTAATGATATGTTAATGAGGCATAATATTTCTAGACAAATCTATGGGACTAGTTCTCTCTCTCTCTCTCTCTCTCTCTCTCTCTCTCTCTCTCTCTCTCTCTCTCTCTCTCTCTCTCTCAGTAGTTCATCTAACCATGGCAGTCATTAGATACAAGAAGTTCCATTTCACAGGCTGATCATCAGTTGCAAATTCAGGACTTCAATTTTAGTTGCCAAGGAAGAATTTCTCAGTGTGGGGAAGATTCTTCACATTAATTTTATTGTTGTTGCAACTTAGAAATTAGCTGAAAATTCCCATTACCTAAGGAGATTCTAATATTGATCTGAATCCTATGTACTGATAAACTATGTATTGATATACATATACATAAACATATATATATATGTATATATATGTATTAAATTTTCTTGATCCTTTAACCACTTGCACTGATGACCTCACCTCTCAGTTGTGGCTTAAGGTAATGGTTTAAGTATGATGAAAATATTGTTCTTGGAAAAAAAGACATTCAATCACAGGTTCTGTAATTAGAGATAATATTTTTCATTTATATTCAAGAAATATACACCTGGAGTAAGTGGGTGGGTGAGAAAGCACCCTCATAGAAGCAGAGGAAGAGGGAATTGGATAGGGGGATTCTGGAGGGGAAACTGGGAAAGGGGATAACATTTGAAATGCAAACAAATAAAATATCTAATAAAAAATAATTTCTGAATTTTATGTTATGAATATAGTTCTACTGCTGTGATAATATCAGTACATAATATTTGACTAAAAAATTATGGGGCTAGTTTCCACTTTTGATGTTTGAGACGATGTAGGAGAAAATGTCATGTATTTATCCATGGAGAGTCTGAGCAACAGAAGATTCTCAAGTAGTTAGTGATTTAGCAGTAATTATTTTGAAATGGATATTTTCCCTTGCACATCATGACTGAGGCATTCTCACACAGGCAATTCAGTTTGTTGAATGTTTTGAGTTCTGTGACTAATATCTACTTATTATTTAGTACAGATCATGCATGTTCTTTTAGGTCTGAGTTACTGTATTCAGGATGATATTTTCTAGTTCCATCCATTTGTGTGCAAAACTCCGGATGTCCTTGTTCTTAATAGCTGAGTAGTATTCCGTTATGTAAATGAACCACATTTTCTGTATCCATTCTTCTGTCCTGAGACATATATGTTGTTTCTAGCTTCTGGCTATGACATATAAGGCTGCTATGAATATAGTGGCACATGTGCCCCTGTGGCATGGTGGGGCATCTTTTGGGTGTATTCCCAAGAGTGGTATTGCTGGGTCTTCAGGTAGATATATTTCCAATTTTCTGAGGAACCAACAGACTGATTTCCAGAGTGGTTGTACCAGCTTCCAATCCCACCAGCAATGGAAGAGTGTTCCTCTTTCTCCACATCTTCACCAGCATCTGCCGCCCCCTGAGGTTTTGATCTTAGGCATTCTGATTGGTGAAAGGTGGAATCCTAGGGGAGTTTTGATTTGCATTTCTCTGATCACCAAGGACTTAGAAAATTTCTATATGTGCTTCTCAGCCATTTGTAATTCCTCAGTTGTGAAATCTTGGTTTATTTGTATACCCCAATTTTTGATTGTGTTGTTTTGTTTTTTTGGGGATTAGCTTCTTGAGTTCTTTATAAATTTTGGATATTAGCTCTCTATTGGATGTGGAGTTAGGGAAGATTTTTTTACCTCAATTTGTAGGTTGCCAATTTGTCTAATTGACTATGTCCTTTGCCTTACACAAGGTTTCTAGTTTCATGATGTCCCATTTATCAATTCTTGATCTTAGAGCATGAGTCGTTGGAGTTCTCATTAGGAAATTTTGCCTTTTGCCAGTGAGTTCAGGACTCTTTCCCACTTTCTCTTCTATTAGACTCAGTGTGTCCAGTTTTATATTGAGGCCTTGATCCTCTTGCACTTGAGCTTTGTGCAAGGTGACAAACATGGGTCTATTTTCATTTTTTAACATTCAGACAGACAGACCAGCACAATTTATTGAAAGTGCTTTCTTTTATCCACTGTATATTTTTGGTTTCTTTGTCAAAGATCAAGTGTCCATAAGTGTGTAGTTTTATTACTGGGTCTCCAATTCGATTCCATTGATCAACAAGATCTTGGTCTGTCTCTGCACCAATACCATGCAATATTTTTTTTTATTATTTATTTTATTTTATTTTTTTTTAATTTACATTCCAAATCATTTCCCCTTTCCCGTTTCCTCCCTCCCCGAAAGTCCCATAAGCCCCCTTCCCTCCCTCTTTTCTCCATTCAACCCCCTCTCGTTACTCTGTCCTGGCGTTCCCCTACATCCAGTCTTTCCAGGACCAGGGGTCTCTCCTTCCATCTTCTTAGAAATCTATTGATATGCGGATTGTGTCTAGGGTATTCCGAGATTCTGGGTCAATATCCCCTTATCAGTGACTGCATACCTTGTGTGTTCTTTTGTGATTGGGTTACCTCACTAAGGATGATATTTTCAAGATCTGACCATTTGCCTAGGAATTTCGTGAATTCATTGTTTTTAATTGCAGAGTAGTATTCCATTGTGTAGATATACCACATCTTCTGAATCCATTCCTCCGTTGAGGGACATCTGGGTTCTTTCCAGCTTCTGGCTATTATAAATAAGGCTGCTATGAACATAGTGGAGCATGTGTCCTTATTGCATGCAGGTAAAGCCTCTGGGTATATGCCCAGGAGTGGTATAGCCGGATCCTCTGGGAGTGTCATGCCCAGTTTTCTGAGGAACCGCCAGACTGCTTTCCAGAGTGGTTGTACCAGCTTGCAATTCCACCAGCAGTGGAGGAGTGTTCCTCTTTCTCCACATCCTCGCCAACAACTGCTGTCTCCTGTGTTTTTGATCTTAGCCATCCTGACTGGTGTGAGATGAAATCTCAGGGTAGTTTTGATTTGCATTTCCCTAATGACTAAGGATGATGAACATCTCTTTAGGTGCTTCTCAGCCATTAGATATTCTTCAGGTGAGAACTCTTTGTTTAGCTCTGTACCCCATTTTTTAATAGGGTTACTTGCCTCTCTGGAGTTTAACTTCTTGAGTTCTTTGTATATCTTGGATATTAGCCCTCTGTCGGATGTAAGGTTGGTAAAGATCATTTCCCAGTTAGTTGGTTGCCGCTTTGTCTTTTTGACAGTGTCTTTTGCCTTGCAAAAACTTTGTAATTTAATGAGGTCCCATTTGTCTATTCTTGATCTTAGAGCATAAGCTATTGGAGTTCTGTTCAGGAAATTCTCCCCTGTGCCCATATATTCAAGGTTCTTCCCTAGTTTCCCTTCTATTAGTTTCAGTGTGTCTGGTTTTATGTGGAGATCTTTGGTCCACTTAGAATTGAGCTTAGTGCAAGGAGATAAGAATGGGTCAATTTGCATTCTTCTGCATGTTGACCTCCAGCTGAGCCAGCACCATTTGTTGAAAAGGCTATCTTTTTTCCACTGGATGGTTTTAGCTCCTTTGTCAAAGATCAAGTGACCATAGGAGTGTGGATTCATTTCTGGGTCTTCAATTCTGTTCCATTGATCTACATGTCTGTCACTGTACCAATACCATGCGGTTTTTAACACTATTGCTCTGTAGTACAGCTTGAGGTCCGGGATACTGATTCCCCCAGAGGTTCTTTTACTCTTGAGAATAGTTTTTGCTTTTCTGGGTTTTCTGTTATTCCAGATGAATTTTTGAATTGCTCTTTCTAACTCTATGAAGTATTGAGTTGGGATTTTGATGGGGATTGCATTGAATCTGTGTATTACTTTTGGTAAGATGCTCATTTTTACTATATTAATCCTGCCAATCCATGAGCATGGCAGATTTTTCCATCTTCTGAGGTCTCTTCAATTTCTCTCTTCAGAGACTTGAAGTTCTTGTCATACAGATCTTTCACTTGTTTGGTTAGAGTCACGCCAAGATACTTTATATGGTTTGTGGCTATCGTGAAGGGTATCATTTCTCTTACTTCTTTCTCAGCCTGCTTATCCTTTGAGTATAGGAAGGCTACTGACTTAGACTGCAAATTCTTATGAGTTCTGGTCAGTTGTGTTCTTGTGCATTGTCCCTGACCCCTCTGTTTCTTCTTTTTCTTCATATCCCACCTCTGTATGACTGCCAGGGCTCCTGTTTGTCTGTGGATTTCTGCTTCAGCTCTCATCAGTTGCTGGATGAAGTCTCTCTGGTTTCTTTGATGACGATTTTACTAGGTTTCAGTCCCTTCACACTCTGCAAGCAGGACAAACTGTAGGTTGAAGGTTTTGTGGATGAGTTAGTGTCCCAATGCCTCTAGGTAAGTCCTTGCCTAGTTAAAGAAGATGACTATTACAGGCCTCATGTGCCCCATGACTAGAATCTTTGCTAGGCTTACTCTCCAGGGGGTAACCATTCCATGGAGTTCTCATTGCACTAGCTTTCTAGCTCACCCCCCAAATTCCCCCTTTCTCCAAGTCCAATCTTTTCTGTTCTCCCTTCCTAGGGTGATCATTTCCTCCTCTCTTAAGCACTCATATTGTTATTTAGCCTCTCTGTGTTTGTGCATTGTAGCATGATTGTCTTTTACTTTACTGTTAATGTCCACTTATAAGTGAGTTGTATACCAGGTTTGTCTTTTGGGTCTGGGTTACTTCACTCTGCGTGATTTTTTTTTAGTTCTATCCAATTGCTTGCAAATTTCATGATGTAATTGTTTTAAACAGCCGAGTAATGCTCCTTTGTGTAAATGTTCTGCATTTTCTTTCTTTATTTTTTAGTTGAGGAACAAAATGATTGTTTCTGCTGTCTGGCTATTGCAAATTAAGCTGCTATGAGCATAGCTGAGCAAGTGTCCTTGTGGAAGGATAGAATACCCTTGGCATATATGCCCAGGAATACTATAGGTGAGTCTTGAGTCAGATTGTTTCCCAATTTTCTAGGATACTTGCGTATTGCTATGTAAAGTAGTTGTACAAGTTTGCCATCGCATAAGCAATGGAGAAGTATTTTCCTTGCTCCTCATGTTTTTTAGCATGGGTTTTGATTTTACCCATTCTGACAGGTGATGGATAGAATTTCAGTGTGGTTTTGATTTCCATTTCCATGACGGCTAATAGTGTTGAGCATTTCCTTAAATGTTCATGTCCATTTGAATTTCCTTTGTTGAGAATTTTCTGTTTGGCATTTTGTGGCTTGTTGATGCCTAGTTTCTTGAGTTCTTCGTGTATAATGAAAATTAGCTTGCTGTAAGATAGCTGCCCTTCTGTCCTATTGGTGGTGTCCTTAGCCTTGCAGAAGCTTTTCAGTTTCATGAGGTCCCATTTGTTAACTGTTGATATCAGTGCCTGCACTATTGGTGTTCTGTTTTGGATGCTGTCTCCTATGCCAATGCATTCAATGATATTCACTACCTTTTCTTCTGTTGTATTTAGTGCATCTTGTTTTATGTTGAGGTCTTTGATTCATTTGCACTTGAGTTTTGTGCAAGGTGATAGATATAGATCTATTCACATTTATCTCCATGTAGATGCCTATTTAGAACAACACCATTTATTGAAGATGCTTTCCTTTTTCCCCATTGCACAAATCTGGCATCTTTATCAAAGTTGTCCTTAGGTCTATGGAATTGTGTCTGGTTCTTTTACTCAATTCCACTGATCTTCCTGTCTGTGTGTATGCTAACACCATGCATTTTTATTACTAGTACTTGGTAGTACAGCTTGAGATCTCCAAAAGTCATTTTATTGTACAAGATTATTTTACATATCCTGGGTGTTTGTTATCATATATGAAGCTGAATATTGTTCTTTCAAGGTCTGCAGACAATTGTGATGGAATTTTAATGGTGATAGTGCTGTATTTGTAGATTGCTTTGGGAAGAATAACTACTTTTACTATATTAATTCTATGTATGCAATCCATGCACATGGGAGATCTTTCCATTTGTGATCTATTCTTCAGTTTCTTTCTTCAAAGACTTGAAATTCTGCCTTTATATATGTTTCACACCAAGATATTTTATATTATTTGTACCTATTGTGAAGGGTGTTGTTTTCTGATTTCTTCTTAATCCAGTTTTCATTTGTGTATAGGAGAGCTGCTGAATTTTTTGAGTTACTCTTATATCCAGCCACTTTGCTGGAGTTGTTTATCAGCTGTAGGTGTTCTGTGGTAGAATTTTTGGGGTCACTGATGTATGTTTTTATATCACTTGCCAATAATTCTTTAATTTATTCTTTTTCAATTTACAATAGTTTATCTCCTTTAACTGTTGTAGTGCTATAGTTAGAATTTCAAGTGGGATACTGAATAGATATGGACAGAGTGGATAGTCTTGTGTTCTTCCTGATTTTAGTGGACTTGCTTAGGGTTTCTTCACAACTAATTTGATGCTTTCTCTTGTCTTGCTGTAAATTGCCTTTCTTATGTTTAGTTATTTTTCTTGTATCGTCAATCCCTCCTAGTCTTTTATCTTGGGTGTTGGATTTTGTCAAAAGTGTTTCTAGCTTCTAATGAGTTGATCATGTGTTGTTTTTCTAAGTTTCTTTACATGAAGGGTTACACTGACAAACTGTCATAGGTTGAAGCATTCCTGCCTCTCTGAATACATCCTACTGATCATGTTGGATGATTTTTTATGTGTTTTTATGCCAAAATAAAACACTTAGGTTTGTAGTATTTCATTGAGTACTCTTGAATACTCACAAGAGAAATGGGTTTGTAATTTTCTTTATTTGTTGTATCTTTGTGTAGTTTGGGTATCATGTTGACTGTGACCTCGTAAAATGAATTGGGCATTTTCTTTTGCATTCCAGTATTTTGGGTATATTGTGCATTAACTTTAGGAAGTCTTTAGCTTCTTTCTTATTTATTCCTTGACCCTGTAGTCTTTCAGTAGAGAAGTATTCACTTTCTATGAATGTGTAATATTTCAACCTTGTCTTGTATCTGTTGAGAATTGTTTTGTGACTTAGTATGCTGTCATATTTTGAGATTATTCATTGTGGTACTGCGAAGAAGGTATATTCTTTTGTTTTGGGGGGAAATATTTGTAGGTATCTATTAGGGCTATTGAGTCATAACATATGCTCATTCCCTTATTTCTTTATTTATTTCTGTCCATTGGTCAGTGTGGGGTATTAAAGTCTCCCACTTTTATTGTCTGGGGTTTGATATATGCTTTAACCTTTAGTAATGTTTATTTTTTGTTGTTTTTTGTCATTTCAATGTTTTTTATTAATCATTCCATCCGTTTATATCTCAAATAATATCACACTTCCTTGTTACCCCACCATAAGCCCCCTATCCCACAACCTCCCTCTCCTTCCTTCCCTTTGTCTCTATGAGGGTGCTCTCAATCTACCCACCCTCTCCTGCCCCACCCCTTCTGCATCCCTCTATGCTGGCACATCAAACCTCCACAGTACTAAGGGCCTCCCCTCCCACTGATGTCAGACAAGGCAGTTCTCTGCTATCTATGTATCTGTAGCCACGGATCCCTCCCTGTACTCTCCTTGGTTAGTGGTCTAGTCCCTGGGAGCACTGGGTGGTCTAGCCAACTGATGTTGTTATTCCTACAGGGTTGCAATCCTCCTTTGCTCCTCCAGTCCTTCTGCCAGCTTCAATTTTATTACACATATTTCATCTCATAGGTTCACTGAAACTCCCAAGAACAAACTCTGCTTTTGTATCAGAGTATGTGTTTCCCTTGTGTACATCTGCATCTACAAACTGGCATAAGGAGGGAGGGACCTGGGAGGGAAAGTTGATGGGGTAGGGGAGAGGGAGGAGAGGGAATCCTGGTCTGACACTGGGGGAGGGAAAAAGACTGAAGCCCTGAGGACCAGCCGAAAGAATGGAAACAGGCAACCATGGGAAGGCACCTGAGACCTGGGAGGTGAGAGAGTCACAGGTCTAAAAGAGAGGGACCTTAGATGAAATGCCTGAGAGTTGGGAGAAGGAACTTATAGAGTCTACCTCCGGTAATGTTTCTTTGTACTTATGTGGTACCCTAGTGTTGGGGATAGAGATTTTCAGCATGCTGTCATCTTGGTAGTTTTTCCTTCATGTATATGAGGTGCTCTTCTTAATCTCTTTTGATTAATTTTGTTTGGAAGTCCATCTTATTAGATATTAAAATGGTACAGCAATTTGCTTCTTGGGTCCATTTGCTTGGAAAATCTTTTTTCCCAACTCTGTAATCTGAAGTAATGTCTGCCTTTGATGGTGAGGTATATTTCTTGTAT
Source organism: Tokudaia tokunoshimensis (assembly GCA_036184795.1). NCBI lineage: Eukaryota > Metazoa > Chordata > Mammalia > Rodentia > Muridae > Tokudaia > Tokudaia tokunoshimensis. The sequence continues at coordinate 19,125,850 of BTHU01000014.1, forward strand.
GCAGCAGAAGGTTGGATCCTGTTTTTGCAACCAGTCTGTTAGACTGTTAGATTTTGTTTTTATTGAGGAATTGAGTCCATTGATGTTGAGAGACATTAAGGAACGATGTTTGTTCATTCCTGCTATTTTGTTGGTGTTGATGTTGGTGTTGGTGGGGGGGGGGAGAGAGAGAGAGAGAGAGAGAGAGAGAGAAGACAACTTTTATTTCTCAAAACCTACTTTTAATAAGGGTTCTTGAATGCTTCTAGCCCTGTTATAGCCTACTATCTAAAGGTAGGAGAGATCGATGGTAATAGGGCAAGGGGATGTGGACTTGTTTCAAAGTAGTTCTTTGGTTGTGATTCCAATCTAAATATATCAGGATACCACCAGTACAGTTCAATATTCAATTCCAAACATGAATCAGCAGTGATGGCACTATCCAGCAGAAACTGAAGTGATAATTGAAGGATCTCCTCCAAGGTCCTGACTCTTCTAATCTTGAGTCACAGGAATGACTCTTCAAATCTAGTCACAGGAAGGAATTCCATCTTGTTGAATGTCCCTTAAGTCCAAATATGCTCTTGGTTACCAAGGTACTCCTGTTACAATACCACATTTTTATGATTCATACTTATCGTAGTTGAGTAAGAGCTTTGGTTGCTCTTTCCCTTGGAATCATACATGCTACTCTATGTTAGTATGAAAGCCAGTACCCAGGCTAGTCTCCAGGAAGGAAGCTCCCAGGTCACATCATTAAAAAAAAAAGCCTGACAAAGAATAAATATTGTGAGGATAGCTGTGCTGTTATGCAGAGGACACTGATAAAAATAAAGGCTTTGTCTCAATACTTAAAATCCTCAAAACACCTGCAATATTTATAACCTTAGAATCCATAAAGACAGATTCTGCAGGTTTTGGAATTTGAGTTGTATGTAAATTTATCCTGATAATAGCTACAGTGGGACTAGCTTTCATTGAACTATCCATTGACCCCCACACAATCAATGATTTATATAGCTATATTTTATATACATTATAGTTGTTATAAATATAAATACTTCATATATTTGTATAAGCCTTAAATTTGTGTGCACATAGAATTCTTTACATAAAATGTTAGTAAAGAAAAAGTAACCATGAGTTTTAAAGACTAGAACTTGTCAAATAGAAAGGGTAAGCAGAGCTCCTCACTGAGATAGTATAACTAAGCCCTATCTCTTTCTTCGCATTGATTGTGCCAAGGAATCTGATCTCCCATAAGCACACATGGACACAAACACTATGTATGCATGCACAAATCTAGTTAGAAAATACATTGGAATTTTTTTTAAACTCTGGTTTGCCCTGTCTGCTTGTATGTTGGTATCCTGAACATCTTAGGGTGTTGTGAATCCTAGCTGTCTATATTGCTGCCACCCACAGCAAGAGCGATGAAATCTCTACCTCTTGCATGCTGTTTCCTGTTGCATTGTGGGAGGTCAGTTGTGTAGCATTTGGAGTATTATTACTTGAGCAGTTGGAGTACTGTCTATAGAAGTTGGAGTAATATTATCTGAATCATATGGGGGTATTGCCTCCTGCCTCAGTTGGAGCAGTGTTATGTTTGATAGTTGAGATAGTATCAGCTGCCACACCATTTGTAGAAGTATCAGGCTGGAGGCTGTGAGGAGGAGTGATGGTGTTAGCATCCATACATTTGCTGACAGAATCAGCAGAAGCTGTGATGATGGCAACCATATTTGGAGGGGCAGAATTATCATCCTCATTGTGGGAGGGTAGCTTGCAGTGCTGGTTACTTGGGTGGTTAGTAGGAGAGGAGTTAAGAGAAAAGGAGGACTGGAGGATAACTAAGAGTGAAGGATGAGGGTTCATATTTTCAAGAGAACATGAAGGAGGTTTTGGCTTAGGCCAAACAGGGTTTTCAGAGCCTTTTTAGTTCAGTAGCTTCCCCGTAGCCATTAGAATTTTATGAGGTATGGATTTAGGTAGTTTAATTTTCTCTTCAGAAATGAAATATTTTTCAGAGTGAGAATACAAACTGAACAAAAGTCAATTATATTCCAATATATGCCTCATCTCATTTTGATTTTCTTGTAATATGCTTAATTTTTAGAATTGAAAGTTTATATGAAAGTTTGGTTCTAAGCACAGTAGTCCCTCGGTGGCTTTGAAGCTTGTCATGAAAACCATTGTACGTGCCATGAATTGTCCATATTCAAGGACTCCATCTTCAATAATGTATAGTATACTTTTAACTTTATCAGTTCTTACACATATTAAACAATATTTGGATTAATAATTCACAAGATAATATGAATGCTGTGTAAGATAGCTGCGGTAGATTATTGAAGGAATCATGATAGAATAGAAAATGCTGTAGAACATTTTCTATTCAATATACAGTATATTTTTAAGTGTTTTTCATGCAAATTTGTTTGAACCCATGGATATAGAATATGTCTATGTATCAAATATAATGATGACACCTTATACATTAATTTTCAGGAAATGCTGTGTGGATATATACCAGCATGGTCTGTGACTAGTAATTGTTTAATGGGTGACACTTATGGAGACACCTTATTGTCTTCTCTTGATTGTTCATTATAGTTGTATTTCCCCTAACGACCACTGTGCCTTCTGGAAGAAGGTTAGATTTTTTTGAAGGATTATTTTTATGCAAATAACACAGTGGATGGTAAGGTAGTCACAATGATGACAACAGTAGATGCTTTATAATGCTGCTCAGCTCTTTATTTTCACATTCTCTAATGCATGGGTAAAGGTTGTTTCTTTTGCCTTTAAAGATTATTTCTCACAAAATTCTACAGTGCTTTGATTTATGTTATTCTGACTGCCAAAAGGCAATTATTATTTGTCACTACCTTCAAGAAGTATCAGTGGAATTTGGTGTAGTACTGTTGGTTATGGAGATATTGGCAGCTGGTATTGTATTTTCTTGTACTGTGGGAGGAGGTTGATTAGGAGGATTGCTTGGAGGAGTTTGAACAGGAGCATTATGTGGAGGTCTAGGGTGTGGAGAAACTTGTGAGTAAGAGGCATAAAAACCAAAGGGAGGAGGAAAAGATTTTTGAGAATATCTTGGACCAAGGATAAAATAGGAATCAAAACAAAAATAGGATGTGATCGAGGAAATTCTTCTCTAGGGGGTGTGTGGGGTGGTAGATCAATCTGTACAGGGTTGGTATCAGGCCGAGGACGAAGATGAGGAGGACGAGGAGTTGAAGGAGCTAGTGGTCCTCGAGGGTCATGTTGTCCTCTGGGGCCTCTGTGACACTCACCAGACTGTGGGAGAAAGAAAATAATAAACAATTTTAAATTAGATATTTCCAAAAGAATTGTTAACATATACACTATCTGTGAAAGATGTCATTTTAGATGTTTTCTAAAAGACCTACTCTCCCAAGACATGTGCTGGACTGAGTTTATTAGCTGTGGACTTTTAAAAAATTCTGTAACACTTGAAACAGAAGAAGTTAGAGATTTCATGTCACAGACAAAGGTATTTTGACTTGTAATAAAGGTTCCTTGTAGTGGAGACAAGCATAAAGCATTTCAGTATATGAGATCAGAGTGCCCTCTGGCTCATGAGCCAGAAAAAGCAGGGACAGGTCTCATGGCCCCTTTCTACACTCTCAGTCTTTACCCATATTGACCCTGGCCTTGATTCATTCATTGTCATTACAGTCTAGGAAGTGAGGGAGAATACATGGTATTTGTCTTCTGAGCCTGGGTTACTATGCTTAATACATTTTCTAGTTCCACCTGTGTTTCTGAAATTTTCATATTATATTTCTTTTAAAATCAAAAAACAAAGTTGCAGGGAAACTGCTGGTGATTCAACATAAATAAATGGAATGACACTGAGTACACGTAGTCAAGTATTGGTAAGAGAATTATGGATCTGGGTTGGGGGAGATCAGTGTGAGGTCAAGGAAAATCCACCCAATTGGAATGTGAAAATCCCACAAGAAGCTTGCTACTTATTGTTATTTAAATATTAATAAACAAACTTATGACCATTCAGTACTGTAATACAGGATGGAGTTTTATGAAGTGTGAAAGGAGATTCTTGGAATGAGGATGGACATGCCTTCCAGGTTCCTCTTCTGCCTCCTGAGTCACTTGAGAAAAGGACATGTCTATGCCAAGTATGGACTATTCCAGACCAATCAAGGTTCTAATTTGTCTTAAGTTGTCCTAACTTGTGGTCATTTATTTTGCAGCAACTAAAACCTGTTACATGTTTTTAAGTAAAAGTCCTCAAAGACACTCAGAGAAAATGTTTCTCCTTTTTTTCTGAGAATGCAGATTCTCAATGAAAGCTTAGATGACAATGAATGGAAAGAAAATATTATGAACAAAGTTGTAAGCAGGCTCTTATTCAACGTGGTCACTGTAATGAATCCCAAATGGAAGTAGTTGCCAAACACACTGGGAAATTTCTCTGTCAGTATAGAGCTTAGAATTGTTCTGAGTTTTAAATTCAATAAGTTTCAAAACTTGTTCCAGAGTTTGTTTTTAAGGAATAAGTTAGGCCTCGTATCAGAGAGGTCCAGATGTGTTTCATGTTCCTATGTAGAGTGAGGAGATACAATAGAAGATGTTTCAAATATAGGCCAAAGAGAGGCAGAATAATTGTCTCTGTAGCGTAAATGCTGTGGTTGTATCATGTGTCACCAACATTACTAAGTAAAACTTTGATTTTTTTTGTCATTGGGAAAAATGTCAATCATACGTGTTACCACATCCTCAAATCATAAGATAAATTGTTTTATTCTGAGATTCGTTCCCGAGCCATATTCAGAGTTCATTTCCTGTGAGTTATTTAATGTTGTCTAGATGTCTAGGCAGTGCTTGCCTTGGTACAGCATTTGCTGAACACTCAGTGTCTCACTTGCCATGCTAACCCCCAGTTTAGTGATTTTGTCCTAAGTTTCAACAATAAAAATAAACACAACTGATATGTGCTTTAAGGAAACAAATGCATTAGGAAGTTGGTGTGCTTTGGATTGATGAAAGGTTAAGAATTGCTTCAGTGGCAGGGAAGCCTGTGAAATGAGGTGGGAAGACTGTAGAACACAGAGGGCCAGGTCGACCAGAAGGACAATATGAGCTCTTGTTCCTGTGCTGCTGACCCTAAGTCAAGCTGGTCTGGAGCTGATATTTTGGAGACAGTCCCAATTCACTCACTAATTTGTTGAGTTCTCTCCCTAATTTATTATCTGACACATTGCCTTTAGTAATTCCAAAGTTTAGGCTAACCCTAAAAACTTGTCCCTTCAAGGTCAATTTTATGAGTAGCAGTAGAAGGTGCCATAGACAGTTTATGGCCAGACATTTGTCCTTAGGTGCCGTTTTGTAATCCTCTCAAGTTTCTTTGGTTTGTCCTCTCCAGTTTTGTAGATGCTAGTAATGTTCTATATTGACACCATCTTTTTTTCTCTGTTTTCTACCTCATCCTGAGCCCCCATATTTATCTGCTAATGGCTCCCTTCTTACTTTACCAAGAGGTTCCAGTAGGTAGGAATGAACTCACCTGTCTAGGCCATGCAGCCTATAAAGTCACTGATAGTTCAGAGAAGGCTTCTTCATTGTTTCTTGGGGACATGACTATTTTTTCTTTTACTCTACAACTGTATGTCTCTTCATTTACCTAGCACACTTCATTTAGAAAATGATCACACCTATGTCCAATCACCCAACATTATCTCAGAGCTTTGCACATGCTCCTCAATTCTATTTAACCTGATCTCAGCATCTTTCATTTCACCTTTTCTGATTTTTATTTGCATCATTATAGTGACCTTTAAAAACACCTAAACTGAACTTTCTATTTTTGCTTTCCTCGTAACTAAAGTGCATAGATTGAAGACATTCCTCAGAAAGTGAACATCAATTGCCATCATACTTAATTTCAAGATCTTGTGACCCAGGATCTTCCTACTGCCTGCTTTTTCTCTGACCTCATTTTCTCTTTGCATCTCTGTAGTAAAGTTCAGGCATGCATGCCCTATTCACTCCTCATGGGCCCTCACAGTTCTCTTTGTCTCTTTCCTCCTACATACCCTATCACTTTTATTCATATTATTGATGAACTATATTATTTCACAATACCTCTATGTTGCTAATGGTCTCTGCATCTTAGTTCATTGACTCATGGCAGACAGGAGATACAAGGTGTTCCATTTGAAATGTTGATCACTGCATATAAGGTCAGTCAGAATTTTACTTTTGATCACCTAGGTATAAACTGTTAATAAAATAGTTCACATTATTTTTATTTCTGATGCAACAAAGAATTCACTGAATATTTTTGTGTTTTCTTTTGGACATTCTTATATTGATCTTGCTATTATGCAGTAGTAAACATTATTGGATATATTTGTTATTTTCCTAATGATTTATTACAATCTCTGTGGCTACTACATTAAAACAGATTTTCAAAGTGGAAATTAAAGCACTTGATTGGCATTTCATTAGTAAATTGCAACTTGTATATATTAGGAAATACAGAAAAATAAATTAAATTGTCTGACGTAAAAGTTAATAAGAGAACAAGTAGGTTTGTGATAGGGATGATACTCACCAGAAAACATCCAATAAGAACCCAGAGGTCAAACACCAAATCTAGTGACTTCATCTTTTGGTGGCCTCTGAAAGTTAGCACAATGGATGGTTAGCATTTTTTTTAAAAATTGCAATGGCATTATTTGGAACATGTCCTAACACATGGTGTATATGTAGTGGTATCTTAAAATAATTTTATGTGTCTTATTTTAGACTGGGTATTAGTGGCATAATATTGTCAGCTCATAACACTTGACTCTCAAATGATAGGGCTAGTTTTCATTTTTGAAATTTGAATTGATTAAAGAAAAATGCCACATATTTGTCTGTGAAGAGTCCGAGCAACGGAGGATTTAAAAAGAAAGCTTTAAGATTAACAGTTATTTTGAAGTGAACATTTTCTATTTGTGCAATTTGTTTTACTTTAAAATTCCAGTTTATAGTATCAAGTTTCTGTAAATTCATATTTGAGATGCTACCACTTTACCTTGATTATATTTAATTTTTCATGGCATGTGATAGTTAAGGAAGGAGTCTTCCTTGTCTATTACATGTGAATACTGTAAAAGATCAAAGCACATGTGCGGGTTTTAACTGTACACTGAGTCATTTTGTGCACAACGAATGTTCTCAAATCTGCTTTCTATTATGCAACTGTGTTCCATCAGTAACTAGGACAGAACCAGTGTTATTTAGGTCTATTTTCTTCTCAGGTGTCTCAAGAGTAGTGATAAGTTTCTCAAGCCAGATGGCCTGAATTCTTCTTTTATACCACTGCACAAGGGCCTGTCAGCTCCTCTAGTCAACCCTGTTGATAGCTTAGATGTGGGACCTGAACAATGCAAATGTGGAAAGAATCTTAGGAACAGATTTTCACTAGGTATTATGAGTAAATGTCACATGCCTGCTTTTCCTAAGCTATATTTCATATGAAGCCTAAAAACAAGAAAAGTTAGTGGTAAATATATACTTTAAAATAATTATCTTTCATAATACATCTGTGAGTAGCCCATCATTAAGAATGTTAAATAGCAAAAAGGTACAGAATGGAGGAGAGGGCATTGCAGATTTGGTGGACTCATTATCTTGAGTGATCAATATGAATACTTTTCTATTGCTTTCATACATTTTCAAAATTTAATTGATTTCATGACTCACAGCTTTGTGTAGGTACTTATTTTCACAGTAATGAAACAAGAATATCTTATAAGCAGTCCATTACAATGCTACTTCTGAAGTTTGGGCAACATTTTATATAAGGGTAAAGGGCTTCATATTCCCAGGTACATACATACAGTGGAGAATCTTCTCATC